>VDFB02281492.1:39213292-39566586 GCA_007258455.2 Sequoia sempervirens
TTAAAGACTAAACAAGGGTTCACCAACAAGCTTGGGCTTGGAAAGTGAGAAGAAGGGATGATGTAAAAATCCTAAAGAATCCCAAGCATGAGAAATGACCTACAAATAAGGGATTTTCTATTGAAAAGAAATTGGATAAAGTTCTAAATTCTATGGATCTTGTTAACAATAGATTAGATAAGCATGAAAATGGGCTTGGAAATGAGAAGCCTCATTTTTAGAAAAATGAAAAAACCCCAAGACTCTACGATTATCCTTATAAAAATAATTGGCAAAATGGAAAGAAAATCCACAATAATCAAAAAAATACATAATATTAGGTCACACTTGATCCTCTGCAAAAGCATTTTGCAAATTTTGTTGATGATGATCCTTGGTGTATGGATTTTCAATTGCCTCACTCTTCTCATTAATGTGCAATTGCAAAATTGGTGTAAGTTGAACAAGATTCATCAAAAGATTATGATCATTCTTGTGAAGACGATGTTGAAGTTAATATGATTATGAGCGGGTCTAATTTTTCTAGTGATGATTGCTCATTCAATGAGGAGTCTCATGAACTTGATGTGGATGGCCAAAGACAAAGATCGAATGCATATCACCAACATGTTCTTTGTGGAGGGTATGACAATGATCATGATGTGTGAACATTGGAAATAGTTGAGGATGATGTGTCCTTAATAAGTCCCTCAAATGAGGAAATTGTAAAGTTGACATTAGCCTTGGCAACACTCGCAAGAGGCTCTTACCACCTAAGAAATAGAATGGTAGATGGAGATTAGTGTAAGACTGGTAGCCTCTTCATCAAGGAGAAAAGTGGAAAAATCAAAGAATCAAAGGCTGAGAACAAAGTGGATGAGGTTAAAGCCAAGGAAGGAAAGGGGGACAATATTTTGGAAAAGAAGATTGAAAAACCAAAGGTTATGGAGAAGTCATATCTCCTACTGTGAAGGTAAAGACACAAAAGTAGAATTATGAGCCTAAGAAGAAGGAGGCCAAGAATAAAGTTGATGTTGAAAGTGAACAATAGAGGGAGAACAACATTGAACAAGGTATGATACCAATTTATCTACCTAAATATACTCTTGTTGATATGCTTCAGTTACTTTCACAAGTAAAGGTTTATGTCCCCTTGCTTGAAATGATGAGTATTGAGGAACATAAACAAAAGGTAGTAGCATTTATCAATGGTGCTACTATGACCTATAATGAGGTAGTGGTGTCTACTTCACCCAACGAGAGTGGAAAAGAACTGAAAAAAAGGGAGGTTGAAGGATTTATTACTAAAATCCCTCAAATCCACCTAGCAAATACAATAATTTCCTATCCAAATAACATAAAATTATTTTTTGTAACTTTAATTGTTGATATAAAGTTCTTGAAGAACAATATGATAGATTTAGGAGCCTCTTCCAACATTATGCTAGTCGAAATCATGAAGGAGATGGGATTGACGATAGATAGCACCCATGGAAAGTGTTATGCTACAGACTCTAAAGAAGTCCCTATAATTGGGGTGATCAAGGTACTCCCATACAAGTTAGCTACATTTATAGAAAAGGAATTCAAAATGAGTGTAATAATGGTAGGAATTGTTGAACATCCAGAATATTGAGAGGGGGGGTGAATCAGTATTCCATAAAACCATTCACATAAAATCCACATTACCATTATCACAATTCTAACTGAACTAGCAAGAGAGAACATAGAAACAAATAAATGCAACCATACACATGAACACCAAGATTTTTGTGTGGAAAACCCAAAGAGGGAAAAACTACGGTGAGGGTTAACTCACAATATATTATATCCAGATACAAAATATTATAGGGGTCACTGCTAGGACTCATTGTCCTTAAAAAGGCTCACTACCTAAATACAAAGATAGTGGCTCACTACCAAGAGATTGAACTGATATTATACACTTTTAATGTGTAGAGTTCAGTTGCAATGAAACTCAGAATATGAAGTACTTCCTCACACAAAAATATCTCAAAAAACATGTACTGATCCACAGCTGATAAAGAATGTAGGCTCAGACCTTTCTTCCACACCCTTTTCTTCTCCACAATTTCTTCTCCTTCCTCACTCTCATCTCATTCCTCAAAACATCTTATATATATACAAGTATATCTTAATCATCCATTAGGTTGTCCTAATTATATGAAAACAAAATAATCAAAACTCTCTTTGTCAACACCATAAAATATTTTATCCATGTAATACATTGTACCAAGTCGGCTAACATCCATAAAACACAACCAATCTCCATAATGTATTGCATATGCTGAGTTGTCCAAGATTATAACATAATTCTCCAAACCAACAAATAATCCTCAGAGAAAACACCTTCTGAATCTGAGAACACATTAATTTCCCATCATACCACCAACATAGAGAACATAAAAAAAACCATAGCATAAGAATATTCACCTTAATAGAATGTGGAGTCTCCCACACAATATGCCAAGCAAGGAACAACAGTAAAATATAGATTTGCACTCTATCAGAGATAACTTTCTATTCACAACCAAAAAATGTCTCAAGATCCAAGATATAATTTTTTGAATGAGTTAGGATAACATGGTTAAGATATTAGAGTCATATCAAATCTTGCGGTAATTTTTCAGACTCAAACACCATCACACCTATCCATCACAAAAGGGCATTTCCAGCAGAGAGAAACTTCTAGTAAACCAAGTAGACTTCTCATAGTGTTAACATCATGTAGATATGATCATGTTGACATCAATGACAACATAGAAAAAACCAACACAAACCATCCATACTTCATACTCATGTTGCAATGCCCAACAATCTCCCCCTTTGGCATTGATGGAAACATGCATGGCAAAAAAAAATTCCAACTGCAATTGAATACTTTGAATACTTTGAATACTCCCCCTATCAAAAATGTTCTTCATTTTTTTTTTCTATGTCTCTCTATCTCTACATCTCTCTATCTCTCCCCCTTTGACATCAATGAAAAAGGATGGGGGTCCAGAATATGTATACATATCAAAATTTAGCCAAAAGATATGAACAAAAAATTGAATTAACCTAAAGAAGAACCTCTGAGACTCTCTAGGATGACCTTCCATGACACTTTTCCTTCTTCCCATGAATCTTTTGCACTTATAAGAGTCTTGTGAAATCACTCAAGTTTAGTTAAGGACTCTATACCATCTGCTAGAGTATTGGGATTAAGATTAATCTTCGATAATTCACCAATACAACCAAGAGAACTAGAAACAAAAGTGTGCTTGAGTTTAATCATGTCTCTAAGTGCCACAAAATTCTTAATAAATTATTTCTTTTGATCTTGTAGTGAAAACAATTTGTCCTGAAGCTACACAATGTAGGACTACCTCTTATTATCTCTATCTTCTTCTAACTTGTATGTATTTTCCTAAGTGCTCATTTAGGATTCACTCATCCTTATCTCATTTCTTATGTGCAATGTATTTTTAGACCAATTTAGGAAAAAAAAGGTAGTTCCCATGCCTCTTCTTCACAACCTTGTACACTCTCCAATTCCTTCATCACTTGACTATGTGCATTTGCACATTTTTCCTTGATTTCTCCAAATTTCCTTCATCAGATCCAATTTCAATAGGTACTTCAAGTCTAGAGATGTAGACCTTCAAAGAATCAGTCATGCCTCTGAGATTCTCCACAATAGAAATAGATGAATCAAAATTAGCACTGAGAATAACCTTGTCACGATTCTTCCAAAGACTTTATAGATATTTATCCTTTCATGCTCGTAATTTCAAGCTGCTTCCACTTTTTGCAACTTATTTCTGCTGCTTATTTTCTTACTCTTGTGATTTCCTTTAAATTCTTGAAAGATGTATACAAATTAATTCCACATAATTCATAGTCATAATACCTCTTTTTAACCATATCAACGAAATATGTATATAGCGATGGGGTATGAGGTCATCATTAAGAAGAGGGATACAAACTTTGCTAACATTGACCATGACATACCTTATTACCGTCTATGATTGATCTCAAATCAATCTCTTTTCCTTCAAGATTCACCTTTGGTAACCAAAAATATCTCTTGCTCATCCACTTAGCCTTTCACATTTAAATTTTTTAGGAGGAACACAAACCAGTTAAATCTTTGATAGCTTCTCTGGTAATCAAATGTGTCTCATCAATCCACAAGGGTTCATTGTGAATTCTACTTAAAACTATTCGAATATACTTCTTTTCAAATTCAAACAAAGGGAATTTCCTCCAAACATCCAACTTTTTCTCAACTAACACTATATAGGCATCATGGCACTCTTCCAATCCACTTTCCCATAGCATGCTCAACCGAATTGATGACATTTATTCTATCTTACTGTAAATAAATGCATAGATATCCTTTGTGGAAAACACTCTCAGAGGGATGCGAGAGAATGCACCAACAAAATCTTTTGATAGATCCTTCAAATATCTTCTTAAATTGACTTGCACTTTATATGCACTATTCACAATATTTGAATTATCCATAGCAATAAAGGTGAAATATTGTGCAGATAGGAATACCTCTGTAAATGCCAACAAGAAATGTATAGATATCTTGCTTCTGGAGGTCACTTCGAATCCACTTGTTATTTTCTTCAAACCCTAAAACTCTGAATTTCTCTCTAGGCTTCCTTTGCACGCTTCTCCAAATTTACATAAGCCTCTTGAATTATTTGAATTTATTCTTTCCATTATGAATGATTTTGCAATAAATGCTTCAATTTGTAGGTAGATTACCTCAAAAATTGTGTACAACTCCATTCTTTAAAATTTTATAGACTTTATCCTTCACACATGTGACTGAGAGAAATTTCTTAATTTCCTTACCACATTAAATATACTTCTATCATGATGTGACACAAGTATTGGTGAGGGGGTTCGTTATATTTTCTGATAATTGCTCCCCCTTAGCCACTACTTTACTCAGAAATTGATGGGAGTATCTACATTGAAGGTCGTCACAGATAAGACTGATGATTCAACTTGATATCCTTTCTTTCTCCAAATCCTTTTCATTTCCTTTCTTGCTTCTTCATTGGATAATTATTTTTTCTTCTTCTATAGTTATTACTAGGGTGTTCTAGATCATTGCACTTATAGCAAAAAACATTCTTCTTTATGTTCTCTCTTTTATTCAACTTATCTTCACACCGACTAACTTTATATTCAATCTTCTTGCACTTAATACATTTTCTAGAGAATGATAAATAATCATTCATTTTACTTTTGTATCCCTTTTCCTTATGACCAAATTTCTTTTGGGAATAAGAAACACCATTGAAAGATAAATTCCTTTTAGTATCATGTCGTTTGACATGATTTCTTTTGGAAATTTTTCTTCGATCCTTGATTTTTCCATTTTTACACCGAGTCCTCTTATTAGTAGATTGCTTCACTTTAGAACTTTGACCTTTCTCAAACCCTAAACCACTCTTATCCATTGCCGATCTCTGAGAAGTAATCAATCGATCAAGCATTGACAGGCTTATCTTAAATTTTTCTTCAAAAATTCTTTCCTTTTCCATATCAGATCTCAAGATTTATGCTTCTTCCTCAAGCCTTATGCATTCATCCATCTTCCTTTGAATTTCAATTTTTTGATATTCTTCAATTCTTTTATTTTCATCTGATTGTTGTAGCAAACTGGAGACAATTTCATCTACTTCTGCCAATAGATCACATGCTTCAACACTTTTAATTTGGAACTTTTCAATATACTCATTCAATTTCATCAACTTGTCCTTCACATCTTCTATTTCTTCTAAACATCCAGTAGAGACTACTTCCAGAGGAAAAAATTTCTTATATGCAAATTTCAGGATCTTCCTCAAGCTGTTAAACTCCTTCTGAGGAACCAAGCTTTGATACCAATTATTGAACATCCAGAATACTAAGAGGGGGGTGAATCAGTATTCTATAAAACCATTCACATAAAATCCATATTACCATTATCGCAATCCTGACTAAATCAACAAGAGAGAACATAAAAAAAAATCAATGCAACCATACATATGAACACCATGATTTTTATGTGGAAAACCCAAAGAGGGAAAAACCATGGTGAGGGTTAACTCACAATATATTATATCTAGACAAAAAAATATTACGAGGCTCACTACTAGGACTCACTTTCCTTAAAAAAGCTCATTGCTTGAATACAAAAGATGGTTGAGCACCAAGATACAAAGATAGTGGCTCACTGCTAAGAGGTTGAACTAATAGGACACCCCTTCAATGTGTATGGTTCAATTCCAATGAAGCTCTGAATATGAAGTACTACCTCACACAACAGTTAATCAAAAAACCTATACTGATCCACAACTGATAAAGCCTTTAGGCTCAGACCTTTCTTCCACACACTTTTCTTCTCCACACTTTCTTCTCCTTCACTCTCATCTCATTCCTCAAAAAATATTATATATATACAAGTATATCTTAATCATCAATTAGGTCGGCCTAATTAGATGAACACAAAATAATCAAAACTCTCTTTGTCGACACCATAAAATATTTGATCTATGTAATACATTGTACCAAGTTGACTGACATCCATAAAACACAACTAGTCTCCATAATGTATTGCATATGATGAGTTGGCCAAGATGAACACAATTCTCCAAACCAAAAAATAATCCTCAAAGCAAACACCTTCTGAATCTGAGAACACATTAATTTTTCATCATACCACCAACATAGAGACCATCAACAAAACCACAACATAAGAATATCCACCTTAGTAAAATGCGGAGTCTCCCACATAGTATGCCAAGCAAGGAACAACAATAGAATATAGAGTTTCAATTTGTTAGAGATAATTTTTTGTTCACAACCAAAAATGTCTCAAGATCCAAGATATAGATTTTTGAATGAGTCAGGATAACATGGTTAAGAGATTAGAGTCATATTAGATCTTGCGGTGATTTCCAGAATCAAACACCATCACACCTATCCATCACAAAAGGAAATTACTAGCAGAGTAGCTTCTAGTAAACCAAGTAGACTTCTCATAGAGTTATAATCATGCATATATCATCATGTTGAAATTAATGACAATATAGAAATACCCAACACAAACCATCCATACTTCATGCTCATGTTGCAAGGCCCAATAGGAATTCCACCAAATTATGGAATGTTGTTATCAAGAAGATGGAGTTCCTCCATGGAGGGTAGTATGCAGTGTGATATGTCTTTTTCTACTTTCCTAATTGATGGTAAAAACATCAAACTAGTTAGGGAATCAAGAGTCCCACATATTATTGAGCTTTCTCTTGAAGATGATAGAATCCACTTTGTTGACACTGGCATCAATGATTTTAGGATAGAAGAGTTACCCAGGGAAAGTTATAGACAACCCACACTTATTGAAAGAGAGATGACAAAATTGTACAATAATGATCTTTGGACCATGTATTTTGATGTTGTATTCTCCAAGGAAGGATCAAGTGTAGGGATAATATTGGTTTCACATAGTGGCAAGATGTTCAAGTTTTCTTTCACTTTGTCATTTTTTTGTATAAACAATGTGGAGTTTATGAGGCTTTATTGTTGGAGTTAAGATTGGAAGAAAAAAATGTGATAAAAAAGATGAAAGTAATCAGTGATTCAAAATTGGCGATATCCCAAGCTAGATCTATATTTGCATCAAAAAATAAGAGGTTGAAGAAATATAGGAATATCGTTTGGGATTCCATAGAATAGTTTGATGCTTTTGGAATTGATTGGATGGAAAGAGGCCAAAACCAAGTGGTAGATTTGTTGGAAAATATTGCACTTAGGCCTGATGATATAACTTTTTCTAGTATCACCAAAGTGGACATACAAACAAGGCCTTCAATCCCTTACAACATACAAAGATGGAAAGTCTTTGATGATGATGAAGACATCTTAAGGTTTTTGAAGTGTGTAGACCAGTATAAAGGTCAATAGATTGACTTTGAAGATTTTGTTGAGATAGTGGATGGAAAGGATACAGTCTTTAACAATGAAGTTATTCAATTAAAGACCAATAAGATCCCTAAAGGTCTTGTGGCTTTAGAGAGAGTCTTTGATAGCCAAGATAAAATCAATGCTAAGACATCCACTAGCCATTCGAAAGATTTAGAAGAAGTGAACTTAGGAACTGAAAAATGCTCCTAAGAAAGTTTATATGGGAAAGAAAATGAAGCCCAAGATCAAAGCAATGTTGATTGCTTTATTGAGGAAGTATATGCATGTTCTTGCTTGGTCCTATGATGACTTGAAGGAATACAAGGATGAATTATTTTAGTGCAAAATTCCTCTAAAATCATATGCAAATCCTTTCAAACAAAAGCAAAGGCCTATTAATCCGACCTTAGCACCGAAGATGCAAGAAGAGCTAGTGAAACTAAGGGACGTTGGCATAATTAAGCCTATTAGGCACTCATCTTGGGTGTACAACATAGTGCCAGTCAGAAAAAAGAAGGGTGACATCAAAATATACATTGATTTCAGAAATCTAAATGTGCCATCACTAAAGGATAACTATCCATTGCCTAACATGGAAGCCATGTCTCAGAAGGTGACTGGCTATGAGCTCTTGTCAATGATGGATGGTTTTTCTGGTTATAATCATGTTAAAATAAAGGAGCTTGGGTAGTATAATATTATGTTTACTACTCCATGGGGCACCTACATTTATGTTAGAATGCCATTTGGCTTAACTAATTTAGGTGCAAATTTTCAAAGGGCCATGGATGCAACATTTTTTTATTTTATTGACTTATTTCTAGAAAATTACCAAGATGTTTTAATTGCATACTCCAAGAAAGAGGAAGATCATTGTATGCAGTTAGAGAAAATTTTCATCAGGTCCCTTGAATATGGAATCTCACTCAACCCAAAGAAATGTGCCTTTTGGGTCACTAAGGGAAAGTTGTTGGGACACATTATATCAAAGGAAGGAGTGATAATTGACCCTAAGAGGGTAGCAACCATTGATAGGATTCCATAGCCAAAGAATGTGAAAGGAATTCAATCATTCTTTGGGAAAATTAACTTTTTGAGAAGGTTTGTCACAAATTTTTTAGAAATCTCCTACCCCAAATCAAAGATGTTGAAGAAGGGTGAGAAAGTGGAGTGGACTGAAGAGCTAAGCAAATATTTTCATGGAATTAAGCAAGCAATCAAGGAAGCCCCAGCCCTAAGGACCCCTAATCTTTCCAAGCCACTATAAATATTCTCCTTTGCATCTTTCCACACTATTGTTGTAGTTTTTTTATAGAAGAATCAAGAAGGTTTTGAGCAACCCATTGTATTTTTTAGCTAGTCCCTTCAAGCTACAAAGTTGAAATATGACTTGATTGAAAAAAAATCCTATGCATTGGTCAAAGCTATTAAAATTTTTAGAACCCATCTTGTGGGAGCTATGGTTTTTGCATATGTTCCTAGTGTTGCTATTAAAGACATCTTCACTCAACAGGAAGTCATGGGTAGAAGATGTAGATGGATAAATAGGATACATGAATTTAACATTGACATCCAGATCACCAAGTTGGTAAGAGACCAAGGATTATCCAAGCTAATGGCCAAAACAAATTTGGATTCGAACCAAATAAATTAAGAGGATTATTTTAATATATCACATGTTTGTGATATGCAAGAATGTGATTGGTACAAAAATGTTTTCTACTACTAACAAATGATTCAATGCCCTGAAGGGTTGAAAATCAATGAAAAAAGGACTCTCAAGCTACATGAAATCAAATATGTAATCATCAATGGTGAATTGTGGTGGAGGAATCTGGAAGGTGTCATGTTGAAATGTGTTGAAAATGATAAAGCTTTGGAGCTATTAACTGAAATGAACAGTAAAGTATGTGGAGGACACTATTGTTGGCCCCACAATTGTTGTTGCACCAAAATGTCAACTTATTAATGCCCGATACAACCAATCGAGCTAACAGATCCATGGGAGGTGGTTATTATATGTTGTGAATCCCAAGGGGAGAGCTGACCATCTACCAACAATCTCCCCCTCAACGTTACTTGAGGGGATTCAAAATCAACACCTTTAGTTCTGATACCAATTATTGGCCCCATGGTTTTCATTGCACCAAAAGGTCAACTTTTTAATGCCTAGTACAACCGAAAAAGTTAACGGACTCATAGGAGGCGGTTAGTCCATGTCACAAATCTCAAGGGAAGCATTGACCATTTTCCAACAACTATATGGCCAAGACCACTGCTCATAAGGTCTTAAGAGGAAGGTTTTAGTGGCCAACATTCTTCAAGGACAAGCACAAGCTTGTGAGAACATGCGATGCATGTCAGAGGTTCTCTGGGAAGCTCAAATTCTCATGTAACTTGCCACTTAAACCAGTTGTAGTCTAGGCACCATTTCAATAGTGGGGTATTGATTTTATTGGAGAAATATCAGATAAGTCTAATGGAGGTATTTCTTGGATCCTTGTTTCCATGGATTACTTTACTAAATGGGTGGAAGAAATACCAAAAAAGAGAGCAACGAGTAAGGTGTTCATTGATTTCTTGATGGACAACATATTAACCAGGTTTGGAGTGCTTGAGAAAATTGTTTCAAATAATGCAATGTGCTTTGGGTCTAAAGAATTCACAAATTTTTGTTCCAAGCATGGGATTTAACCATCCTACTCTTCACCATATCACCCATAGGGAAATGGTCAAGAAAAATAAAGCAATAAGAGCTTGATGAAAATCATTAAAGGGATCATTGAAAAGAACAAGAGAGCTTGGGACTCTAAGTTGAAATTAGATTTGTGGGCAGATAGGGTAACATTCAAGAAAGTAACTGGATATGCTCCATTTGACTTGGTTTATGGCATTGCAACACGCTTACCTTTGAACAACCTTATGAAAATGTGCAAATTTATCCAAGAATACAATGAAGATGTGTGTGATGAGATGCAACACAAAATTAATACTCTGATGGAGGTGGATGAGATGAGAAGAGATGCTCAGAAGAAAAATGCTAAGTTACAATTGCAGGTCAAGAACTTGTATGACAAAAAAACATCTCCAAGAAAGTTTGAAGTAGGAGACATGGTATTAATGTGGAATTCCAAGCCGAAGGACAAGGGGAAACATGGGAAATTTGATGCACTATGGTTAGGCCCTTATCTGGTCAGCAACACCCATGATGAGGACTCCCACTTTTTGCAAGATCTGATTGTTGAACTTCTTGAACATCCAGTACATGGACATTTCTTGAAGCCATATTTCTCTTGAATTATGTGTTTCTCCATGTACATTGTAAATTTTGTATGTTTTGTATATAGGTTAAATTTCTTTTGGTTTGGTGTGGTTTGGTTTGACTACCTTGTCCAGGCAATTTCCTCATTTTTGTTCTTTGTATAGGTCTACTCAATCAGATATATCTATGATTTCACCATGCCTGCTGAGAGGCATGTGTCCCCAACTGGAGCCACTAGTGTAATCCTAAAAAAAAATTATGTTCCATTTTCTTGAAACTATGTTTGGTTGTCTCGCGGGTCTTGTTCTTGCCTACTAGTTAGGGTTTATGTCCCAGGGGTGTAATGTTGGGAAAACCTTAATATTTTAAAAAAATTGTCCTTTTGAATTTCATTCTATTGTCTCATTGACCTACTGTGGTCAATTTCGGTCATTTAAAAATATTCTAAGCCTTTAACATCCATGTGTTGACTGGTCCCTCATGCCTAAGGGTACTGTCTCACTGATCATATTGAAATATTTTCCTCATTCTTACCCCACGATGTTATTTTTCCTATGGTTGAGGTTGCCAATTATTTTTCATTTATCTTAAGTCTACCTTTGTCTTTGGTTTATTTTATGTCATTGGCATTTTTTCTCCCTAGTGTGTCCCCATTTCAAAACAACTTTTGAACACATGTAGGATGTATGTGCCTTAAGTTCTCGCTTGCCACACAATTCCTTGCTCATCACACCTAGCTCGTTAACCACTTATTTAATTTTAGCGATGAGTGATGGTTTATATTTTATTACATAGCTACCTCGTTTCACATTGTAGGTTACATTAACATTCTCATGCTCAAATCACCAATGATAGATGCAACCAAAATCCTTTGCATTGTTCGCTCATCATCCATTTCCAATTGCTAACTAGTTTTCATTTCCTAACTAGTGACGGGTGATGGGGATTCTCCACCACATCACTTAGAACCTTTACATCACTAATTCATCTCTTCTTACTTGATGCCAAGTAGCGACACCCGATGTGACCGTTGATCCCATTACCAAGAGTATGTGGCTATATCTTATGCCATTGCCAAATTTTTCACATCACTAATATATTTCAACCATCGAAAGGAAAATCAGTGATGAGCGATATGAAGGTTGTGATAACCTTTCATTGCTAGGTCCTAAGGCATCGCAAGAACATTTGCAAAGGGATATATAAAGTAGCGATGAGTGTAGACACTGAAAAATGTCCTAAGCCTGCGAGTGTCATTTTTCTTCATCCTCGTCCTTTGATAATTGAATAATTTTAGTTATTCAATTATGTTTGATCATATTCCTCTATTAATTAAATAATTTTTAATAATTATTTAATTAATTCACTTTCTAATCTTGATTCGATCTTGACTGATTAAATAAACTAATTTTGTCACTAATTTATCCCTCTTCTTCAATCGTTAAATAAATTATTATTTATTTAATTATTTTGTCACCTTTCATCTATAGTTAAATAATTATCATTAATTATTTATCTATTCATGGTCCTTTAATTCTTCTATAGTTAAATAATTATTAAAATTATTTAATTATTTAAGATCTAATTTCCATCTCCCATTTAATTAAGTTGATAAATTTAATTAAATGCTCATCTTCATTTTCTCAAAATAAATAATTTGAATAAATTATTTATTTTCCCACTGTCCATTTCCTCCACTCTCTTTTTTGAATAAATTATTTATGCACCTCCACTTGGTCAAAGATACCCTGTCATTATTTCATATATTGTCCCTGCATGTCCCTGCATGTCTTCCTATCATGATTCCTCCAAGAATAGCATATTCTTGGTGCATCAATTCTGGACCATTGATCTTGGAATCCTTCTAGAGGATTAATCTCAGCCGTCCATTTGAAGGGTTGTTTATAAAAGCAACCTTCCTTCTCCATTTTCAGCTTAACAACTAATTGTCTCCAACTTTCTTGCTACCATTTGCAGGTTTTGCACAAGTATTTCAACAAATCTGAGGGAAATGTTGCATAACAAGAAGGAGAGCAAGAGAAGTGATTCAAGTTCAATGGGGAGTGTTTATTTCATTGTTTTTCATTTTGCTCCTTTCATATGATTGTTTTCTCTTGTTTGGATGAGGTTAATAGCTTAGTAGTGTTGGCTGTCACTTTGTCTATGCTATTTAATTTCTGACCCAATCTTACATTTGGTGAATCTGACGTGAATCTTACAATTTTGCAAAGAAATTGGTTTGTTTTCTTGTTTGTTTTTGCTGTTTTGTAGGTTACAGCCAAGAATTCATACGAAATCTTGTTATCTTCTTTTAAGCATAGAAAAATAGGCACATGGAATCTCTAAAAATTATTATTTAGGTTTTTTAGGCCTTGTTCTTAGCTTTCTAGAACTTCAAATGGTTTAAAATTTTTCTAAGATTTGAGAAAGTTATGGCCATTTTAGTATTTGTTGTTTTTTAAATCTAGCTTTTAAAACCTGCATTTTCTTTTGCCTATAACAATTTTTTCATGCAGAATTTTGGAAAAATACTTGCTAGGTTTTGAAGGTTTGATTTCTAGTTTTCCATGGATTCAAACGATTTAAAATTTTGTTAAGTTTTGAGAAAGTTATCACTATTTTAATTTGTTGTTGTCATTAAACTTTTCTTTTG
This sequence comes from Sequoia sempervirens, assembly GCA_007258455.2. Classification (NCBI taxonomy): domain Eukaryota; kingdom Viridiplantae; phylum Streptophyta; class Pinopsida; order Cupressales; family Cupressaceae; genus Sequoia; species Sequoia sempervirens. The sequence goes on from VDFB02281492.1 coordinate 39,227,161, forward strand.
AGTTACTAATCTCTTGTTTTCAACATGTGGCACAGCTTGGAGGGAGTCTAAAAATTGTTTCTATAGAAACAAAAATCAAGCTTTTTCATTTCTTTAGGCATAATCAATTTTGTTTACTTTTAACAAGAACAAATTGCATTTACACTTATGGGGATAAAATGAACCACAATTTACATGTCACTCATTTGGTCTTAAAATGAACAACAAATTGCATATTTCATTCATGGGGGTTAAAACGAACAACAAATCTGCATGAATCACTCATTGTGCCTAAAATTTACAATTACAACTTGCATTTTCATGTCATTGGGCTAAAATGAACACAAACATGCATTGAAACTCATATGGTTAAAATGAACTTTATTTTTCATTTTTCAAGTTAAACTTTTAAAAAGAACAAAGTGTTTTGTGTGTCCTCCTCACATTATCATTTGGTAATTAAAATTTATAAGCATCTTCAAATTTTGTCACCTTGATGCAATAATCGAAGTATCCTCTCCCCTTGTGCATTCATGCGATCTTGGGTGTAAGAGAAATGGTTATTGCCTCTAGAACTTGGGCCTACCTTGGTGGGAAAAAATACTCACCCCAAGGTGACTCAAACCGGCATTGAAGTTTTTTGGCCAAGCTACCCTCGACCGGTATATAAATGTGAATCCTAAGGGAAAGCCTAGGATTACGAGTGCGGATGTGTCATACAGACCAAGTAGTACTCCCCAAAACCCTGTCGAGCTTAACCTCTTCAGGCTGGAGTGCCTCCTAAATGGAGCTTAATCTTGCACCCCATGTATGGCCACTCGAACGGGTGCCCTTACTAGACACCTATTATTTTAGAAGCCAACCATTTTCAGCCATTGTTTGGTATAGTGCAGGGTACAATATCATGCCTGAAGATACTCACTACTTACTCCCTTGAGTAGAGATAACAATTCTTGGGAAGTGACTACCCAAGGATCCGAAATTGGTGAGCCTATAGAAGTGCGCGCAAAGAAGGGAGTCTGTGCCACCAATCTTCTAAGCTATCCGCTCTCAAGAAGGAGAGGTGTTCAGCACCAATCCGGGGTATATCGGTGGGCTATACCAAGTATACAAACCCTTGGCCTATTAGGATCGTGTTTGTCTTACGTGCGTTTGCTTACACTAAAACATTGTCCTTGTCAAGTGCTTTCTAGATTTTCAAACAATATTCACCACATTCACAAATCTGGATTAAAAAATTTGACCTTGGACAGATCAAATTTTTTCCTCAATACATCATAAAACTAAAAATTTTGCAACCTATGACACAACTGTTGAACCACATTTGATTAAACTAAAACACATTTTCCATACTATGACACATTTGTGACCTGAAATGACACATTCGTATTACAACAACAAAACCCTCATGCAAACCAGAATATAAGTCTAAACACTGTTAGCCTATTGTCAAACACATTTTCCAAGAGGACTCTATCAGAAACCAACTTCGAAATTGCTCAAATTTTTTATCATTCAACCATTAGTTTGCATTTTTGACCCTAGGATTAAACTTTCAAATTTTTGATTTCATCCATTAGGTTTCATAATCATCATTTTCAACATTAGATTCACTATAGCTTTTCATTTTTGCATACTTTGGATTAGGTTAACCTCATCACAATCTGAAAAATCATTGCTTTCGAAACTAAGTTATCTTGGACTTAATCATCATTCCTTTTTTCATTCATTGTCCCTTTTGTGAGAATTTCCAACTCAACAATCTAGTTAGGAAAACTCACTAGTCATCTTGACCTTGTCACTTTGTCATTTTCAACAAGTCATTTGGTAACCAAAATAAAAAACAAAGATTAAACTTAGAGTTCTTAGGTACTCCTTTTCTCCAAATTGCATTCTAGTTTATACCTTGCATACTTTATTCCCAAAAATACAAAAATATTATTCATCCTAGTCGTCATTTTGAACCTAGACTTTGCATTAGTTGCCTCTTTAGTCAACATAATCATCTTAGTCCCTATTTTGCACTTTGTCATCATCATCATCCTCGTCATAATCATCACTTTAGCTTTTCGGCATTACGCATCTCCTTAGGAAAACATTATCATCTCATTGCATCATCAACCTTTATCACACAAAAAGACAAAAAACATAAACTAGTGTCATACTTGCACTGTCATTATCTTCATTTGAGAAATTTATTTTGATGGTGGAAACAAGACTTCAATGAAATAAAAAACAAATGGCAGACTTTGGACAAGACTTTGACAACAACACCAACATCATCACCAATTCCAATGACTGGATCTTTGATGACCCATTTGGAAATTTGAACGCACAATCTTCCATGAGCATGCCAACTTCCTTTCAAAATCCACTTTTTGAACAATTCATACAAAGAGACCAAAATGGACAAGTCTACGCTGAAAACTTAGAAGCAACAACCCAAAATCCTGAAGTCGCTTCATTTGTGGAAGACTTTGTCTTGAATGATCCTAAATAATACCTTGCTATTCTCTTAGACCAAGGTGCAAGATTACCAAAAGGCTTCGACATTAATACCTTATGACTCGTCTCTACTAATAATACGACACAAAACACAACATCCCAACATGACAAGAACAATACCTTGAACAATAACATTGTCATTACTATGCAAGTTGTCACTGCCACTATTAATGTGACATCTAGTGGCACCATAAATCAAAACACCTCCTCTTCAACCAACACGACATCTATAGAAGGAACATCTACTATGACTATGCCTACAATGTCCACATCATCTTCACAAATGATAGGAGCTACCTTTTCATAGTCCATGCCTACAATGTCCACATCATCTTCACAAATGATAGGAGCCACCTTTGCATCCACATCAGTATGTACCACCTCCTTAAATCCTATGTTTGGCTCTTTATCTATGACAATGGGGGCATCTTCATCACATCCTTACGGTGGAACCCCATTTAATCCCTTTGGATGAAAATCACAACGCGTTTTCATTCAAGGCCCTCAACATAACATTAACACGTCATCACAAACGAACATCCCACATGGCCAAGGGCACAATATGCATATACCACATGGGCACTTTCAAGGACCTAACACTACCATGCCACATGGACAATTCTTTCAACATGCACAAGGCACTCAAATGACACAACAAATGCATACCTTTGGACATCAAACAAGTCAGGGACCTCAAATATAGACAAACATGGTTGGGTCACATATTCCAACATACTCGTCCCAAATTCATACTCAACAAAAAATCCCCACTCACAACTGGTAATATTAGCAAGCACCTAATCATATCATACCTTACTTTTAGGAAGCCGATGATCCAATGGTACACGCCTTGCTAGCAAGAGTGCATGACCTCCAAAAACAAATGGAAAATATGAAAACCTCTAAAAAGAAGATGCAAATGCCATATGACTTATGTCCATATCCTTTTGATACAACTTTGTACATGCCACCATTTCCACATGGTTATGTAGCTCCAAACTTCAACAAATACAAGGGTAAAACAAATCCACTTGACCACATCAAAGAATTCGTAACCAGTTGTGTGGATATTGCTCATAAGCACACATATTTAATGCGATTGTTTCCTAAAATCCTTGCATGACCAGCCTTAGAATGGTTCTATACACTGCAACCGGGAATACAGTCATGGAAAGAACTTGCTAAAAAAATTGTGAAAAATTACACATACAACATTGACACAGACACCTCCATTACCAACTTATGCCAGCTCAGATAAGAAGATTCGGGTGAAACCTTTTTACCATTCTTTCAAAAATGGAGGGGCCTAGCAAGTCGTTGTCATATAGACATACCTGAAAAGGAAAAAGTTGACATGTTCATACAAACATTATTGGGCCCACTGAAAAATGGCTTGTATGTTCATTGTTGCACAAATTTTGCAAACCTAGTTGAACAGGGTGTCCAAGTTGAACAAGCCCTCATTGTTGAAGGAAGATTAAAATATGGTCCCAAAAACACAAATACAAAACCTTCTTCTAATGACAAAACTAAATTTTGGGTTAAGAACAAACATGTCACCAATGATGGTGTAGTCGATGCTAAGGTTGTCAACACTATGGGTCCGATGATTACCCTAAAAGGGACACAACCACAAAACACACAGATGATGACACAAACCTATGCTGCTAATGCTATCTAGACAAATTAGAATAACCAAGGCAATCAAAACAATCAAAATCAAAGGTAGCCTAGACAACCAAGACAATTCCCTAGAGGCCGCACATACACCCCCTTGGGTGAACCTATTGAAGAAGTTCTCAAGAAATGCCTTTAGAATTGTGTCATCACACTTGAGGACCCAAAACCATATGACCCTGGGTAGTTTAAACCATCTTGGTGGGATGATAATACATTTTTTGATTTCATTGAATAAAAGGACATAAAACTTCTTCCTATAGACAATTGAAAATTTTGGTACAATAACTTATTGAAAAGTGTATCGTTGAAGTTAGTGGACCACAATTTGCTTCTAATGCAGATCATACAATACACAAAAACCCACTGCAGGATCATGGTTCAGGAAACCCTTCTACGTGAAACCCTAATAACAACAATCGCACCAACCATGCCCATATTGGATATGATTATTTTGGAGGACCTATCATACATCACATTAGAACAATTGATGAACATGTCTGCACAGTCACTGTCAAGAAGGCCCCTGAATGCAATATCACCACCCATGCCAAAAAGGTCACCATAGCCAATCGTCCTCCCCCTAGACAAGCAAAGGTAACAATAGCTATCCTGTCCACTTCGCAGTCGCAACCGCGTCCACAGAACAAGCAGTCCCAACCTAAAGGAAACTTTAATCTTATTGACCAGCTTGGAAAAACACCCACACAAATCTCTATTCTTGAGTTGTTACGCATCTCGCCTACCCATAAGGCCATCCTAGATAAAAAATTGCAAGAATCCTCTATTTCCCAAGATATTGATGTTAGCCAATTCGAAGCCATGGTAGGATATCTCATCACTCCCCACCATATCACCTTTTTTTCCCAAGACTATTCATCATCCAAATCCAACCTTAATGATGCCCTTCATATCAAAGTTATTGTTTATAAACATAAGGTCAGATGAGTCTTAGTAGATGGCAGAGCAAGACTGAATATATGTTCCTTAAAATTGGTCAAGGCACTAGGCTTTTCTGATGCTTGTGTAGATGCCACAAGAAGCATTGTTATCAAGGCATATGATGGTGAAGAACATTCCTCTCGGGCCATAATTACACTCCCAATTCAGATTGGGCCAGTCATTGTTGAAACCACTTGTCAAGTTTTGGATTTGGACCTCCCATACAACATTTTACTTGGTCAACCTTGGATCCATGCACTGAAAGCCGTCCCATCCATGTATCACCAATGTTTGAAGTTTCCATTTGAGGGCATTGAGATTACTATATATGGAGACCCTGATCCATTCCAATATTGTACCAACTTACGTGGTGTATCAGAATGTCAAGTCCCTATTAATAGGGAAACTTTGATGTCCTTGTCTTCCAAATTCATTGACCCCTCAACACTCGTGAAGTCTTTTGCTTCTTCATCCACTACATCCACTTCTACTTCTTCGACCACCATGACCACTTCCATAACACCTACCACTTCATTTATCACCCCAAGCGTCAACCCAAGCTTCCAAATTGAGGACCAAGGATGTGGAGAATACAAACTAAATACAACCTATTGCATAACCAAGATGCCCAAGTCTCCCCAGGTCTATGGGAAACCTTGCTTTAGAATAGAAGAAAAAGAAATCTTTAGGGTTCATCCAAATACAGTTTTCATAAAGTGGGGCGAAATGAGTCAAGAGGACACAGATGATATACTATCCTAAATTTATAAACAACCACAAGATTTGACTCCCTTTACAGTAGCAATATATGGAAAAGGATACAACATGATAAAAGAAAAAGGCTATGATGGAAAAAGTGGTCTTGGAAAGGATAAGAATGGAAGGCGTGAGCCATTATCAGTTTTAGAAAGACCAAAACATCTTGGGTTAGGGTTAGGTCCATGAGAATCTGGTGATCCAAGTACCAATGTGCTTCCATGTGAGTTAGTGTATGCTTTAGACTGTGTTGAGGCAACTGAGGAAACCTCCTCTACAACCAACTCTCACAAATGGGAATTTTGATCTCAGTGATCCTTAAGTAACTGTTGCCTTGACGAATTATTCCTTGAACCTGGCGAGCCTACGTTTGAAGAATGATTTTGGAAATTTTTTAAGATAGATACAACACCAAATGATGCAAAGTCCAAATCATATTCTATTTCCATTCGTCCTAGCCCCGACATACCTTCCCAGTCATCCCAAATTGATGACCATCATGCAGAATCACCTAAACCATCACTTGCCACTACTGACCTTGCCACTAATGCTACCCCCTTTGTCCCTTACTTCGCTGGTGAGTATGAAACAAGCAAAGGAGAATACTGGATAGAATTTGACATAGAACCGTATGATGACAACTTCATTTTCAATGTCTCGGTATCCATTTACATGCTCTTTGCATCATCTCCCCAATTTATAAATGCTGATGATGGAATATCCTTAGTTTACCCTAACCTAATTCACTAGAACCAACAAGGCCCACTAGTAATGGACACTTTTCAAAATGATGAGGCTCTAGCAGAATTTCTAGGGCTACGTGAGGGCATTCCAAATGGGGATCACAAAGTTGGATTTACCATTGACTTGGATTGTGTTGCTTATTTTGGGGAGACTGCACCATCCTCTAGTCGCAAAATTAAAAGGAAAAATAAAATAAAAAATGATACGTCTCTAGGTGAAAACCAAAAGACACCTTCTGATGACAAAATAGTAAAAATAAAGGACATACCCGAAGGTGAAAACCTCCTTGAGGGGTATGTGTAGAATCATCATGGAAAAAATAGGCCCTTAAGTGGCAAAAAATTTGGAAAAATCAAAGTTAGGCAAACTTGACGTAAAAATTTGAATAAGTTATCTATATTATTTCAAAAATATGTAAGAATAGAATCTATAGAAAATTGAGTGTAGTTCCTAAACTACTAGGTTTGTTTAAAAAAAAAAATCTATTTGGTGAAAAGTTAAAATTTCAATGCAGTAGTACTTAAATTTTGGGGAAAAAATAAGTAGGTGTTTGTTTGACCACCCTAACCACAATAAAATGTTAATACTTTTTTATAAGATAGATATAAGTAGAGGACTCATGTCCTGATGTGATGCATATTTTTTTGTAATTTTTTCCAAGTAAAAAATTAATTATGATTTTTTTATTACAACTTTTAAAAAATATAAAACGCTCGTATGTCTGACCACCTTAACTTGGTCAAAACTTCATGAAATTATATTTTTCTTTTTTTAATCCTATAGTATACAAAGCATATAATGTGATGCATGTTTTGGATTTAAAAAATGTGGTACCATTTGAAAGCTATAGATGTTTTTCAATCAACCTATCAATTGGGACTTTAGTCATAATTTGAATAGAAAATGAATAATAATTATATATTAAATTCAAAGTAAAGCATAATTTATATTGGTGGAAAGTTGAGAATCTCCTTTAAAAACCTTTTTTGTTTCATCAATTTTGGGTAAAAAAAAGTCGTCAGCCACATACCCATCATATTACCACTTTTTGGCCCATTATTATCTTGCACATACCCTGAGGCACCCAAGGGTGGAGGATTGGACTTTCTCCCCGTAGACAGAGAAAAATTAGCAATTATTGTCGAGCATACCATAGCCATTAATATAGCTACTGTGGAGGACCCCAAAATGGTTATCTTTGTGGCATCATTAACAAAGACTGAACAACCAAAATTTTAAAAGTTCTACTCGAAATGCAAGGTAAACTTTGCATGGTCTTATGCTGACATGTCAGGATTAGATCCTGTTGTGCAGTTTTGCACACACGCCCCACTTCGAGTAGGGACCCTCTTTTTGATTTCTGATGTCTTTTGACCTTTGGTTTTATTGGATTCGTCTTTTCAAGGTCTTGGGATGTTGGTCTTGCTGACTTTGGTCTTTCCCTGAGGATTGAATTGGTTAAACTTGATTTTTGATGAAAGTCCAGGTTTTGACCCGAGTCCGGGATTTTCCAGCTCAGTCGGATTTTCCCGGGTCTTGGTCCGTTGTCTGGTTATGGCTGAATTTTCCGAAGTCCGGATTTTTTCTTGAATCCAGGATTTTCTGGCTCAGGCAGATTTTCCTAAGCTTCATTAAAATCTCGAAGGGTGCATTATCCGCGAAATTCTCGCTCACTTGGATTGTCTATCTGGCTTGGTTTTTTTCAGAATTTGGTTTTAGGCTCGGGTTTTTGGATTTCCTCTGTATGTCTTGTCACTCATTAATGCTCAAAGTACGTCTTCTCTGGCATGATTGGAGGTGGATTTAAGGCCTTTTGGCATTCTTTTGATTTCATTATTTCATCTACTATTTGCTCTGGCACCTGAGTTCGTTCTTCTTGAGCTTTGATTGTTGGTTTCGAGCTGCTTACATGTGGATTGCTTGAGCACTGGTGTTGAGTTTCTCGTTGCTAGGGCACATTGTTTCACAGTGACCTCCTCGAGTTTGAGCTTCATCCGGAATTGATCCATGCTAAGTTGCTACTGACTCCTCCATTTGTTTGCACTTTGATTGAATCTTTTGAGTTGATTGGTAGTCTTTTCAGGTCGGCCCTTGCTTGTTTCATGATCATGTATTTATCGAACTAGGGTTTGACCTACCTTTTCACAGGTTTTATCACCTACACTGTGCATCCATTCGTTTATCAATTGAATGTCGGGTGTATCCCTGTCACTAGGTGTTTCTGGTAGGGCCCTGCTTGTTGGCGCGTAGTTTGCTGTATATTGCGAGGTTAGGGTTTCAGTGTTTTTGCCCAGATTTATTAAGTTTGGGGGATTTATCATGATTTTCATGTCCTATATTTGGCTTAAATCTGTTTATACCTTGTGAGATCCTGGTGCTTTAGCTTGATCATTTCGACGGATGGTATTTGAAATTCTGAGCTTACCCTAGCTTTCATGGCGGGGGTCTGGTTATTAAATTTAGGGCATCGTCATTCCATTTGAAAAAATCAGTCATTTGAGAGTTTTGGGAATCCAAATTCATGTGCTATCAAAGTTTTGCTTATTGGGATTGATTTTATGTCCATTGAAATCCAAATAGAGAGGTTTTCATGATCTTTCGGTCAGTAGTTTGTGCATTAACAATTATCGGGTTTCTGAGGTGTCCGCGGAATTTCTGCAGACTCAGATTTTCCCAGTTTTTTCCAAATCCGTGGAGTATGTTGAATTTCAAAATTTTGAGCTGTCCGTGCAAATCCGACCTGTCCGGATTTTTTTGGTTTCCTGCCTAGTTCCATTTCTTTGTGATTATCGAATTAGGGGGTAATGAATTGAATGCTAAATGATGATTTCTTGTTGGTAATGAATGAATTTCATGATGGTCACATAGCTCTTTTGTTCGTATTAACGATTTATTTAACGAATGATGTCTGGGTCGGATTTCTCTGAATTCTGCCCTGACTGGATTTTTCCAATTTACTTCATTCTCCCGGTTAACTTCTTTTTTTTGGGATTTTTAAGATTAATGATTAGTGATGGATCTTAATTGTTTTATGTGGTTCTAGGCTAACCTTTGATTGGAATATGGATGATAGTTGGATACTCATGAGGCTCTTTTGTGAGTGCAAGCTAAATCAAGCAAAGCTGCGGTGGGAAAGTCCAAGGGTGATACTAAGGGGTCCTCCATTACAGATGTAGAAATATTGAGGCTAGATACGAAGAGTCAGGTGCCTGACAACAAGATCGCTTCAATATGGTCTGAGGTCTCTGACACGAATGTAGGAGCATGGAGGTATGAAGAGTTCAAGGCAAGAACAGCTCAGAAAGATCTATCGGCCCTGACCAAGGGAATGATGAAGTCTGGATTGGCCCATGTGGCAGGATTTCCTCCTGCAGTTCAGTGTTATGAATTGATATTGGAGTGTTCCCGGCAATATGATTTTGATACGCAGAGGGTTGTTAGCTCTGAAGGAAGAGTCTTGGCGAACTTCAATCTAGTTTCTATTGCTCAATCATTTGACATGCTAGACTTGCCATGTGTGTGTGCCTTGGATATGGACCTGGCCAGAACTTACTATGAGGATGAGCCCACCAAAGCCCAGCAGATGATTAATTCCTGGTTGGAGAAACCAAAGTCTCATTTTTCAAAACTTCCCAAGCAATTACACAGGATCAAATTCAGACCAGAAATATATGATGCAATCACACTATTGAGTAGAGTAGCTAGTTTAAAGAGTGTCAGGGTATTGAAGAATTGGATGGTGCATGTGATCAACAAAATTGAGAAAGGTATTAACTACCATTGGGCAGGACTCATCATTGCAATGATTGATAGATAGCTGAGAGATTTGTTAGCAATGAAGAAGTTTACTATGTCCTCCTATGTGATGTATGTGTTGGCCAGATTCTACCCATACAAGGGTTTGAAACCAAAGGGGACATTTGGACAGGATATAGTCTATGAGATATACCCTGAATTGCACCTAGGACATCAGAATTACAGAAGAGTAAACGATGCATTTACAATGCATATTACTAGGTTGCTTCAAAATGTAGAGCATGTGAAATTATCTGATGGAGCCAAGGAGCTAATCAAAAAATATGGAGCTTAGTTTATACAATTTCCCACCTTCTCCTATATCAGAATTGACGGATGTCAAACTGCTCCATACAGGTTGCCTAGATATCCTACTGACCACATTGTGCTATTGGAGGTTACAAGGCAGATATATGACTTTGATGCTATTGTTAAAAATGAAAAGCATAAGACAGGGTTTGGTGGAGATTTCCCCCTGAAAATTGGTATAAGTGAGGTTTGTCCTTCAATTCAATCAGCACATGCATCAAGAGATGAATTAAGTACTTATGGTTTCTCTTTCCACTCTAAGAGGACAAATTTTGACATCACTGGAGAGGTGTAGAAGAAGGCAAGCAAGGAATATCACCACAAGGATGACCTAGAAGATTACTGGGAAAACATCAAAGATGACTTTGAGGTGAGGAAGAAAAGATACTCTAGGCTTCCAGTGGATGTGATTAGAATGTACAATGTCAAGTTGATCCCTGACCAGTTAGAGGATGACGAGAATCTGGTTCAAGATCATGCATATGAGTTGGTCAAGGACAGGTCTATTAGAGAGGTAAACTGGGCAGAAAGTGAGATAACTGAGCTAGAAGACCTAATGGCCCCTGTTATGAAGTTTACCAAATCATGGTTGAAGCACAAGGTATGGGAACTGGAAAGTGAGAAGGTACCTTGTACCTTTAATCTAATGGGAAATCTGAATCCTCTTTCCACCTCAGAGGAATCCTGTGAGGATGATTCCAAAGGAAAAGCTAAAGGAAGCTCACCTTCCAAGATCAAAATCAGAGGCCCAAAGGAAAGTGATCCCGAACAGAAAAGGAAACCAAAGGGAAAGAAGATAAGCCAAACTTTGAGAATAGGTAAGTCTGTAGAGGAGGAACTTGAGCAAGCAGAGAAAGAAGATATTCCTCCATAGCCGAAAAGGACAAGGACAACTAGGGTTTCGAAGAAGAAAGTTCAAGAAACTTCCAAGGATGAGGAAAACCCTCCAATGGTTGATGCAGAAAGCTTGGGAGAGAAAACCAGGGTTTATTCAAGGAAATCAAGGACTCCATCTCCCAAGGAGACTGTGCAAAAAATAGATCCTCTTCCAATGGCGTCCACTGTGGAGCAACCGAAGGCTACTTCCCCTTCACTAAGTGTACCTGAGCAGGCGACCCATGAAGAGCATGAGACTAGTGGAGAGGCAGAACGATTCAAGGAAGGAGAACTCTTTGGTGCAGCAGCTGAGCTTGAGGTGGAAGGTGTGGAAATGCACCCTTCTCTGCTGGTACAGAATGAGGATTCACTGGTGAGTAGCAAAGACAATAGATCCCCTAAGAAGGAGGATGTCCCTATTAAGACCCCATCACCTCTGTAAGAAGAAGAGCCCAAGCTAGGTAATCAAGGTGATCAGTCTCCTGAGAAGGAAAAGGATGAAACAATATAACAGCATGAGGATGTCAAGAAAAGTGAAATCCGGGTGGATCCTGTTGTCCCGGATTTGTTGGATAAGGAGATTACAAGAAAGAAACAAGTTATTGTTGAAGACACCCCCCTTGATTGGGATGAAATGTTGGCCAAGATTGGTAAAGGTAAGAAGAAGAAGATGGCCAAGGTAGTTTCAAAGATAGAGAGAGATGAAGCAAGTAATAGGGTTATTCATATTGCCATCCCTGCTGCGGATAAAAGTAAAGATGAGGTCACTAGAAAAGATTACAATGTACAAACTATCAATCTTGGACCAGCTTCTATGGAACAGGATATTGAAGAGTATGAAGGGTCCAGTGCAGTAATAATTGGGAGATTAAGGAAGGAGACACAGTCCAAGCATGAGCTTAAAAGGGAAAATGAAAGGCTTAAGAAGTGTCTAAAAGACTTAATGAAGCCTTTGCAATCTCTTCACCCATCTTCTTCTGCTCCTACTGGTTTCTTGCCTAAGGAAATTATTTTTGAAATTGAAAAGATGAAAGCGTCTACTCAGACTACAGTAGATTGGCTAAAAGATGTACAAGTGAAGGAGATGATGCAATAAAGGAAATCCTTTCAATTGGAAAGGATGCAGTAAGAGCCAAGGACTTGTTAGAACATGTTTTATCTCAAGACAAGGAGGATATTGACCTTCTATTGCAAAAAGCTAAAGTGATCATGGAGTATGGTAAAGACCAGTTGGTTGTAGATGGGGTCCTTTCTTCATCTAGAGGTAATGAGCCTTGGGAATGGTTCGAAGCCTTGCAAATTCGAAAGAAGGCCATCAAGAAGATCTATAAGTGAAAGAAATAGATGGATGGTGATCTGACCAATTTTTATGATGGATGTATTGCATTCTTTGAAATAATGACTGGCAGGAGGAAAATTGCCCCTAAGTACTTAAGTTTGGAACAATTGAGGGAATGGTGGCATGATGTCTATGCCCCTGATTCTGAAAATCTTATAACAGGGCACCAATTGGATGATGTGGCAACTTACTTGGTTGTGATGGACAAGTACCAGGCAAATAAAGGTGAGTGGGATAAAATTGTTAAGCAGTCAAAGGAAGAAATTGGCTCCATTGAATGTCAGCTCAAGATCCTGCCTTTGCCACCTATTGCTAAGCTGGATAGGATATTTTTGAAAGTTTAGGATTAGAATAAGGATAAGGGAGGTGGTAGTTAGTGCCAATTTTGAGATTTGTGCTTCCCTATTATTATAGGACATGTGTTGATCCGGGCTGCATTGAGGAATGTGTTTGGGCTGACCTTGATGATGTATCGACATTTAATGTGTGCCTTATTTTGAAATTCTTAAGGCCGACTTGGCTATTTTATTTTGTAAATGTTTGGCTGGGCCAACATGTTTTGAGAATTTTCTATAAAGGGCATTCCTACCTCATTGTAAGGACTTAGTTAGAGAGATAATAGAGACAAGTTGAAAGAGCTAGAGCATTTTATAGTAAAGATAGTATTTAGTTCCTTGGAGCAAATGCTGTAACACAGAACAGTGGAATTGTTGCTACATTTTGGTGATCTAATACAATTGAAGGCATTATGGTTTCTCTAGTGAATTCTTTTGTGTTAGTTTATCTTGCATGGTTCATGTTGTTCCATCTTTGAAATTGCTTAAAGATATAAGTTTTAGTGTTATATTTAGAATTAGATTAGTTCGGTGAATAATGTTAATGATTTCATACTTGGAATGTTTGTAGCAATCTCTAGTCTATACTCCCAGTAATTATCTGATTGTAGTAGGCTGGTGAAGTTAACCTGGACCATACATCTATCTGTGCTTAGTTCGATTGTGGATGAATGTCTATGATTTGAAAATCTATATACCTTAGAAGATTGCACCATTCTTGTGATATTGCATTGTGGGTTAAGCAAGAATTGGTTATTTGAGATTGGTCCATTCCAGATATCTGTCATTTGCATCGTTCATCTTAGAAATAGTTTAGATCTCATTATATCTTTGCACCCTTATCTTTTGTTGTTTCTTTATCATTTGGTTAGACTTAGGATCTAAGATCATCATATTGCAAGATTTGATAAATTGGAAAGATACAGTCTGCTTGTAGTAAGGTCCGATTGTGTTTACCAACATTTTCATATTTTATCTAAGTTGTTTATGCATTGTCATGACCTGACACCCGAGAGACCTTGGGGTGATTTTCAACAATTTATTGTTGAAGATTATCTTTCAAGAGAGATAGAATATCATTTGCTTTCTGAGTTGTTGCTGTGAAAAAAACACCATCATTAGATTGGCGCTTGAAGGAGGGCCTGAATGAGCACACTGGATCGTTTCTGAAATGCCATCTCTTTTGAGAGATATAGAATAAATACCAAATCTACCCCAGGAGAAGAAGATTTATAGGAATTATAGTTTCCAACTAGGTCAAGGATGACTCGAGAAAGGGGAGAATCATCATCACCCATCCCTTCACCTGTATCATCTGCAACTTCACTTCCAGAAGTTGAGGCCATACCCATCCCTGAGGCAGTTCCCATTCAACAACCCCAGCCTATCATTAACCAACCACAACCACCACCTCCACTTTTTCCAATGGCCTTCCTTGCTAATAATCCATCTCCCTTACTTTTCCATGCCTACAATGTTATGCCCAAAAACCCTGAGCAGTTCTATTCAAAATTCCATGTTAATGACCCAAACAGGACCGCTGAAGAATATATAAGGATTTTCCAAACTTGTCTCAAGGACAGATGGATTGTTCATGAGGATGTTGCATGTAGGTTGTTCCCTTATTCATTAGGAGAGGAGGTCTTTTACTAGTACAATCACCTCCCATTTGGTTCAATTCTTAACTAGAATGATCTTGAAACTACTTTTTTACAGAAGTTCAGAATACCTATTAGTGCCAATGAATTGTATCTACAATTCACTAGAGTCAAAAGAGAGGTTAATAAACCAATATCCAGTTTCAATAATAGGTTTCATCATGCGTACACTAGACTTCAAGACCCTTATATTTTGGACAATAATATAGCCCTGGGAGTCTATTATGAAGCCTTAGATAGTCTAACAGCCACCTTTCTAAAGTGGAGACCCAATCCTCCAGCCAGCCTAACTGATGCCTATACAGAAGCTGTTACGCTTAGCACAAATTTAAGACAACATTTGACAGGACCATTGCCTTCTTTAGGACCAGTTGCACATCCCAATCAGGCGCTCGCCAATCATACCCCTATCATGAATCCAGTACCCCAATTACCTTTGGTGCCACATCCTGGTCCTCCCATGAGCCAGGTTTCTCCTATGATGAATTTTTCCCAACAGTAGGTTAACCAGCCCTTGTATCAGTAGCAGCTAACCGGTTTCCCTACCTATTTGCAAAATTCTGAAGTGTTGCATCAGTTTATAGGATCTGCTAGAATGCATGTTCCCCCTCAGAGTAATCCAAGCCAAATCCCTTATGGAGATCCAAATAAGGATAGGATTGATGAAATGGCTGAGCAGATAAAGAAGCTAAACCTAGAGGTGACCTACCTAAGGAATCAAAATAGCCAATTACAAGCTGCTCAGAAAAATATACAATCCAATCAGAATAAAAAATTTCTACAAGGGCAGAATTTTGACAGAGGATAGCGTAATGAGAGAGGATTCCACAATGATAGGGGATATAATCAAGATAGGGGTTACAACCATGACAGAGGATATAATAATGATAAAAGACAAAATTTTGATAGAAGGCAAGGTAGTGGACTAGGATTTGATAGGAGGCAATCACAGGGACAATGTAGAGCATGGAATACAAGACCTAATAATGGAGGAGTTCCTACTCCATTGGATCAACCAGTCAATCAAATTGTCAATCAATCTACAAATCAGCTAGTCAGTCAAGACAAGTCTCCCAGTGGTGTATATTTGGCTGAAGCTACCCTGTCAGGATGGTGTAGGCTCCATAAGACAAGCCAGCATTCAGAGTTAGAGTGTCCAGAGTTCCAAACTACAGCCTCCATTTTCTAGTATGAGGTGGAGAATAATGTAAATGGATAGGAGATTGTTCCCTCCACCCCCTATGACTCTCCTGTGTTGGTATTGAACCATGCTCCTTTTCCAGCAGGTGAAGAAAATGTTCCAGAGAAGGAATCTGATTCCTAGGAGGAGGAAAAAGATCAAATTTGCAATGGAGATGAAGTGGCTCAGTTATTCGATGAAGAAGCAACAAATGATAATGGCCCCCTCGATCAGGAAGAGGCTTACGTTGAAGAAGTACAGATGTTCCAGAGGCAGGGTAAAGGATATGATTTAAGAGATATGCCTCATAGATGCCCGCAAGTTGGGGGTCCTTTCACCACCTCCATTCCTCCTAATAATTTTAATATCCCTCTAGACCCAAGTGCTAGTAATAATCCATCTTTTCCACTTGTTTCCAAGCAGTATCTCTCAAAGGAATGACAAGCTCAAATTGACCCACAGAAGGAAAAGGCTATTCAAGCAAGTAAAGACAAGGTGGAGGAACCTTCTAGGGAAGTCCCCACTGATATGAGTGAGGAGCAAATGGCTTTGTACGTTGCTGAGGATTTTAAAAAATTAAAGGTAAATCTTTCAGTGTTTGAGTTATTGAGATTCCCTACAATTAAGAATGCAGTTCTAGGTACTTATGATGCACACTCAGTGTCCTTGGATAAACCTTCCGGTGAGGGTATCAGTAAGGTTTTCAGTTCTCAACCCGTGAAGACACAAAACTAGGCCCACAGTCAGACTAACTTGCCCCCTGGAGATAAAGGAAAGGAGAAAGACAAGACTCAAGTGGCCCAGGTAGATACTCAGCCAACCTTGTTTCAAGGGAAGATAGAGACCCCACTATTTTTGATCTTTGTGTGCATATTCGATAAGAATTTACATAATTGTTTATTGGATTTTGGTTCTTCTACTAATGTGATGCCATTTGGAGTATGTAGAGCCTTAGGGATTACACCTACTGACTCCCAAAAGAAGGTAACTCAATTGGATAGAACTGAAGTAAATGTGGTGGGAGAATTAAACATGATTCACATGCAGGTAGCTTCTGACCCAAGAATTCAACAGGTTATCAATATTCAGGTAGCTGATATCCCTGATGCATATGGCCTGATTCTAGGAAGGGACTTTACTAAGGCCTTAAATGGATATGTATCTACTGATCACTCCCACATGTGGCTTCCTTGGAAAGGGGTACCAAATCAGATCAGAATTGAAAGAGAACCAAGAATGAAATACATGACTACAGAATACCAAAATACTTCAAATGAAGTTCTGATATTGGAAGTAGGCATGTGAAATTATATGCTATCAACTCCTTGTGAGGAGTTAGACTCAGAGGAGGTATTGATGCTACATACGACACCTATCAATACAAAGACAGAATCCAGCATGGCTACTATTCTGACAGAATCAATTAAGGAAGAGGAGGAATCCGAAGATAATCAGATTAGTCTATTAGACAGCTTCTAGGAATTCATTAGACAGTGTGTTGAAAATAAAATTCACCTAGGTAGAAGGACAAGCTTTGAAGAATTACTCTTACCCAATTGGTATAGAGTTCATAATGCTTCCCATTCAGAGTTAGAGTGTTGTCTATGCCAGACAACAGTAGAATGAGTACAGAAATGCCTAAATCCAACCCTGGCAGTTAAGACGGATATGCAAAACCCTCAGGAAGAGCATCAAGGAAAGAAACCTATGCTGTTTGAGGAATCATCTAGTAGTAATAAGCTGAAGGATGTGATGAAGAGGACTGCAACTACTGAATGTTGGACTCTCAGATTTGATGGATCCAAATCCAAGCATGGAGCTGGGGTGAGGTTCGAACTAATCAGTCCAAAAGGTAAAAACTTCTTTGCAGCCCATAGACTTCAATTTCATTGTACTAATAATGTAGCAGAATATGAGGCGTTAATTCATGGACTTCTTATGGCACTCAAGAAAAAGGTTAAGATTTTGCAAGTTTTTGGTGATTCTGAGTTGGTAATTAAGCAAGTAAGGAAACAATATTCATGCCACAATAGGAGAATGACTAATTATAGGCATAGAGTATGGGACCTCATTGTGGGATTTGATGCCTTCAATATTCAACTGATACCACGGCAGAAGAATCAAACTGTAGATTCTCTGGCCCAGGCAGCAAGCACCCTACAACCTCTATCTTTGTCAGGTTTGAAGAAGTTTACTGTAGAATTGACTCCTGTGCCATCAGTTCCAGACAATGTTACCAACTTTCAGGTATTTGAAGATGACAAGCATATTTTGGACTTTATTACAAACATAGATGTTTTCGCTTCCCAGATCATTGATGAAACAGAACTCCAAGAAGCAGAACTAGATTTGGAGGCAATGATGAATCTGAAGTCTAATACTATTCCAAGGGGGATGGTATAGTTGGAACGAATTTTTGATATGGATAAAATCAGAGATTAGGAGCAAGAGTCTAACAAAGAGTCTATCAATGGACAGTGTGACACTTACAATCTGGGAATTGAGGATAATGCTAAGAACATTTTTATTGGCAAGGTATGCACTCCAGAAGAAAGACAAGGAATAATTGAAGCATTGCATAGCTTTCCGGATATAGTAGCCTAGAGTTATGGGGACTTGAAAACTTACGATACATCAATCATAACTCATACTATACCCCTGAAGCCAGGTGCTAAGCCTTTTAGGAAAAGACAGAGACCCATTAATGCGTTACTAGAACCACTTATACAGAAAGAAGTTCAGAAGTCACTATCTACCAGAATTATATTTTCCGTTGGGCATTCAACATGGGTGGCAAACCTAGTTCCAGTAAGGAAAAAGAATAGAGAAATTAGAATTTGCGTTGATTTCAGGAACTTGAACAGGTCGTCAGAAAAGGACAACTATCCAGTCCCTTCATTAGATGAAGTACTTCAAGTGGTTAATGGATCCCAGATGATGTCCTTCCTAGATGTTTATTTAGGGTACAACTAAGTAATGGTCCAGTATGAGGACAGACACAAGACTGCTTTCACAACTAAATGGGGTACCTTTGCCTACAAGAGGATGCCTTTTGGACTCATTAATGCAGGGGCTACGTTTCAAAGGGCTATGGATATTTCCTTCAAGGATATCATAGGAAAATGCATCATTATTTACATGGATGACCTAACTGTCTTTTCCAAAAATAGAGAGGATTATATCTCGGACTTACACAGAGTGTTTCAAAGATGCAGAGAATTTGGCATATCCTTGAATCCTAAGAAGTGTATTTTCGGAGTGACAGAAGGGAAATTGCTGGGACATGTTTTATCTGAAAAGGGAATTGCTATTGATCCAAAAAAAGTGGAAGCCATACTGAAGATTCAGCCACCTACTAGCAAAAAAGAGATGAAGTCTTTCTTTGGAAAGATCAACTTCGTCAAAAAATTCATCACTGGATTTGTTGAAATTGTGAAGCCATTGAATGCAATATTGAAGCAAGATGCTAAGGTTGAATGGACTATGGAAGCAAAGGAGGCATTTGCAGAAATAAAAAGAGCCATTGCTGATGCTCCAGTATTGGTAACTCCTAATTACAGTAAACATTTTTACATCTATTCATTTGCCTCAGACCATTCATGTGTTGGAATGCTGACTCAAAAGTCTAATGAGGGAAATGAGCATCTTATTGCTTTTATGAGTGCACCATTAAAAGATGTTGAATTGAAATATCCAAGTGTGGAAAAGCAGGCATATGCCCTGGTCAGAGTAGTAAAGAAATTTAGACATTATATCCTTAGGAATAAGGTTTATGCAATTGTCCCAGATCCCACAGTCAAGTTACTTTTAATGCAGAATGAATTGGGTGAGCGTAGAGCTAAGTGGGTGACAATGCTACAAGAGTATGATATTGAGATCCAACCCATGAGGTTGGTGAGAGGACAAGGACTTACTTAGACTATGGCTGAAATGGGGCCTGAACTGACTGTTCAGAATTATAACATTGATGAGGTTTCCTTAGATGGTTGGTATGATAACATAGTTTATTACTTGCTAAACCAACGATCTCCAGGTCATCTTAATGTTGTTTAGAGGAGAGATCTATGATTAAAGAGTGATGGTTTCATGCTAAAGGGAGCTGTTCTGTACAAGAAAAATTATGAAGGCATTTATTTGAGGTGTCTTGGGAAATAGGAAGCTGAAAGAGTGATGAACGAATTTCATGAAAAGTATGGCACTGGCCATGGGTCTGTGATTGCCACAGTAAATTAGATTTTGAGGGTAGGATATTATTGTCCCACGTTGTTCAAAGACATCCACCATCATGTTAGGACCTGTCACACTTGCCAGACCACAGCAACAAGGGAAAGGTATGCAGCACTTCCGCTTCAATCGGTCACTGAGGTAAGGTCATTTCCTCAGTGGGGTATGGATTTCATAGGCCCCATCAACCCACCATCTTCCATGGGACACAGGTACATTCTAACTATTACTGATTATTTCACAAGATGGACTGAGGCTTTTTTTTGTAGGAAATGTACATCTGAGGTAGTGGTTGATTTTCTAGAATCTGCTATTATTAATTGATTTGGATGCCCTATTGCTGTTGTTTGTGATAACGGTCCTGCTTTTGCATCTTTAAAATTTTTAAATTGGGCTTTTGATCATGGCATTATTATAAAGTTTGCATCCAACTATTACCCCCAAGGTAATGGCTTAGCAGAGTCCAATAAAAACTTACTGACTGTTATCCGCAAGCTGTTAGAGAGGAACCCAAAAGATTGGCACACCCAGCTTCGATTTTCCCTCTGGGCAGATTGAACAAGGCTCAAATCATCCATTAGAACATCTCCCTATCACTTAGTATATGGTCTAGAGCCAGTATTCCCTATTCAACTCAAGATCCCAACCTTGCAGTTTATTAATGAGTTTTATGACGAGGGGGATAGGAGGGAGGCTAGGTTGACAGAACTACTGCACCTTGAGGAAAAACGAGACAATTCCCTTGAGAACTTTTCCAAACATCAGGGGGTAGTTAAGAGGTGGTTTGACAGAAGGGTCAAGGTCAAATACTTTTGAATTTGTGACCTTGTGTTATACTAGGATAAACCTCATGATCGAAAAGGGGACCATGGGAAGTTTGATAGACTATGGCTTGGCCCATATCAGATTGCTGAAATACTTGGAGATAATGCCTTCTGTTTGAAGACTCTCACAGGAGAAGATATTCCACTACCTGTCAATGGGCAGTATTTGAAACATTATTTCCAATCATGAGCTGTTTTCAGCTCTTTTCTTTGTATATAGTTAGTTTAGGTTGCTTTATGTTGTTTTGTTTCAGTTAGAGTAGGTTTGCTTTGGTTTGTTTTGTTTTGGTTTGAGTTGCTCTCGCTCTTGGTTCCTTCTCTTTCTAGGGATCCCTTGTTGCATTTGTGTGACAGTGGTGACAAAGTAGGTGTGGTGTTCCTAGTTTTTCTTTTACAAACTTTAATCATCTTTTCAGAATGTCCTGGTATTAATTCTCCACCCAATGTCACATGTCCTTGTGTCTAAGGTAAAGGGTCTTCTAGTCAAATTGAACAGGAATATGTTAGGGTCTCACATTTCTGAATATTAAAAATACTTGAAGTTGTAGAAGGTCCTTATGAAGTTTGCACAAGTGAAAAATATTTTTCTGCTCTAATGCCACTGTGCTTCTCATCCCTGAGTGTGAACTTCATTATTCATAGGTTGAAGTGAAAGCAGTGAAAAGACAAGTAGTATCAAAAAAAAAACATAATACTGAAAATTTAAAAGTTTGAATTCAACTCATCAGGGGGATCTGGATATCTCTACCGGGGCTATGGACACCTGGCTGGCAGTAGAGCTATGTTCAGGAGAGTTAGCGATAACCTCGCTGGGGCTATGGACGCCTAACTAGTAGTGAGGCTCTATCTAGGTTACTTTTAGATTATGAATCTTTATGTAGCTTGTTCAGACCAAGTTGGGTTTCTGTTGCAGCTAAAGGAAGGTAATGAATACATATGCACACAGTTCGACCCTGGTGTAGGAAAGTTTGGGTGATTGGTGGGTTCTTTGGTTTAACTATATGTAGTGGCAGGATGGATGAATTGAAACTGGAGATTTTGAGTTCTTGATTCCAGTCTATCATCGAAATGCTTTGGAGCATTTCCCCAGCAGAGTCGTCATTTGTTGTGCAGTTTTGCACACATGCCCCACTTCAAGTAGGGACCCTCTTTTTGATTTTTGATGTCTTTTGACCTTTGGTTTTATTGGATTTATCTTTTCAAGGTCTTGGGATGTTGGTCTTACTGACTTTGGTCTTTCCTTGAGGATTCAATTGGTTAAAATTGATTTTTGATAAAAATCCAGGTTTTGACCCAAGTCTAGGATTTTCCAGCTCAATCGGATTTTCCTGGGTCTTGGTCCGTTGTCTGGTTATGGCTGAATTTTTTGAAGTCCGAGTTTTTGCTTGAATCTGGGATTTTTTGGCTTAGGCGGATTTTCCCAAACTTCGTTAAAATCCCAAAGGGTGCATTATCCGCGGAATTCTCGCTCACCCGAATTGTTCGTCTGGCTTGGTTTTTTTCGGAATTTCGTTTTAGGCTTGGGTTTCTAGATTTCCTCGGTATGTCTTGTTGCTCATTAATGCTTGAAGTATGTCTTCTCTGGCATGAGTACAGGTGGATTTAAGGCCTTTTGGAATTCTTTTGATTTCATTATTTCATCTACTATTTGCTCTGGCGCCTGAGTTCGTTCTTCTTGAGATTTGATTGTTGGTTTCGAGCTGCGTGCATGTGGATTGCTTGAGCACTAGTGTTGAGTTTCTCATTGCTAGGGCACATTGTTTCACAGTGACCTCCTCGAATTTGAGCTTCATCTGGAATTGATCCATGGTAAGTCACTACTGACTCCTTCATTTGTTTGCACTTTGATTGAATCTTTTGAGTAGATTGGTAGTCTTTTCAGGTCGGCCCTTACTTGTTTCATGATCATGTATTTATCGAACTAGGGTTTTACCTACCTTTTCACGGGTTTTATCACCCGCACTATGCATCCCTTCATTTATCAATTGAATTTCAGGTGTATCCCTATCACTAGGTGTTTCTGGTAGGGCCCTGCTTGTTGGTGCGTAGTTTGCTATATATTGCGAGGTTAGGGTTTCAGTGTTTTTGCCCAAATTTGTTAAGTTTGGGGGGTTTATCACAATTTTCATGTCCTGTATTTGGCTTAAATATATTTATACCTTGTGAGATCCTGGTGCTTTAGCTTGATCATTTCGAGGGATGGTATTTGAAATTCTGAGCTTACCCTAGCTTTCATGCTGGGGGTCTGGTTATTAAATTTAGGGCATCATCATTCCATTTGAAAAAATTAGTCATTTGAGAGTTTTGGGAATCTAAATTCATGTGCTATCGAAGTTTTTCTTATTGGGATTGATTTTATGTCCATTGAAATCCAAATAGAGAGGTTTGCATGATCATTCGGTCAGTGGTTTGCGCATTAATAATCATCGGGTTTCTGAGGTGTCCACAGAATTTCTACATACCCAGATTTTCTCAGTTTCTTCCAAATCCATGGAGTATGTTGAATTTCAGAATTTTGAGCTGTCTGCGGAAATTTGACCTATCTGGATTTTTCTGATTTCCTGCCTGGTTCCATTTCTTTGTGATTATTGAATTAGGGGGTAATGAATTGAATGCTAAATGATGATTTCTTATTGCTAATGAATGAATTTCATGATGGTCACACAGCTCTTTCATTCGTATTAATGATTTATTTAATGAATGATGTCTTGGCCGTAGGAGTCCGTCTGGGTCAAATTTCTCCGAATTCCACCCCAACTGGATTTTCCCGGTTTACTTCTTTTTTTCGAATTTTCAAGATTGATGATTAGTGATGGATTTTAATTGTTTTATGTGGTTTCCAAGCTAACCTTTGATTGGAATATGGATGATAGTTGGATACTCATGAGGCTCTTTTGTGAGTGCAGGCTGAATCAAGCAAAGTTGCGGCAGGAAAGTCCAAGGGTGATACTAAGGGGTCCTCCGTTACAGATGCAAAAAGATTGAGGCTAGATACAAAGAGTTAGGTGCCTGATAGCAAGATCACTTCAATATGGTCTGAGGTCTCTGACACGAATGTAGGAGCATGGAGGTATGAGGAGTTCAAGGCAAGAACAGCTCAGAGAGATCTATCGGCCCTGACCAAGGGAATGATGAAGTCTGGATTGGCCCATGTGGCAGGATTTCCTCTTGTAGTTCAGTGTTATGAATTGATATTGGAGTGTGCTTGGCAATATGACTTTGATACGCAGAGGGTTGTTAGCTCTGAAAGAAGAGTCTTGGCGAACTTCAATCCAGTTTTTATTGCTCAAGCATTTGACATGCCAGACTTGCCATGTGTGTGTGCCTTGGATATGGACCTGGCCAGAACTTACTATGAGGATGAGCCCACCAAATCCCAATAGATGATTAATTCCTGGTTGGAGAAACCAAAGTCTTATTTTTCCAAACTTCCCAAGCAATTACATAGGATCAAATTCAGACCAAACATATATGATGCAATCACACTATTGAGCAGAGTAGCTAGTTTAAAGAGTGTTGGGGTATTGGAGAATTGGATGGTGCATGTGATCAACAAAATTGAGCAAGATATTAACTACCATTGGGTAGGACTCATCAGTGCAATGATTGATAGACAGCTGAGAGATGTGTTAGAAATGAAGAAGTTTACTATGTCCTCCTATGTGATGTATGTGTTGGCTAGATTCTACCCATACAGGGGTTTGAAACCAAAGGGGACATTTGGACAGGATATAGTCTATGAGATATACCCCAAATTTCACCTAGGACATCAAAATTATAGAAGAGTAAACGATGCATTTACAATGCATATTACTAGGCTGCTTCAAAATGCAGAGCATGTGAGATTATCTGATGGAGCCAAGGAGCTAATCAAAAAATATGGAGCTTGGTTTATACAATTTCCCACCTTCTCCTATATCAGAATTGACGGATGTCAAACTGCTCTATACAGGTTGCCTAGATACCCTACAGACCACATTGTGCTATTGGAGGTTACAAGGTAGATATATGACTTTGATGCTATGGTTAAAAAGGCAAAGCATAAGACAGGGTTTGGTGGAGATTTTCCCTTGAAAATTGGTATAAGTGAGGTTTGTCCTTCAATTCAATCAGTGCATGCATCAAGATATGAATTAGGTACTTATGGTTTCTCTTTCCACTCTAAGAGGAAAAATTTTGACATCACTGGAGAGGCGCAGAAGAAGGCAACCAAGGAATATCACCACAAGGATGACCTAGAAGATTACTGGGCAAACATCAAAGATGACTTTGAGGCGAGGAAGAAAAGATACTCTAGGCTTCTAGTGGATGTGATTAGAATGTACAATTTCAAGTTGATCCCTGACCAGTTAGAGGATGACAGGAATCTGGTTCAAGATCATGCATATGAGTCGGTCAAGGACAGGTCTATTGGAGAGGTAAACTAGGCAGAAAGTGAGATAACTAAGCTGGAAGACCTAATGGCCCCTATTATGAAGTTTACCAAATCATGGTTGAAGCACAAGGTATGGGAATTGGAAAGTGAGAAGGTTGTTGGAATAAATGAACAATCTCTAATCCAATTGTTAATCACCAAATCACCAAGATATGATACCAATTGGTGAGATACAAGGCTTTGACTACTACAATATGGAAATCTGAAAATTGTATGCAAATCTGTAAATAACTTTTCTTAATCCTTGAAATACCATGAAGAGATTCAACTTCTTTATGATGCTAAAATCAGCCACTCTAACATTCTTGATAAAACCACCTTAGATGAACTTATAACAGCAATAACATCACCATAAGATAGCAGCAACAAAGAGGCACAAATCAGCAACATAAGAATGCAATATTTCACAACACAAGGTAGCAATGGAACATAAGAATAAACTCATAACACAGTGTTTACGTGGAGAAACCCTTGCGGGAAAAAACTCCACCAAGAAGAAAGGCCCAAGTTGTATTATCTTCAAACAAGATTACAATACATCCACTTCCAATCTCCTCTTGAGTCTTCAATCCTGCAGCATCATGTTACTCTTGTTACTCTCTCTCCTAAACTTCACTCTCAAGTCTCATATTTATACAAAATGAGTACCCACCAAAGGAGTTCGTGGGAGATGGAAAAAATCCAATATTTCTATCTTGGGATACACCAAAATCATCTTCTTACATATTCCCTTACACTTGTCATAGGCATCTTCCCAATATAGGTGCCTAGAACCAAGAATAGGAACTTACAAGACAATAATAGCTGTCATATGTTGTCATAGAATCTCTTACACCTTATGACAGTTGTAAGTTGTCATAGATGCTCTTACAAACTTATGACATGCGTCATAATAGCCCAAAAATACATTTCCCTAAGATAGGCACCAAGATTCTCCACCTCACCTTATTTACTATTTACCAAGATTCCTTGAGCAGTAAAAGTAACTCTGTAATAAACTGCCGATGAAACTTATTCATCCCTTATGGGTAATTATAAATTAAAAATAATAAATGGAATAAATACAATATTGGGATTTACAAGGTTAATGGCACCTTATCCCAACAAAGGTACCTTGTACCTTTAATCTAATGGGAAATCTGAATCCTCTTTCCACCTCAGAGGAATCTGATGAGGATGATTCCAAAGGAAAAGCTAAAGGAAGCTCACCTTTCAAGATCAAAATCAGAGGCCCAAAGGAAAGTGATCCCGAACAGAAAAGGAAACCAAAGGGAAAGAAGAGAAGTTGAACTTTGAGAATAGGTAAGTCTGTAGAGGAGGAGGAACTTGAGCAAGCAGAGAAAGAAGATATTCCTCCAAAGCTGAAAAGGACAAGGACAACTAGGGTTTCGAAGAAGAAAGTTCAAAAAACTTCCAAGGATGAGGCAAACCCTCTAGTGGTTGATGTGGAAAGCTCGAGAGAGAAAACCAGGGGTTATTCAAGGAAATCAAGGACTCCATCTCCCAAGGAGACCATGCAAAAAACAAATCCTCTTCCAATGGCGTCCACTGTGGAGCAACCGAAGGCTACTTCCCCTTCACCAAGTGTACCTGAGTAGGCGACCCATGAAGAGCATGAGACTAGTGGAGAGGTAGAACCATTCAAGGAAGGAGAACTCTTTGGTGCAGTAGTTGAGCTTGAGGTGGAAGGTGTGGAAATGCACCCTTCTCTGCTGGTACAGTATGAGGATTCACCGGTGAGCAACAAAGACAACAGATCCCCTGAGAAGGAGGATGTCCCTATTAAGACCCCATCACCTCTGCAAGAAGAAAATCCTGAGCTAGGTAATCAAGGTGATTAGTCTCCTGAGAAGGAAAAGTATGAAACAATAGAACAGCATGAGGATGTCGAGAAAAGTGAAATTCAGGTGGATCCTGCTATCCCGGATTGGTTAGATAAGGAGATTACAAGAAAGAAACAAGTTATTGTTGAAGACACCCCCCTTGATTGGGATGAAATGTTGGCCAAGATTGGTAAAGGTAAGAAGAAGAAGATGGCCAAGGTAGTTTCAAAGATAGAGAGAGATGAAGCAAGTAACAGGGTTATTCATATTGCCATCCCTGCTGCGGATAAAAGTAAAGATGAGGTCACTAGAAAAGATTACAATGTACAAACTATCAATCTTGGACCAACTTCTATGGAACAGGATATTGAAGAGTATGAAGGGTCCAGTGCAGTAATAATTGGGAGAAAAAGGAAGGAGACATAGTCCAAGCATGAGCTTAAAAGGGAAAATGAAAGGCTTAAGAAGTGTCTAGAAGACTTAATGAAGCCTTTGCAATCTCTTCACCCATCTTCTTCTGCTGCTATTGGTTTCTTGCCTAAGGAAACTATTTCTGAAATTGAAAAGATGAAAGCCTCTACTCAGACTACAGTAGATTGGTTAAAAGATGTACAAGTGAAGGAGATGATGCAATAAAAGAAATCCTTTCAATTGGAAAGGATGCAGTAAGAGCCAAGGACTTGTTAGAGCATGTTTTATCTCAAGACAAGGAGGATATTGACCTTCTATTGCAAAAAGCTAAAGTGATCATGGAGTATGGTAAAGACCAGTTGGTTGTAGATGGGGTCCTTTCTTCATCTAGAGGTAATGAGCCTTGGGAATGGTTCGAAGCCTTGCAAATTCAGCAGAAGGCCATCAGGAAGATCCATAAGCAAAAGAAACAGATGGATGGTGATTTGACCAGTGTTTATGATGGATGTATTGCATTCTTTGAAATAATGACTGGCAGGAGGAAAATTGCCCCTAAGTACTTAAGTTTAGAACAATTGATGAAATGGTGGCATGATGTCTATGCCCCTGATTCTGAAAATGTTATAACAGGGCACCAATTGGATGATGCAGCAACTTACTTGGCTGTGATGGACAAGTACCAGGAAAATAAAGGTGAGTGGGATAAAATTGTTAAGCAGTTGAAGGAAGAAATTGGCTCCATTGAATGTCGGCTCAAGATCCTGCCTTTGCCACCTGTTGCTGAGCTGGATAGGGTATTTTTGAAAGTCCAGGATCAAAATAAGGATAAGGGAGTAGTGCCAATTTTGAGATTTGTGCTTCCCTATTATTATAGGACATGTGTTGTTCCTGGCTGCATTAAGGAATGTGTTTGGGCTGACCTTGATGATGTATCGGCATTTAATGTCTGCCTTATTTTGAAATTCCTAAGGCCGACTTGGCTATTTTATTCTATAAATGTTTGGCTGGGCTAACATGTTTTGAGAATTTTCTATAAAGGGCATTCCTGCCTCATTGTAAGGACTTAGTTAGAGAGATAATAGAGACAAGCTGAAAGAGCTAGAGCATTTTATAGTAGAGATAGTAGTTAGTTCCTTGGAGCAAATGTTGTAATACAGAACAGTGGAATTGTTGCTACATTTTGGTGATCTAATACAATTGAAGGCATTGTGGTTTCTCTGGTGAATTCTTTTGTGTTAGTTTATCTTGCATGGTTCTTGTTGTTCCATCTTTGAAATTGCTTAAAGATCTAAGTTTTAGTGTTAGATTTAGAATTAGATTAGTTCGGTGAATAATGTTAATGATTTCATACTTGGAATGTTTGTAGCAATCTCTAGTCTATGCTCCCAGTAATTATCTAATTGTAGTAGGCTGGTGAAGTCAACCTGGACCATACATCTATCTGTGCTTAGTTCGATTGTGGATGAATGTCTATGATTTGAAAATCTATATACCTTAGAAGATTGCACCGTTCTTGTGATATTGCATTGTGGGTTAAGCAAGAATTGGTTATTTGAGATTGGTCAATTCCAGATATCTGTCATTTGCATCGTTCATCTTAGAAATAGTGTAGATCTCATTATATATTTGCACCCTTATCTTTTGTTGTTTCTTTATCATTTGGTTAGACTTAGGATCTAAGATCATCATATTGCAAGATTTGATAAATTGGAAAGATACAGTCTGCTTGTAGTAAGGTCCAATTGTGTTTACCAACATTTTCACATTTTATCTGAGTTGTTTATGCATTGTCATGACCTGACACCTGAGAGACCTTGGGGTGATTTTCAGCAATTTATTGTTGAAGATTATCTTTCAAGAGAGATAGAATATCATTTTTTGTCTGAGTTGTTGCTGTGCAAAAAACACCATCAACAGATCCTAAGTTAGTATTACATCACTTTCCATTATTGCCAGATGCCAAGCCAATAAAACAAAAGCTAAGAAAAATGCACCCGGAAGTTAAAGTTGAACTCAAAAAATTGTTGGATGTAGGTTTTATCAAGTCAATTGAATATACATAATGGATATCCAACATTGCCCCTATCACCAAGTATACTGGATAGATTCATGTATGCACAAACTTTTGAGACCTTAATAAAGCATGTCCTAAAGATTATTTTCCTTTGCTGAACATTGACATCATTGTGGACCTTACAATTGGATATGAGATGTTGTCCCTTATGGATGGTTTCTCTAGTTATAATCAGATCCGTATTACCCCTGAAGACCAACACAAAACTGCTTTTAGATGCCCTTGGGGTACATACTATTGGACTGTAATGCCGTTTGGTCTTAAAAATGCAGGTGCTACATATCAAAGGGCAATGACAACAATATTACATGACATGATACACACATTAATAGAGGACTATGTGGATGATCTTTTGGAAAATTGATTGACAAGAAAAGACCACCTTTCAGTATTAGACAAAGTTTTTAGGAGGCTAGAAGAATATAAGGTCTGGTTGAACCCAAAAAAGTGTGTTTTTGGTGTAATATCAAGCAAGTTATTGGGATACATAGTCTTCCATAGAGGCATTGAAGTTGATCCCACTAAAGTCAGAGCTATATTGGATATGCCTCCTCCTAAGAGAATTAGTGACCTAAGAACACTACAAGGTAGGCTTCAATCTATCATACAATTCATTGCTCAACTCGTAGATAGGTGTCAACCATTCTGATATCTCCTATGCAAAGGGATCCCCTTTGTGTGGACAAAAAAATGCCAAGAGGCATTCAACCAGATCAAGTAATACTTATTGTCACCTCCAGTTATCATGCCTCCTATTCAAGGAAAACCATTAATTCTATACATCTCTGCAACTACTTTGGGACTGGGGGCATTACTAGCACAAAATGACTATGAAGAAAAAGAAAGAGCCATATATTATATCAGTAGAACACTGGTGGGGTATGAGCTAAATTACACACCCGTTGAGTGTGCTTGTTTGGTAGTTGTATTTGTAGCCCAAAAATTAAGGCATTACATGTTAAACCATAAGACATACTTGATTGATCCCTTGAAGTACCTCTTGAGCCGAGCAACATTGACAGTATGTTTAGAAAAATGGGTCACGATCCTTAGTGAATATGATATTCAATATGATGAGAGAAAAGCCATCAAAGGAAAGGTAATAGAATACTAGCTCACAGATGCACCAATACTAGATAATCATCCTCTTACAACAAATTTTCTAGATTAGTTTGTATTTCACGCAGAATCCCAACAGCCTTGGCAATTATACTTTGATGGATCTCATACTAATCATGGATTAGGAGTTGGAATATTATTCATTACCCCACAAGGAGACTCCATCCCAAGGTCATTCCGCATAGCATTTCCATGCACTAATAACATGGCAGAGTATGAAGCACTAATTACAGGACTCCAAATGGCTATCAAGTGGAAAATTAGGAATTTACAGGTCCTCGACGATTCTTAGTTAGTTATCAACCAAGTCAATGATGAGTATGCAACCAAAGATGAGAAGCTAATTCCTTATAAATGGATGGTTGATAGCTTTTTAACATATTTTCATAGGCTATCCTTTGAATTGATTCCAAGAACACATAACAAGGCTACGGATGCTATGGCAACAATTGGATCTTTGCTTGATATTCCCAACAATGTCCCACAATTTGAGTTTTTGTTTGAACAGTTATTGGCTCCTACTTATGATGTCCCCGAATCTGAAATAGTTTGTGAGCTTGTTGGTTCTAGTTCCCCCTAGTATAAGGAAATTTTTGACTACCTTTATTCACAGATCCTTCTTCAAAACCTTTCCAATAACCAAAGAAAGTCCTTTATCCGTAAAGCTACGTGTTATACCATCATTAGCGACACCCTTTACTGTCGTAGCTTCGACAATACCCTTCTTCATTGTCTCGAAACTAATGAAGAAAAAGTGACCTTACAAGAAGTACATGAGGGTATATGTGGGTCCCATTCAAGTGGCTCGACCTTAGCTAAAAATATTATGAGACTTGGGTACTATTGGCCGACACTAGAAAAGGATGCACTAGAATTTGTAAGAACATGTTGCCAATGTCAGATTCACAGTGATTTGATTCACGCTCCAACACAAGAGTTGAGGCCAATCACTTCTCCTTGGCCTTTCGCACAATGGGGACTTGATCTCATGGGAAAGATTCACCCTACATGCTCCAATGGACAAAAATTCATTATCACCGCCACTGAGTATTTTACTAAGTGGATTGAGGCCATTCCACTCACTTACATTACTGAAAAAAATCTCCAAATTCATCATCAATTATATCATTTATCAGTATGGCATTCCATAATTCATCATCACAGGTAATGGTTGTCACTTCAAAAACCATGAAGTCCATGAATTATGTCAATGTTTCTATATTAGCCACCACTTTTCCATGCCATATTACCCACAAGGAAATGGTCAAGCTGAGGCATCTAATAAAATCATTATCAAAATTCTTAAAAAGACTATCAATGACGTTGGCCATGACTGGCACATCCAACTCAACCCTGCTTTGTGGGCATACCGCACGAGCATCCATACTCCTGCCAGTGCCACTCCTTTTTCCCTTGTCTTTGGAGCCAAAGCCATCTTGCCCATAGAGGTCAAAATTCCATCTTTGTGAATCTCCATGAAAGGCCTCATCACTGATGAAGAATACAGACAGTCAAGACTACATGAGTTAGAAATGCTAGATGAACAAAAACACAATGCATTGAATCATTTACAAGCATACCAAAATCATCTTTGCAGAATCTATAACAAAAGGGTGATGACTCAACAGTTTGACATCGGCAACCTAGTTCTCATGCAGAATCCCAAGAATCAGTCAGATAGGGAGAAGCCAAGAAAATTTGAGCCCAATTGGTTGGGCCCTTACATCATTGTAGCATCATTTGGTTCTAGAGCATATCAATTAGCTACTCCCGAAGGTGAACAGTTGATGAAGCCAATCAATAGTTTACATTTGCGCAAATTCTATGCATAGCATTAGAAAGCCTACCCAAAAACTAGTTAAAAAATAACAAAAAAAATTGAAAAATACAAAAAATCATCACGTTGATGAAAACCTAGCAAACAGGTATCCTGGTGACAATAAAAAAATAAAATGATGATGACAAAAAGAAAGAGAAATAATTCATCCAATAGTGAAAACTTGGTAAACAAGCGCTTTGGATAAGTACCATGGTGAAAACCTGGCAAACAAGCGCCATGTGTAGTCAGTCATTGTTGTGCCATCTACTGTCACTCTATCTACCTTTGTCCCTAATGAACATCCTCTTTCTAAAATTTTTCATAACACTTCACCCCAACATCATGACATTTATGTCCATGGTTGACAATGGTTAAAATCAAGTCTTGCATATTGTCCACTCTCCATGCTAGTCATGCCTTTTCTTTACCTTCCATTTTTCTTGGCTCATTCTCAACTTGACTAGGAGCAAACTTTTATCATGAGACTGTAGTGGGTTCCACACGTGATACTAAAAATAAAAAAATGTTCTAAAAAAAGACCTAAAAATCAAAAAAATGTTTTGAAAAAAGACCTAAAAATAAAAAAAAGTCCTAAAAAAGACCTAAAAATTTGAAAAATGTCCTGAAGAAAACACAAAAAATTCCAAAAAGCAAAGCCATGTCAGTCAACACAGTCACGTCAATTCAAGTCTTGATTAGTCTTTGTTATTGTCGAACTACGTTGTCTCTGGGCACTTGCTACGTAGGCAAGGCTCATCTTTGAGCCCCCGAGACATTAGGTCATTCCTATTAGGTTTTTTAAAATAAATCATGACTCAATTTTTGGTCAAGAAGACAAAGTCATTGGTTGTGTTGAACTACAAGGTCTCTGAGTGTATGACATAGGCAAGACCATCTGTCGATGAGCCCCCAAGGCCACACTAGGTCAGTCCATTAGGGTTCATTCCACAATTTTTTCACACACATGAAATAGTCTTTAAATTTATCATGGTCTTTGTCAAAATTCAAACAAACAATCTACCCAAGCGAACTTCTGCAATCTGTCAATCAAGCACAACAATCATTTTGGCATATCAAAATCGGTCAAACTCAATCAAAATTAGTCAAACCAGTCAAATCTTGCTTATTCTTCAGATGTGTCCTTTTGAAGGGTGGGTCATCATTTAATTATGCCCTACAATGTGTCCTTCTTAGGCATCATCTGGTCATCTATAATTTTAAGGATTCTCACAACATTCGAGATATGTTCCTCTTGACATCGACATTATTCAAGATGTGTCCTTCCTGAATCCAACATTTTGGAATCAACTTGGCATTTTGACATTGATACTATTCAAGATGTGTCCTTCCTGAATTCAATAATCTTGACATCAAAATCATTTAGGATGCATCCTTCCCAAACTTGACATCAATCTATCATCTCGACATTGACATTGTTCAGGATGTGTCCTTCTTGAACTTGACATCAATTCAACATCTTGACATCAACCTCGTTCGGGATGTGTCTTTCCCAAATTTGGCATCACTTTGGCATCAACATCATTCAGGACATGTCCTTGAATTCAACAATCTTGACATCGACATTGTTTAGGATGTGCCCTTATTGAACTTGACATCAACCTCGTTCGGGATGTGTCCTTCCCAAATTGGGCATCACTTTGGCATCAACATCATTCAAGATGTGTCCTTCCTAAATTCAAAAATCTTGACATCGACATTATTCAGGATGTGTCCTTCCTAAACTTGACATCAATTTGACATCTTGACATCGACCTCATTCTGGATGTGTCCTTCCCAAATTTGGTATCACTCTAGTATTGACATCATTCAAAATGTATCCTTTCTGAATTTGACAACTCGACATTGTTTAGGATGTGTCCTTCCTAAACTTGACACCAATCTACCATCTTCATATCATCAACCCTAGCATTTTGACACCAAGACATCCAACATTTCGCCACACTTGACAAACTTGACATTTTGACATTCAAACACTTGGCAAGCACTTGGCATTTAATTTTATGATGCTTATTTTGTCTTTTGGAAATCATGATGCTCGTTCCTCGAGGATGTCCTAACAATAGGATTTAGAGGAGAAATGGCGTTTCATGATTTGTCTTGCTTGTCTTTACTATTTGTGGTTGATTATGACAAAAAGACTAGGGAAATCTCTCTCTTAGTATGAGTCATGATCATCCTTGTCTATGGTTTCTTGTCTCACGTGATGGTACAACCTTGCACACCTTGGTCTACATCATATAATGATGATAAATATAAAAATGTAAGCATGAAAGTTGGTTCCCTTATCATTTCTCATCTAGCTTTCCATTTTCATCCTCCCTTCTCTTCCACACTAATATCTATCACCTTTCAAGCTAACATTTATTCTATCCTTCATCCTCTAGTCTTATCATCCATTTCGAGAGCACACTCGTGTTCTTTGAACTCACTTGTCCTCTCAAGGGGGCATACACAACCCTTCTCATCATTCTTCTTTCATTGGGGCATATTTTAGAATTAAATTTCTTTGACACAATGTGATGAACTGCATTATGTCAAATAGGGGCAAAATGTAGACACT
This sequence comes from Sequoia sempervirens, assembly GCA_007258455.2. Lineage (NCBI taxonomy): Eukaryota > Viridiplantae > Streptophyta > Pinopsida > Cupressales > Cupressaceae > Sequoia > Sequoia sempervirens. Next base: position 39,262,566 of record VDFB02281492.1, read on the forward strand.
AAAAAATGTCCTAAGCCTGTGAGTGTCATTTTTCTTCATCCTCATCCTTCGATAATTGAATAATTTTAGTTATTCAATTATGTTTGATCATATTCCTCTATTAATTAAATATTTTTTAATAATTATTTATTTAATTCACTTTCTAATCTTGATTCTATCCTGACTGATTAAATAAACTAATTGTGTCACTAATTTCTCCCTCTTCTTCAATAGTTAAATAAATTATTATTTATTTAATTATTTTGTCACCTTTCATCTTTAGTTAAATAATTACCATTAATTATTTATCTATTCATGGTCCTTTAATTCTTCTATAGTTAAATAATTATTAAAATTATTTAACTATCCCATGCCACCTCCCCTATTAAATTAATTATTTAAGGTCTAATTTTCATCTCTCCATTTAATTAAATGCTCATCTTTTCATTTTCTCCAAATAAATAATTTGAATAAATTATTTATTTTCCACTTGTCCATTTCCTCCACTCTCTCCATTTTTGAATAAATTATTTATGCACCTCCACTTGGTCAAAGATACCCTATCATTATTTCATGTAATAGCTTGCATGTCCCTGCATGTCTATCTGTCATGATTCCTCCAAGAATAGCATATTCTTGGTGCATCAATTTTGGACCATTGATCTTGGAATCCTTCTGGAGGATTAATCTCAGCCATCCATTCGAAGAGTTGTCTATAAAAGCAACCTTCCTTCTCCATTTTTAGCTTAACAACTAATTGTCTCCAACTTTCTTGCTACCATTTGCTGGTTTTGCACAAGTATTTCAATAAATCTGAGGGAAAAGTTGCATAACGAGAAGAAGGAGAGCAAGAGAAGTAATTCAAGTTCAATGGGGAGTGCTTTATTTCATTGTTTTTATTTTGCTCCTTTCATATGATTTTTTTCTCTTGTTTGGATGAGGTTAATAGCTTAGTAGTGTTGGTTGCCACTTTGTCTATGCTATTTGATTTCTAACCCCATCTCGCAATGAGTCTTCAGGGAAAGAAAAAGGAGGCATATCTTAGGTGGATATTCTAATCCAAAGGCTAAGAGTGCATCACACATGTTGAGTAAATTCTAGATAACATCTCTGTGAGAAAGAAGAGATAGTGATGAGCAATGGAAGACAATATTTTTGTTCCATCACTTGGTCCTAATTCATCATAGATAACATCAAATAGCAATGAGCGATGAAGTAAAGTGACAATAGTTTTAAAGGAGAAAAGTGGGAATTTCTAAGGGAATCGCTAGGTAGGGTTCCATCGTTGACTAATGTGGGCCACCAAAAGGAAAAAAAAAGGCACGAGGATAATGGAGAATGATCTATGTTGTTTTAAATCAAATTCAATCAATGGTTAAAATTTAAATGAGAATGACCGACTATCAAAAGCTCTTCACTTCGTTCGCATGAGCAGTTTTTCACCATTTATTATGAATTTGATTGTTGTTGAACTATAAAGGAGGAAATTGATCCATATTTTCACCATTTGTGCAAAGGTTTGAAGCAGAAAGAGAAGAAAGGAGTTTGGGTGAGTGAAATTCAAAAGGAAGAAAGTGAGAAGGGTTTCTTGAGTAAGTAAAAAATCACTCTTTTGTAAGAATTTTATTAAAGCAAGATTAGTTGAAGAATTGGTGATCTAGATAAGAGGGATTTGTGAGCTTAGGGTTATACTATCATGTCTTTTGATCTTGCAAGGGAATTCTTGAGGGTTTGGCCTTATCTGGCAATGTGTAAAAGGATTTTCATTTGCATTTTTTAGTTAAAATTTCCTATAATCTGTTATCCAAAACCCTATTTTTATCCTTAGTTGCAAGCCCTAGCTTTCTATAAAAATTTTACAAAAATGAGCCATGCTTAGTGAATCCTCAAAATCAGAAGCTAAGCCAAAATACAAAAGGGCTAAGGTTGCAAAACCAAAGTCGGAGGCTTCTGAAAAGGTAGAGAAACAGAAAGGTGAGGAGAGATTTTTCTCATTTCATGGAGGGAATGTCTCAAGAAACATCTACATCAGGGAGGAAAATTGGAAAGAGATCAACTGAAGAAGGGGTCATGACTAGCTGAGTGATGGATTTAGCTATTGGGATTGGTGAAGTCACATTGGCACAATTTGGATGGGAATTATTCTTGTATGCCTTTAATAGGATGTTTGCAAAATGTCCATCTATACACCTATAGGAGTTTAATCTTGGAAAGGTTGTGGTTCCAAATGTGTTTGTGGAGGTTGATCTAATCCTAGAAATTTCCTGAAATTATCATCCAAATGATAGGATCATTAAAATTATAAATGGAGTCCCACTATTAGAAATTTCTAGAAGTCGAATAGTGGAGATCTTTAAATTGAATCTTGTTGCCACTATTAATATTGATTTCTTTGAATTGTTTCGAGAGTATGAGAAAAATCAATATGGATATAGGAGACATTTGTTTCCTAGGCATAGGAGGCAAGACCAAGGGATGAAGGGTACATGGTTTGGGCCAAAGGATGTTGATTCTTTTGAGTGTAATGAATTTGGAGACTACTTCAAGAAATCCTACTATTGTTTGTGCCAAGTCTTGGCCAGAAATTTTGATCTGAGAATGAACGTTGCCATGATGGTAATAATCATTGATCTAAAAAATAAGAGTTCAAATAGGGGGTTTGATTATGCAACCTACCTTGCAAATGAGATGCACAAGGATTTGATGGAGTTGAAGGATGGGAAACCCCCTCTAAGTTTCAAGAACTATTCGAGTTGTTGATGCATATGATTTTCTGGATTGGTTGTGAGGCATGGAAAAAGTTTATGAGATTGAGAGAAATTGATGAAGAAGGAAATGAATTGCATATATTAACGTGGATGCACATGTGGGATCAAAATTGCCCTGATTCTAATTATTTGTAATTTTGTAATGGTTTCAAATTTGGTGTCATGGAAATTTTAGGCATGAAGCCTGTATATAGGATTTATAGAGTTATCAAGGAGATCCTAAGACCTAAGGAGTTTAGTGAAGATTCCAAGCATGATCACAATTGGGGTGACTATTTTTTGCATTCTAATTACACATCTATTAGATTGTATGGTGCAAGAGTTCCACCCCATTGTTTTCCCATATATGTTTCTACCCACTTGGCATTCATGGAGATAATATGGCGGTTGGATGCTATAGACAAGGAACACTTTAGAAATGCTAGGAAAGCATCTATCATAGCCCCACAATGTCCTTTTGGTTATTTTATTGCTACTACTAAGGAAGGATATGATAAGTTTAGTATCATGTTGAGTAACCTCAGGATTCTAGTGGATAAGTTGAGATATTTTGATCTAGAGGGGTATGTGGACAAGGCAAGAAAGACAAAAGGTAGATATATATTTTCACATCATTTCCTCTATATAAATGATTTGATTAGAAACTTACCTTCAGATGCTTCAGTAGTGATAAGAAACAAAGAATGGAAACACATTTGTAGCCTTGAGAAGAAAATCATGAAGAAGAATCAATTCTATATCAACCCTTATGATGAGATCAAGGATCTCTATAAGTAGGCTATGCTTAAGATAGAGGAGTATCAAAGTGGTGACTTCCTTGATAAGGTCAAGAAAGTAAAAAGGAAACCAATGGTGATTAATGAGAAATAGGAAGAACATATGAGAAGTAACCCAACTTAGTCAAAGACTCTAGGTACTCAAGAACATCCCTTAGAAATTGGTGAAGGTTCAGTGACCATCCCATTGGTTGAGTATTCAGTGACAAAAAAAATTGGAGAGGAACAATCTGTTGAGCACATGCCTAGTGATCAGGAGGTGGAATAGAGATCCCTCCCCTAAAATAAGAGATGATTTTGACCCTTACATTTCAAAGGATAGAATTGTTAAAAGGGAATATGATGAAGATGCAGATGATGATGTTAGGGTAAAATCATGTAAAGAATTTAATTTAGATGAATCTTTGTTTAAAACTAAGGAATTTTTCATACAGATCAAGAGTCATGATATAAAGAAAAGGATTGAATAGGTAAAAGCTAGTGTGGACCTCTCATTGCAAGAGGAGGAAGAGAAAGAAAAAGAGAAGAATATCATGGATGAAATTGCAACAATTACCACAATTGAAGCTAAGAAAATTGTCAAGGACAATGGCATAATGTTGTTGTTAGGGTGGGATCTCACATCAGCCATTAAACACTGGATGCAATTAGGAATGATCCAAGGGCTCACCTATAAAAAGAACATTTTGACAGTAAGGTGTTTGGATCAGGCTTCAGTCCCAAATTGTACACCCTTGAAATTTGGTCAATGGCACCTAACACAAGGAAACCTAAAGTTGTCGAGTCAATGGAAGAATTTATCGATGTTGTTGTGATAAAGAGAGCTATAGAAATCACCCCCACCCAAGCTACACAACCGGTAGTCCATGTTGCAATGTTGAGTATAGATATTGCATAAATATCTCAAGAGAGACATGATAAATTGTTGGATAGGTAGAACACTCACCTTGATGAATATAATAAGATAAAGACCATTGCTACAAAAGAAAGCCTATCACAAAGGGATTTGCTACCTCCATATAAGCTTTCATCACAAGACATGGAGAACCTATCATTGAGAATTGAATAAGGAAAGGGAATATGTGAAGAAGGCTAAAGAGGATACATAAAAGGTTACAAAGGGAATATTTGAGGGTGTCTTAGGTCATAAGGTATGCAAGATTGTGCACAAATTAGAAAATGTTTGGTAGGTGTACAAGAGCATTCATGAAGCTCACAAAAGATTCACTCAAGTGGAGTACAAGAGTTGGTGACCTCAAGGAGATGATTCCAAACATGAAGGATGATACTGAGGATCCTACAAATATCCCAAAATTGATAAAGGAAGTTGATCTATTGGGGGAAATTTTAGTATTTCATGACAAGCTAGCTGTGTAGCTCCAAACTAAGTTGAAGATGTTTAAGGATATATAGGAATGGGGAATTCCTAAGGTTTTGAATAAAGAAGGAGAGAAGAAAGAGTTCATAAATGAGGGTTTTTGTCTCTAGTGGTGGAGATTGTTACACCCAACCCTAGCTTTCTAAAATTACTTTTCACTTTATGTGAGTTATTTTGATGAATCATGAGACTATGATATCTTGAAAGTTACTTATTATGATGGAGTTATGCAATGTTATGTTACTATATTTAAATGGAATGTTGATGGTTATTTGATGATATGAAAATGATGAAATACTATGAGATGATTCTATTTTCTTAAAGAATTTTTTAATGAAAATGCAATGATATGATCATGATGCAATGGATCTAGCTAACTACTCATTTGTTTCTTGAGTGAAAATATAGGAATGATCTAAACACCCTCCAGAGAGAGGGGAAGTATCACCTAGGAGAAGGGTAAGGTTATGAATTCTCTAGAAATGCCTTCTAAGCTTAGTGTTTGTTAATTATTTGATCTTGTAAACCTAAAAGTGTCTAGGGATGTCAATAGTGTGCTTGGAGGTAAGTCCACCTAAGTTAGTTGAGCCTGTTATTTTTGTTATGCTTGTTTATGGAAATTTGGGGGTTTAATAACTTCCTTATTTAAATATATAAGTAAATATATATGAATATATATGTGTGTGTGTATTGAAAAACACATATATATATACATATATGTATATATGTGTATATGGATTCATATATATGTATGTAGGTGAAGGTACACTCGACATATGTACATATATGCTCACATACGTATAGATAAATATATATACATAGGTATATTATGAAATAAAATAGCACATACATATGTATATTCATATGCATATAAAGTGTTCTATTATTTATGCTATTAGTTGATGACTATTGATATTGAATTGCAAGTTGAACGTTGATTTTATTGGTTATCATTTTGTTCTATATCATGGTGATTATACCAATATAACAATGTGACATCCATCATCGTCGACCTTGCATAGCAATGCTATTATCTTTAATAATTGAATGTTTTAGCATTTATATACTTTTTGATTAATTGAAATGGCTAACATAGTTGTGGACCTTTTGTATTGGCTCAATTATTTTTCAAGAGGATCTTGGTTAACATTCAGTTGATTTTGTAATGTTTTATCACCTCTACCAAGCCTTGCAAGGCATGGGAATCATGCCACGAAGGTGGCACATGCTTTATCTTTTGTAATTCAAATATTATCACATTATGAACCGTGGCTTTTTGTCAAAATTTCTAAATGCACAAAAAAACAACACAGAGCTATTGCTCTGTTTCCCCAAAAATAGGGGATTACACAAAATGCCAAATAACCAAAATAACAAGAGACAAATCTAGGCATGCAATATTTTCCTTTTGTATTCAATAAGTTGGAAATGACAATACATGAAAGATTAAACATAAACTACTGAAAACAAACTCTAAACTACTAACTTCAAGTTGTTGAGAGCTTCATGAGTTGCTTCAACCAGACAAACAACAAAATTCAGGAGCTACATAGAGCTCTTCAGGAGCAATCACTACTCAATCACAAAACAAACAGCCGCTACTATTCAGGAGCTTCTAGGAGCTCACACAACCTTCTCTGAATCACACAAAGAACAAAACATAAAACATTCCCTTCAGACTACTACTACTGAGGAATTCTTTTGATTCTTCCAATTGATAGAATAATTTTCCTTCAATTCCTTTTGTCTTTCAAAACATTCCCTCTCAAATTCAAAATTACCTACTAGCATTAATTTGGAATTAAAAAACTCCTACCACATTAACTTCAAGGGTTGTCAGAAGCTGCAGGGATGAAGATCCCAAAAACAGCTATTGAAATATGGGGCTCCTGATGGGTAGGTGAAATAGGGAGTTTGATGTGATATGAAGAGGCTCAAGAGCATTCAATTTTCCAACATCCCCCTTGGCCTTGAGCTAATGAAATAGGATCAATCCTGATCCAAATCAACAATGTCCAATCTACTCTTTAGGCGCTCGAAACTGTCCTTGCTCAAAGGCTTGGTGAATATGTCTACTAGTTTCTACTCAGACTTGCAAAATGCCATTTTAATTTCACCATTCTCAACCAATTCTCTAATAAAATGATACCTGATTTCAATGTGCTTGCTTCTTCCATGAAACACATGATTTTTCATCTAGGCTATCGATGAAACATTGTCACAAAAGATTATTGTTCCATCCTCTTGTTCTTCTCTCAAATCTACAAAGATTCTTCTCATCCAAATAGCTTGACATGCTACTACATTTGCTGCCATATACTCAGCCTCTGTTGTAGATAGGGAAAATATGGGTTGTTTCTTGGAAGCCCATAAAATGACTCTCGAACCCAAGTGAAACACATAGTTCGATGTGCTCTTCCTATCATCCAAACTTCCTACCCAATCACTGTCCGTCTATCCAACCAACCCAAACTCATTTTTTGTTGTGTACAAAATGCCATATCCTTTGGTTCCATTCACATACCTCAAGATTATTTTACTCGCTTGCCAATGGGTGTCCCTTGGAGTCTCCATAAACCTAGAAATAAGACTCACACTATGCATTATATCAAGCCTAGTTGTTGTTAAATACATTAAGCTTCCAACCAAACTCTTAAACATTATCGGATCCACGTTGTTGTTGTAATATTCCTTGCTCGACTTTAGACCTATGGCTATTGGTTTTGGGGCAGGCTTGCTTTCAAGCATTCTAAATCTCTTCAAGATCTCATTTGCATATTTTTCTTGAGAGATAAATATACCATCATGCATTTTTTTTACTTCTATAACTAGAAAATATCTCAAGAGACCCAAATATGTCATTTCAAACTCTCTTTTCATTACCTCTTTAAAATCAACAATGAGGAAATCATCATCTCGAGTGAAAACTAAATCATCAGCATACAAGACAACAATTAAAACCTTACCATCAGTTCATTTGATGTAAAGAGTGGGCTCACCATCACTTTTGCTAAATCCATTACTCATTAAATATGAATCAATCCTATTGTACCATGCCCGTGGAGCTTGGTTCAGCCCATAAAGAGCTTCCTTTAGCCTATACACCTTGTGTTATTGACCCTGAACCTCATATCTAAATGGCTACTCCACATAAACCTCTTCTTTCAACACTCCATTAAGGAAGGCGGACTTCACATCAATTTGAAATACCTTCCACTTGTGCTGGGTTGTGATTGCTATGACTGCCTACACGGTCTCCATCCTTGTAGCAAGGGAAAATGTCTCATTATAATCTCTCCCAAATTGTTGTTTGTACCCCTTGACAACTAATCTTTCCTTGTGCCTCTCTATCCTTCCTTCAACATTGTATTTGGTCTTGTAGACCCATTTCACCCCAATAAATTGCTTGTTGGGAGGAAAATCAGTTAACTCCCATGTGGTGTTCCTCTCTATTGCATCTATCTCCTCATCCATTGCCTCACACCATTTCTCCTCTTTCACAACATCCTCAAAATAAATTGGAACAGTATGAGAAAACAATGCAAAATTTACACTCTCATCAAATTCTTCATCATACCTTTCATTCTGGTAGATATCCCTTAGACTCTTGGTATTCTTTGGAACTAGGGAGGCGAGAGTGGGGTTTAAACTTTCACTACTGTTGCTACTCTATTGAACAGGCAGGTTTAGGAGCTATCGGGAGCTCTCACGAGCTCTTTCGGAGCTTTCAAGAGCTCTACCAGAGCTTTCAGGAGCAAATCTTATGGTTGTCTTTGGTTGCTTGCCTTTCTATTTGCTCACTTCAGGAGCCAATCCTCTAGTTTACTATGACTATCTTCCTGACTGTCTTCCATCTATTTTAGGAGCCATCAGGAGTCGTCAGGAGCTTTCGGGAGCACCTACAGACTCTTCTTATTGAACTTAATGTTTTGTTTTTGCTTCTTCAGGAGCTTTCAAGAGCAGTTCTGAGCTGTCAAAATCTACCACTCCATCCCATGACTCATCCTCTAGGAACTCCACATCCCTACTAATGACGATTTTCTTGGTGACCAGGTTGTACAATAGATAGGCTTTGGACTCCTCACTATAGCCTATGAAAATGCATTTTTCACCCTTGTCATCCAATTTCTGCCTTTTTTCCTTAGGCATGTGTGCATATTCCACACACCTGATCACTCTTAAGTGCTCAACCCTCCACTTGTGTTTTGTCTATGCCTCTTGAGGGATCTTGTCATGGACTACCTTTGTTGGACTTCTATTAATCAAATAAACAGTTGTTGCTACAACCTCTCCCCAATATTCAATTGGGAGTCCTCTTTCTTTCATCATGCTCCTTTCCATCTCCATGATGGTCCTATTCTTTCTCTCAGCCACTCCATTTTGCTGTGGAGTATAACTGGTTGTTAGCTCCTTCTTGATGCCATTTTTCTTGCAAAAAATTACAAACAAATTAGAGGTATACTCTCCTCCATGATCTGACCTTAGGACCTTAATCATGTGTCCACTCTCCCTTTTAGCCTGGGCCTTAAACAAAAAAAACTTATCAAAAGCTTCAGATTTATGTTGCAAAAAATAGACCCATGTCGTATGCCTATAATCATCAATGAAGTTCATAAAAAATTTACTTTTACCAATATAAATGATTTGCATAGGGCCTACCAAATCCATGTGCACCAGCTCCAATGGTTCTCTTTCCCTTGTAGAGTTGCTCGATTGAAAGGGCTGCCTATGTTGCTTGCCCAAAATGCAAGCCTCACATCTAACATTAGGCTCTACTATTCTTGGAAAACCATCAATAATTTTATTCTTGGACAAAATACTAAAACCAACATAGCTTAAATGTCCATACCTGAGATTCCATAGCTTGGAGGGGTCTTGAATGGTTCTCTTTAGTGCTACTTGTTGTATTGTTGTACATTTTCCATTCATGAGAGGTGTAGCAATAGACTGAGATGAGAAACACATCTCAATCTTCAAAGGAAACATCTGGTTCTTTGTCATTTGAATTTTTGTAAACACTTTCATGCTCTCATTCTTGTCATAAATGATGCATTGACCCTTCTCCATCAGTACATTGTATCCATTTTGGATCAGATGTCCAACTCTCATGATGTTATGCTTTAACCCAGGAGCAAGAAATACATTTTGTATCTCCTTCTAACCTTGCTTGGTGCAGATCATAATAGATTCTCTTCCCACAACTAGAACTACTCTATTGTTCCCCATTCTAATTTTAGACTTTACATTTTTATCAATGAAAGAAAATAGGCTTTCATTACCACTCATGTGGTTGCTACAACCGTTATCTAGATACCAGATTTGGGGCTGCCTTCTTCACCAATGTTGCACATGATGAAGGTTGCGGACTAATTTCCTTTAGCCACATTTGAATTAGCCACATTTGTATTTTGTTTTGACTGATCACGCTGCTTTGTCTGACATTCACTTGCATAATGGCCAAATTTATGATAGTAGTAGCATTCAACATTGCTCTTGTCATTCTTCTAATGCAAAATGTTGTTCGTCTTGCCTCTTCGAGAGCTAGTCTGAGAGATGCTCGCTCCCTCTTGCCTATTTGCTTGTGCTGAGCTATCTCCTCCAGTATTTCCTTATCCGGATTTTCCATGACCTCTACCTCTTGAGCTCCTTCCACCATTGTTTCTTCTCCCCCTTCCTCTTGCATTTGACTGAGATTTAAAATCTTGCTCTTAGGAAGAAGTAGCAGACCTGTTTAGGCGGTGCTCATGGGTTTGCAAAGAACCCATCAACTCATCAATGGAAAATGTTGTGAGATCCTTTTCCTCTTCAATGAAAATCACCACTGCATTAAACTTCGTGGGTAAGCTCCTGAGGATTTTCTCCACAATCCTCTAATCATCTATGACCTCAACATTCACTCTCAACTAGTTTATCAAACCTGAGAGTCTTGTGTAAAAAATTGAGATGGACTCATTGTCCTTCATTTCAAGAGTCTCAAACTCTCTTCAAAGCATATGGAGCTTCATCAATCGACCTTGTCAATCCCTTTGTAGTTGGTCTGGAGGATTTCCCAAGCTTCCTTTGCATAGTTAGATGTTGCTATTCTAGAAAAAATGGCCTATGTCAAGGCCGCTTCTATCAAAGTCAATGCCTTAGCATCTTTCCTCCTAAACTCCTTCAACTAGTTCTCCTGGTTGTTTGTGAGCACATCATATTCTACTGGTTCAGTTACATCATTGAAAACACTGACCAAAAACTCCCACAAATCATTGGTGACCATTATGGTCTTCATCTTCTTTTCCCAAACATCATAGTTATGTCCATTAAAGGGCGGTGGCTGTTGCTAGCTCTTTTCTTCATCTCCAACCATGTCTCCTGCACAAGAAACTTAATACCCAAAAGAAAAAAAAACCCTAACTCACGAGGAATGGGGCCTATGGCTCTAATACCATCTCAAAAATTTTGAATGCATAGAAAAAAAACACAGAGCTACTGTTTTGTTTCCCCAAAAACAAGGGATTACACAAAATGCGGAATAACCAAAATAACAGGAGATAAATTTGGGCATGCTATATTTTCCTTTTGTATTCAATAAGCTAGAAATGACAATACATGAAAGATTAAACATAAAATACTAAAAATAAACTCTAAAATACTAACTTCAAGCTGCTAGGAGCTTCATGAGCTGCTTCAACTAGAAAAACATCAAACTTCAAGAGCTACACAGAGCTCTTCAAGAGCAATCATTGCTCAATCACAAAACAAATATTTGTTGTTGTTCAGGATCTTTTGGGAGCTCACACAACCTTCTCTAAATCACATAGATAACAAAACATAAAGCATTCCCTTCAGACTGTTGTTGCTCAGGAATTCTTCTAATTCTTACAACTAAAAAAATAATCTTCCTTCAATTCCTTTTTGTCTTTCAAAATATTCCCTCTCAAATTCAAAATTACCTACAAGCATTAATTTGGAATTCAAAAATTCCTACCACATTAACTTTAGGGGTTGTTAGGAGCTACAGGGATGAAGATCCCAAAAACAATCATTGAAATTGGGGGCTCCTAATGGGTAGGTGAAATAGGGGGTCTAACGTGAGAGCAGGAGGCTCAGGAGCATTCAATTTTCCAATAGTATGTAGGTGAAGGTACACATTGACATATGTACATATATATTCACATACGTATAGGTATATTATGAAAGAAAATAGCACATACATATGTATATTCATATGCATATAAAGTGTTCTATTATTTATGCTATTAGTTGATGACTATTGATATTGAATTGCAAGTTGAATGTTGATTTTATTGGTTATCATTTTTTTCTATATCATGGCAATTATACGAGTATAACGATGTGACATCCATCATCGTCGACCTTGCATGGAAATTCTATTATCTTTAATCATTGAATGTTTAAGTATTTATATACTTTTTGATTAATTAAAACGGCTAACATAGTTGTGGACCTTTTGGATTGGCTCAATTCTTTTTCAAGAGGATCTTGGTTAACATTCAACCAAGTTTGTAATGTTTTATCACCTCTACCAAGCCTTGCAAGGCATGGGAATCATGCCACGAAGGTGACACAGGCATTATCTTTTTGTAATTCAAATATTACCACGTTATGAACCATGGCTTTTTCCATGTTAAGATAATGTGATAACTAATTTATTTTAACCTTTTATTGCTTTAACCTTATAATGACAATCTTGGAAGGGGATATTGGAATATCTTTGGAAACCAATTGTGTAACTTCATTGTTTGTGAGTGGTTGACGGATAATTAAATTAGGTAGCTTTATCTTGAGGGATTTTATTTTGAGTTACTAAAAAAATTGAAGGAAAACTTAGCTATTAATAGCTATCTATAAAAACCTGAGTGGCAGTGCATTTTATTGGATTTTTGGGATTGAAATAAAAGAGGAAAATCCTATGGGAGTAGATATATTCATCTACATAGGATTTTGTAGTGGCAGGGATAAGAAAAAAAGTTATAAGTTTTGTTGAGGGAGAACAAGAAAAAACTAATTGAGAATAGAGTATAAGCTTCAAAGGATGTTCATTTTAATATTCTTGTGCATATAGAAGGAAGAATCAAAGTGTTGTAATTGGGCATGTGTAGGATCAACATGGAAAAAACAGACCCTTAAGTGGCAAAAAACTCAAAAAAATCAGAGTTAGGCAACTTGACATAAAAATTTGAATAAGTTATCTATATTATTTCAAAAATATGTAAGAATAGAATCTGTAGCAAATTGAATTTATTTTCTAAACTAATAGGTTTATTTAAAAAAATAAAAATCTATTTGGTGAAAATTTGAAATTTCAATGCAATGAGTACTTAAATTTCAAGGAAAAATAAGAAGTAGGTGTCTGTCGACCACCCTAACACAATAAAATATAATATTTTTTATAATATTTTAGATATAAGTAGAGGACTCATGTCCGATGTGATGCATATTTTTTGTAATTTTTTCCAAGTAAATAATTAATTATGATTTTTATTACAACTTTTAAAAAATATAAAACTTGTATGTTTGACCACCTTAACTTGGTCAAAAATTCAAGTATGTGAAGCATAGAATGTGATGCATATTTCAGATTTAAAAAATTTGATACTGTTTGAAAGCTATAGATGTTTTTCAATCAACCTATCTATAGACATGGAAAATATACCGACATACTTGATATCAATTATTAACATTGGTTCATCCTAAATCATCCCTCAGTCTAACCATTTAATTGAATAACTTTATTTGATTAAATTCATCAATTTTCCTCTCTTAATTAAATAAATTATTTTATCTAATAAAGTCTTTCTCTCTTGTTAATTAAATCAATACATATGATCTAATTAACCCTATATCCATATTTAATTAAATAATTTCCTTTATTTGATTAAATCTCTAAGGTCTATCTATTAAATTAAATAAATTAAACCTTGTTTAATTTAAGCTAACATCATCCCCTTTAGCTAAATAAATCAAAATATTTATTTAACTAAGTCTAAAATCACATTCTTCTAATCTTTGATTTAAATAAACCCATAAATCTAAGTCAAATTTGTCACATCATCTAAATCCCTCATTAAATTAATTAACCCTTGATTAATTTAATCCTAATTCATGTCCCATCCTCTAGCTTTTTCCACTTGCACATGAAAATAGATTTAATTCATTTATTAAATCTCTATTTTCTCTGAACATGGCATACTGGAGGAATATTCTCTCAAATTTGAATTCAAAATCCAAGTGGACTTTGTCCTTCCAACAAGACATTTACTTCACTTAATAAGTCCTTTTTCCTTAAGCCAAGTGGAATTTCACTAATTTCAAATATCACCTAATTGCATTGATGGGCACATTCATCAAAATGTGCACATCCCTCATCCATTCTCAACTTGACAAATGGCATCTTTCCATTGGTTGAATTTTAGTCCCACATTGCTTCATTTTGGGCATTTCTCCAACTTGTCATTCTATAAATAAGAGGACTCATTCCTCATTTTAGCATCCACAATTTGAGCAAAGTTATTATACTCAAATACATAGCAATCTTCATCAATTTCATCAAAGTTTTAGCTAGGTTATGCAAATTTTTATCTTGGAGCACACTTCAATCTTCAAAAAAGTGGATCATATCTTCATCAAATCACCAATGCTTGCATAGGAGTTGGGAAAGGGCCAATTTCCACCTCAAATTGGCACCAACTCCCCCAAGAGATTAAGAGTTTGCTTGGCATTTGAATAGGATTTAGTATCTTTGGTTTATGTTTGTTATGTTCATCATTTCATTCCTTTTCATTTTCAATTAAAATGGATTTCTTGGGGAATCATGATACTAACTTGCATTCAATCTAATATGGTGTTTGTTTCTTGTGTTTATGTAGGTTTGGAATCTTGGTTCACATTTTGGCCCTAGAACCACCCTGGTACAATGAAAATCAGCTGTGTGACTTCCAAAAAATCAAAGGGCACACCACTAATAGTTGCATGAGGTTGAAAAACCTAATCCAAGACCTCATTGTTCAAAAAATCATAAATGTGGATTAGCCAGTAGGAAATCAGAACCTCAAAATATACACGAATCTAATGCCTAACCATAACAATAAAGGGAACAATAATACTGACAAGGGGAAAGGTGCCTTCAAGAGCATTAATCATGTGTATGTCCATTTATTCACATCCCTAGATGACTATTGTGCAACCATCACCATCAAAGGATCCCATGTCGATTGTGGAGTCACCACAAGAGGCATAAAAATTACCATTGCAAGATCATCTTAGCCAAATAGAGCACCCGCTTCCAATCCAAGATCTATTCCCAACGGCTACAATGTCCTTGATCAACTAAAAGAACCCCAACACAAATATCTATCATGGAGTTGCTAAAAATTTCATCCACCCACAAGAAAATCCTTGAGGAAGCATTGGCTTCATCAACCATCCCCGCATATCTTGATGTAGAACAATTCCAAGCTATGGTCAAAAACATCATCACTCTAAATATCCTTACATTCTCTGATCAAGACTTCCCCGCTCAACCTTCTCATAACCATGCACTCCATTTAGACATCCTAGTATAGAAAAATAAAGTCAAGTGAGTCTTGGTGGATGGAGGTGCAGGTTTGAATATTTATTCCCTCAAGCTCATTAAGAACCTAAAAAATCTCAAAGGATTCCATTGACAAAGGAAAAGGTATTACAATCAGGGCATATGATGATCAGGAAAGAGTTTCCCAAGGCACAATTCAACTCCCTATTCAAGTAGGGCTAGCTATCATGGAAACAACCTGTCAGGTCCTGGACCTTGACTTTCCTTATAACATTCTCCTAGGATGTCCGTGGATCCATACAATGCAAGTAGTAGCGTCAACCTTCCATCAATGTGCCAAATTCACATATGAAGGACAAGAGGTCACCATCCATGGAGATCCTGAACCATTCTCCTACTGCAAGAACCTAGAGGGAAAATACTATAAAATCCCTCAAGTGCCTAAAAATGATGAAGGCCCATCAACACCATACATTGATCCAGCCACTCTCACTTCCACTTCTGTGATAGAGACACCCACCACTCCCACCATCCCCACCATCTATGATATCAAGGTCATCATCCAGGACAATGGTTGTAGAAACTCTACAATCCCCAAAAAATTCTTTTGTGGTAGGAGAGTTACCACAATCTCCCAGATCATGAGGATGACCGCAATCAAATGAAGCCTCCACATCCCAAACATCCACTGAAGGATATTCTAACTTCAAAATTTGGGGAGATCTTGACCAAGAAGACATAGAGGAGGACCCATCCCATCTCCTATACTAAAACAATAGACCAGCAACAAATCTACCAATGGATGACAACAACAAAGGTTTGCAAATGATGCTCGCAATGGGCTATGACATAAACCAGAAACTAGGGAAAAATGACAACATGCTTCTAATACCCATCATTCTAGAGATGTGAATGAGAAATATTGGACTTTGATGTACCCCTCTGAGTATAACCATACGTGGCCAAAATCCCCCAGTTAGGAAAGTCAAAACTCCTTAGCAAATGAAATCCGAACTTCTCTTACCCGTATCTACAAGTCGAGTCATAGACAACTTCACATTTGACATAACTGACATCTATAGTAGTAGTAGTGATGACAAGGATCCCATAACCAACCTACCCATGCTCTTCAAGGACACTACCCTTCTCATTATTAGCACTATGTCATTTGATTCCACTCACCATCAAAACCATGAAATCTGTCTAGTCTACCCACAACTCATCGATTATGACCAACGAGGATTGCTAATTCTTACACATTCAAAAATGATCAGGCACTCTCAGAATTCATGGGACTGTGGGATAATATTCCATGTGGGCATCATAAATTATGATTCATCATCAAGCTAGATACACATGCATATTATGGGGAAATGATTGAATCCCTCAGTTGCAAAAGTGAAAAACTGAGAATAATCTCTAGGTCCTTGAGTGAAATCCATATCGTGGTACTCTCTAACCCAAAAATAGTTAAAAGAAAGGATGCATCTGATGGTGAAAACCTCTCTAAGGAACCCAAGGGTGGGTGATTCAATCTTCCTCTTAGAGCTCTCCATCAAGAAAAATCAACGGTTCTAACAAAAAAATGTAATCCAGTCAACCTAGGAACAAAGTAGACACTGCACATCACATTTTATGCAGAGTCATTACTATCAAAGGAACAAGAGCTCCTAGAAGCCTTCTTGAGAGAAAGACAAGTTAACTTTGTATGGAGCTGTGCAAACATGCCCAGGCTCGATCCAGAGATTGTGGTCCATCATCTAGTAGTGTATCCTGAAGCAAATCCTATCTGACAAAAATTGAGAAAAATGCATCCTTAGATCACCCTGCTAGTCAAAATGGAATGGAAAAAACTAATTGACGCATGATTCATACGACCAATTGACTACCCTGAGTGGGTATCAAATCTAGTTCCTATTTCAAAACCAAATGGGGGCATCTAAATCTGCATGAATTTTAGAGACCTAAACAAAGCATGTTCGAAAGAAGATTTCCCATTGCCTAACATTGGCATGATTGTAGACATGACAACGAGACATGAAATTCTTTCTTTGATGGATGGTTTCTTTGGGTATAACCAAATAATGATTGATAAAGAATACCAACACAAAATGACCTTCACTTGTCCATGGGGGACCTACTATTGGAATATTATGCCATTCAGTCTAAAGAATGTTGGGGCCACCTACCAAAGGACCATGACACTAATCTTCCATGACATGATCCACAAAACTGTCAAAGATTATGTTGATGTCATACTAGCAAAATCTAGGAAGAGGAGAGATCACATAGCAACCTTGATTTCTATTTTTGATAGGCTGGAGGAATATAAAGTCAGACTGAACCTAAAGAAGTGCATCTTCGGTGTACAATCAAGAAAGCTATTGGGATACATAGTGTCAATGAGGGGTATTGAAATAGATCCAGCAAAAGTGAAAGCAATCCTAGAGATGGAGGCACCAAAAAAATTGAAATAGTTGAGAGGCCTCCAAGGCAGGCTTCAATCCATCCACAGATTCATAGCACAACTGGCAGACAAGAAAATCCCTTATTCTCACCTACTCCACAAGGGGGTAGCATATAAATGCGATGACAAGTGTGAGGAAGCCTTCAAAAAAATCAAATAATATCTACTCACGCCTTTGGTCCTCCACTGATCCCAAGAAATCCATTAATCCTCTGTGTCAGCAATAGCAACAACCCTCAGTGCTCTTTTGGCTCAACACAATGAAAATGGAACAGAAAGGGCCATCTACTATATCAATAGAACAATGGTCAGGCATGAGTTAAACTATTCATTCATCAAAAAATCATGTCTAGCAGTAGTGTTTGCTTCACATTAATTTAAACATTACATGTTGGCACACAAAATTAAACTCATCACCAAAATTGACCCCCTCAAGTACCTACTGTCAAAGGAAATTCTCACAGGAAGGATGGCTAAATGGGTCATGATACTATCAGAGTATGACATTGAATATGTGGAGCAAAAGGCAATCAAAGGTCAAGTTATCGCAAATCAACTTGCGGAAGCACCAATCTATTAAGAGAACCCACTCATATTAGAGTTTCTAGATGAATCCATCTTCAGTCTTAGCATAGCCAACCACTAGAAACTCTAATTTGATAGCCCATACATACAACATGGATTAGGAGTTGGTGTTTTCTTCATCACCCCATAGGGGAACTATATACCTACATCCTACAAACTAGCATTTCCCTACACTAACAACATTGCAGAATATGAGGCTTTAACCATAGGTCTCAAGATAGCAGTGTAGTGGCACATCATGACCCTTAAAGTATATGGAGACTCCAAGCTGATAATAAATCAAGTGAATGATGAGTACCAAACAAAGGATGATAAGTTGAATCCATACAAAAATTTAGTAGAGAGCCTCAAAGAATCATTCATTGATATCACATTTGAGCAGATTTCTAGAGCCAACAACAGAGTAGCAGATGCCATAGCAGATGCCATGACAACGATTGGATCCTTACTGGACATCCCTCGCAATGTCCCAAAACATGAATTCTTGGTAGAGCAGCTTCTCATGCCCACATTCAAGGTACTAGAGTCAGAATTTGTGTGCAAAATCATTGGTCCCAGTGATCTCTGGTACCATGACATTTATACCTACCTGTGGATAGGTGTCCTACCTATTGACTTACCCTCAAGCCTAAAAAGAACCTTTGTCAAGAAAGCATCCCAATTTGTCATCCTAGTAAACACCCTTTACCATAGGAGCATAGAAGGAACCTTATTACGCTACCTAAATGTTGAAGAGGCATTGAATACCTTAACCGGGGTACATAACAGTATTTTTGGTTTGCAATCAAGCGGAATGACCTTGGCCAAGAAATTTCTGAGGACGGGGTATTATTAGCCTACAATGGAAAGAGAAGCACATGACTACATCAAAAGGTGCCTACAATATTAGCAGCATGGGGACCTCATCCATGCTCCAGCTCAAGAACTTCATCCCATCATCACACCATGGCCCTTTTCACAGTGGGGACTCAATCTCATTGGAATTATAACCCCCACCTCATCTAATGTCCATAAGTTTATCATAACCTCCACTGAGTAATTTACTAAGTGGGTGGAAGCCATTCCCATGACATTAATCACTGGAAAGCTAATATCAAAGTTCATCATTAACTACTTAATATGCCGATATAGTGTTCCCCAAGCTATTATCCTAGATAATGGGACACCTTTCAAGAATTAGGAGGTTCGTGACCTATGCGATAAATTCAAAATCCAACATCACTTTTCCACTCCATACTATCCCTAAGGCAATGGCCAAGCAGAAGCCATCAACAAAACCATTCTAAAAATCCTCAAAAAGACAATCAATGATGCAGGTCGTGACTGGCATCTACAACTAAATCTCTTCCTCTAGGCCTATCGAACTAGCATCCGCACACCCACTAGTGCCACTCCATTCTCCCTAGTCTACGGATCATAAGCCATATTTCCCATCGAGATCGAGCTCCCATCACTGAGAATATCACTTCAAAACCTCATCACGGATGAAGAATACTAAGTATCAAGACTGAATGAGCTGGAGCTACAGGATGAGTGGCATATGGACACCTTAAATCATTTGCAAGTCTATCAGAATCAGCTTAAAAGGAGTTATGACAAGAAGATCAAG
Organism: Sequoia sempervirens; assembly: GCA_007258455.2. NCBI lineage: Eukaryota > Viridiplantae > Streptophyta > Pinopsida > Cupressales > Cupressaceae > Sequoia > Sequoia sempervirens. The sequence continues at coordinate 39,282,665 of VDFB02281492.1, forward strand.
AACAAGAGCTTCCAAGTCAGAGAACTTATCCTAAAGGAGAATTAGAAGAATGTCCCAAATCCAAATAACAAAGGAAAATTTGAACCTAACTAGTTGGGACCATTTTTTATCACAACAAGCTATAAGTTAGGGGCATATCAGTTATCGACACCCGAAGGGGAACCTCTGCAGGATCCCATGAACAAATCCCATCTCAAAAAGTTTTATGCCTAAATCCTTCAAGTTATAGAACCAAAAATTTAAAAAATTAGAAAATTTCCTAAAAAATGGTTACCTTGATGAAAACTTGGCAAACAGGCATCTTGGTGACAACAAAAAAATCCAAAAAAAAAAGAAAAATAATCAAAAATAGTAAAGAGAAAAATCATCCTTTGGTGAAAACCACTTCGGTGGCGCTTTGGGCAAGTACCTTAGTCAAATCCTGGCAAACAGACGACTTGTGTAAATAAACACTTTCCATCCACCAGGATCCTCACAACTTGTCTTGAATCATTTATTCATGCATCACGCTTCCATCATCCATCACAATCCATATCTCCATCTATCATCCACCCACATCTGCATCATAGCTTGGTCTTGTGTTTGTGTCATGATCCCTCCTAGTACTACTCAACCCATCCTCAAGGTCAATTTGTCTTGCCTTTATCAGAGTAATCTATTGCACCACATTGGGGGCATGTTCTCATCAGATTAGATTCATGTATGTTGTTGAGATCCTAAAATCAGAAATTCCAAAAAACATTAGAAAATCAAAAAATCCAAAAACATCAGAAAATCAAAAAAATCCCAAAACATTCAAAATGTATCAAAATTCAAAAATAGGTCAAAAAGTCATTCAAAAATTCAAAAACAGATTCTTCTTGTTGAACTATGGGTCTCTGAGCCTTGAACATAGGCAAGGTTGATCTTTGATCATCCCCCGAGACACTTAGGTCAATCCTTTAGGAGTTCGTCATAATAAATTGGCAATCCATTTGTTCATATCTCATTAATAATCAAGTTTGTGTTAGTCGAACTACGTGGTCTCTATTGATCAGCCCCTGAGGCCCCTAGGATAGGCCCTTAGGTTAGTCTCTTGGTCAAAATCTCAAAAAACCCCAAAACATTTGAAAATTGAAAATCAAAACATTCAAAAATCTCAAAAATACCAAAAACAACCTCAAAACATGTCAAAACACCAAAAACATCCAAATATTTGAAAAAATCCATCCGTCCCCATCTCACTTTCACTCGCAATAAACATCATTCACAATAAATCAATCATCATTTTCAACCTTTGGTAAAACAATCAGAAACAAGTCTAGCAGATCGAAAGTGAAAACTCAAAACATCAAAATCTTAAGTCTAGGTCAGTACGTAAGCAAGTTAGTCAACTCTTTGTGTCAATAGCCTATCATCCAATCAGTCACATATCGAATCACCTGATATCATCATGTCCTAGGATGCATCCTTCCTACAATGGACATCAACATCAGGCATCACTGTAGTTTAGTCTTGGCTAGCAGTATTGAAGAACATTAGCTTGTTTGTTTACTTCATCTTTCTCTTTTTGATTTATCTTATTGCGCTCATTCCAAGGACCTCTCAATGATGTCTAAACAATAGGATTTAGAGAGATAGGAATGGGGCAATGGTCATTATATTTTTATCTGCTACCCTTTTTGGATGTTCTTGTAATATAACCTCAGTCATGCATACTTTATTTAGGCATAGGGAGGATGTTTTAGGTGTCTTGTTGACCACATAGGAAGGCTTGCCTTCCTATGTTTTGATCTGAGATGTTTGAAATATCTGAACTGCATTTTAAATGAGGTTTCGTATGTCAAGGGTGAACAGGAGTACTCCTATCTGATTATTGAGTCAAATTCCATCACACTAAGTGCAACACCATCCTAGTTCTTTATATCTTGATGCATTGTACTTATGTGTGTAATCAAACATAAGGTAATTAGCCCTTTGAAAATCCCAACTCCTCAGCAAGCAAATCATCATCATTGTCATCATCATCTCATGTCTTATTGGAATCTCTAGTTTCTTCTATCTCTTCCTTTTCATGCTAACATGGTATCATGACAGTTAATCAATTCATCAATCATTGTTGCATCCATCTTGCATCCACAAACCGTCAACATACTACATATCATATACATTGCATTTCCATCATTTGCATAATATAGATTTGTTATTCTAAGCATCTCATTATTAAAACATTTGTATCATGTACATACATCATATCATACCATAAATATCATCATAAACATTCATAATCACATACATAAGTAGCACCATTGTAAGCATATCACCATATAATGCATGAGAAAAGATAAGGAAAAAGATTGCATTCCATCCATTAGGGGCATAATAGAGATTTTTTTTTATAAGCATTTCATCATTTAAACATTTGCATCCATATCATAAAAATCCTTTACATCCATCATATCTTTTACATCACATAACATATATAAGCATCTATAACGCTATCACATACACTAACACAACATTTTCATAGCATAACATTTGCACCATCCATACATAATCACCATAAAAAGTGCATAAAAAGATACTGAAAAATAAATGCATCCATTTATCAACATAATCACTGCATCACATCATAACAGCATAACATCACAGATCACATTGCACCACATAGGATAGAACATCAGTGCATAACATATTAAATAATAAAGATCATCCATAATGCATAAAATAGGACAGTATATCACATCAAAATCATCATCTCCTATATCATCAAATGTACTATCATGATACAAAAATCAGATCAATGTACAAGTGTATGTCAATAAGTACAATGGCCCATTGGGCTATCAAAAACGAGCCCATGGGGCACAAAGAATATCCTGTCTCTGATTAAAAAATGAAGGCCTAGCCCTACTAGCTGTTGCCCTCTCTGCCTACCCTCTCTTCATGCTCCTTTGCTAGTTTGAGGCTGGTCCTCTATGAAAAATCTGGGACTTGGCCTGGTCTCAACACAGCCTGGTGGTAGTGCATTCTATAATAATTGGCCTCCTGAACGACCTCCATGTATGACTGAAGCGATACTGTGATATGGGAGGAAGAGGCGGCCATGCTCTCTAACTGCGGTCAGCGACCCATCTCGAATGCTTTCTGGAACTCAGCAACTTGCCTCTACTAAATGGCCTAGTCCCGCTCTACTCTAGCTTGATCCTTCTCAACTGTCAATACCTGTATTTGGGCCTACAACTATAAAATATGCCCATCTCTCAGATCTAGCTGTGGAGGTGGCTGCACATGGGGTTGATCCTACTCTCCATCCTTGGGAGGTGTCAAGATCCTGTCCTAGTGTCTAGGATCCTACTCCTGCCTCTGCTCTCCTACCTATGGATCCAGAAGAGGATGATGCCGCACTAGCTGATCCTGAACTACTTGGTGCCACACTAGATGATTTGGTGTCGGCCCCCTACCTCCCTGATCTTGATCTTGTGCTCCTTGGCCCCATCCTACCCCCTGCCTCTGGTTCTCCATCGAGCAGATGGTGTGCTTGGAACTGTGAGCCTCAGTAGTGGCCTAAACCTATCTTTGTAGGCATGTGTCACTCTTGGATCTGCCTCTCCCTAGTCATATGGCCATTGTTGGGCCACCAGCTATCTGAAGCTCTCCACTGCCTCATTGGAAGGTATGTATCACCCCCAAGAGCCTTAGCTCACTATCCTTGCAAAGATGGCCATGTACTGATCATTAGGTTGATCCTGTGGCTCACCAAATTACCTTTGAACCCTGCCTGACAGGTACATCTCAATCATCGTATGCTATCGCCCCTACATAATTCTGTCCTAGTGAGAAAAGAAGAGTTGTACATCATCAAACCATGCAGACTATCCAAGGTAAAACCACCATCTAAATACTCACAAATCATCAAGGACCCTCCTCCAATGAGGAATCTTGTGTTGTCCTATGTGTGTAAATGAAAGGCCCCCTCTATATAGCCAGACCATTGGATCATCTAGCTCCATCGAAACTGGGACAACTCTTGGATGAAGCATGAGGATGTGCTCCCATTCCTAGTTATGTAGGAGTGTGACTCCTACTCCAAGTGCTCTAGAATCCAAGTAGGCGAACTCGTGAAGATATTTGTAAATAGAGGCTAGTAGAATTGGGCCCCATGCAAAATGTGTTGGTCACTGTCGAACCATCCACTCCCAAGCGAGCCCCCAACTAGGACTGAAATATTGGCCTCACCTATCTGGGGCAATGAGACCTGATATGATGGCTACAATCACTAAATGGTATGGTGAGGTGAGAGAATTATGGTGCTCTAGCTTGATCTTCCCCTCTGTATAGCCAGACCATTAGATCATCTAGCTCCATCAAAACTGGGACAACTCTTGGACGAAGCATGAGGATGTGCTCCCATTCCTAGTTATGTAGGAGTGTGACTCTTGCTCCAAGTGCTCTGGAGTTCAAGTAGGCAAACTTGTGAAGATATTTGTAAAGAGAGGCTAGTAGAACTAGGCCCCATGCAAAAAGTGTCAGTTGTTGTCAAACCATCCACTCCCAAGAAAGCCCCCAACTAGGACTAAAATATCGGCCTCACCAATCTAGGGCAACAAGACCTGATATGATGGCTACAATAACTAAATGGTACGGTGAGGTGAGAGAATTGTGGTGCTCCAACTCGATCTTCCCCTCATAGAATACAGTATGATCAGTCTCTAGGATGGCATAGCAGGCATCTATCCCAACAGCTATGTCATAAAGCACCCACTCACCATGAATAGGCAATCTGAGGATCCACCACACATCCTCCAGTGTGACTATGGCCTCACCCGTCGGAAGGTGAAATGAGGAGGTCTCACTGTGCCATCTCTTGGCAAGTGTTGTCATCATGACCAGGTGTGTCTACATGGGTGGTGCGTAGGAAATGTACCAAAGTACCATCTCTCCTAAGCACTCCTACTCTCGCTCAGACAAATCCCACAAAAGGCCGAAAATCTCTCAAGAGCTATGCTCACACGAGTAGATCTCTCTCACCTCCTCCTGCATCACGAAAAGTCACCATGTTAAAATGCATCGAAAAATATTTTGCTTGGAATTATCTCAACATTCAAAAAGTCACCCTAGCATTGCTACCTATGAAGGTGGTGTAGTTTTAAATTTGCAAACTGCGATGCTAGGGCCTCCAAATCCTCAAATTGCACCACGATGGTGCACTTTGTCGGAGTGTCCCAATTTGCATAGGAACCCTAATTTTAAAGTCTGCCATGGTAGTGCACTTAACAAAAGTGTTAGAGTTTGGAGTTTAGACCTAAACTCCAAATAGCACCATGGTGATGCATCTTGCGATGGTGGTGTAGTTTAAACACTGAGCAGCAAAGTTTGAAATTTTTAGTGGTGCAATATGGCACTACGCCTAGAGACCTAGTTTTGAAAGCATTAAATGAGCACGAGAAAAGCAAAAAATAAGCTCAGGTCAAGTCGAATCACCAGTGTTCCAGTACCAAGAAGCCTCTAATACATCTGAACTCTGTCAAAAATGTGCATGGGGAGCTGTCGTTGCACCATCTCGCCAAGATATCAGAGCACAAAATTGGAGAATCTCCCAAGGCTGAATGTGAAAATGAATTGGAAGTGGCCCCTCGAGGCCTATTTAAGCCTAAAAATTAGGGTTTTTTGACCCCGTTTGGCCGTTCTACTTGGGTTTTAGACCCCTAATCCAGTTTTTGTTTGTCTGAGGGCCAGCTATTATCGTTTTTTGTGTTTTATCTCATTTTTTGGCCTCCCAAAGCCTTTCTGGACCTGTTGGGCACCTTGTCCTCTTTTTTTTGCGAGATCACCCAAAAATTAGAATTTTTGTCCGATCTCTTAAGGGGGTAGTATATCAGCATATTTTCTCTCGCCGAGGTAGCACTGGGGCAAAATTTTTAAGAACATAAAATTTTGGCTTTTGATCAAGATAGTTTATTCTTTGAATGAACACAACGAGTACTTTGCTTCAAAGAGGGACAAAATGTAGAGATGGAAAATATACCAACATACTTGATCTCGATTATTAATATCATTTCATCCTAAATCATCCCTCAGTCTAACCATTTAATCAAATACCTTTATTTGATTAAATTTATCAATTTTCCTCTCTTAATTAAATAAATTATTTTATCTAATTAAGTATTTCTCTCTTGTTAATTAAATCAATATATCAACCCTATATCCATATTTAATTAAATAATTTCCTTTATTTGATTAAATCTCTAAGGTCTATCTATTAAATTAAATAAATTAAACCTTGTTTAATTTAAGCTAACATCATCCCCTTTAGCTAAATAAATCAAAATATTTATTTAACTAAGTCTAAAATCACATTCTTCTAATCTTTGATTTAAATAAACCCATAAATCTAAGTCAAATTTGTCACATCATCTAAATCCATCATTAAATTAATTAACCCTTGATTAATTTAATCCTAATTCATGTCTCATCCTCTAGCTTTTGCCACTTTCACATGTAAATAAATTTAATTCATTTATTAAATCACTATTTTCTCTCAACATAGCATAATGGAGGAATATTCTGTCAAATTTGAATTCAAAATCCAAGTGGACTTTGTCCTTCCAACAAGAAATTTACTTCACCTAATAAGTCCTTTTACCTTGAACCAAGTGGCATTTATGACATTCCTTTTCCCTCTTACATGTCATTTCACTCATTTCAAATATCACCTAATTGCAATTATGGGCACATTCATCAAAATGTGCACATCCCTCATCCATTCTCATCTTGACAAATGACACCTTGCCATTGGTTGAATTTTAGTTCCACATTGCTTGATTTTGGGCATTTCTCCAACTTGTCATTCTATAAATAAGAGGTTTCATTCCTCATTTTAGCATCCACAATTTGAGCAAAGTTATTATACTCAAATCCATAGCAATCTTCATCCATTTCATCAAAGTTTTAGCTAGGTTATGCAAATTTTTATCTTGGAGCACACTTCAATCTTCAACAAAGTGGATTATATCTTCATCAAATCACCAAGGCTTGTATAGGAGTTGGGAAAGGGCCAATTTCCACATCAAATTGGCACCAACTCCCCCAAGAGATTAAGAGTTTGCTTGGCATTTGAATAAGATTTAGTATCTTTGGTTTATGTTTGTTATGTTCCTCATTTCATTCCTTTTCCTTTGCAATTAAAATGGATTTCTTAGGGAATCATGATACTAACTTGCATTCTATCTAATATGGTGTTTGTTTCTTTTGTTAATGGAGGTTTGGAATCTTGGTTCACACTATCATTCAGGACTTTAGTCATAATTCAAATAGAAAATGAATAATAATTATTTATTAAATTCAAAGTAAAGAATAATTTATATTGGTGGAAAACTGAGAATCTCCTCTAAAAACCCTTTTCGTTTCATCAATTTTGGGTTAAAAAAAGGTCGTCAACCACATACCCTACACATACACATCATATCGCCACTTTTTGGCCCATCATGATCCTGTACATACCCAACTTAGTTTTTCAATGAAATAATAGCTCATTGAGTAGAATATTGGTTGCATGTACACCTTGCCAAGCCAAAAAGCAAGCATGTTACTTTCCTTTTATTCCTATGTTCTTTTCTTGTTCAAGAAAGATTGTGAAAGGTTAAACAAAAACTTGTTATGGGGCAAATATAGTTGAATACATTCTCATGTGAGATTCTTTATTGGTTTCTTTAAATCCACCATGCTAAAGTAGTTAATTTTTGTGAGCTCTTGAAACATTTTGATTCCTTAAACTAGATAAGTGTTTTCATACACAAAAATCCATTCTGGAAAAAGACTTGTTAAAAGTATGGTTCTCTTTTATCGTAGATAAAATGGCTAGTTTTTGTCAGTTTGTGAGCCTTTATTAAATGAAAATGGTTGTAAGTGGAGTTCATGAATGAACCTAGGAATGAAAAATGTTGAAAGACTATTTCTATGAGGGTTTTGAACAAGATTGTAAGGTTGAGAATAAATAAGAGGTAAAAAAATATTAAGCATAGGTAGGTGCTAGATATTGCAAAGAATGCTTATTTGTTAAAGGTATATACTTCACTCCTTTTCTCTTTTAAATGATTTTGTGAATTGAATTGGTTCCTTTGAAAAAGGAATATTTACTTTGTGAACAATTAAACCCTTCAAGGTTTATGTAAGTAGTTGAAAATCACCCAGATGAGGGTATTTTGTGTTTGAAGCCTATATATTACTTTGTGACCAATTGAGTAAAATAATTTTCTTTTTTCAGTAAAGAAAGCCAAGGAACTAATTATGAGAGTGGATACTCTCCTATGTCCACTATAATTTGAACTAGTGGCTGATGCCAAGACCTGGAAAGCTATGTTGAGTAACTTGGGAGTTCAAAGAAGGTGTAAAATTGAACCAACTCGGTTGAGTTATGACTAGAAAGTCAAGTTGCATAGAATAAAATATTTATTTATGTTTAATTGATCTGTATAGGATCTAGACTATATGCAGTATTGAATGCTTAAACTTTTACAATGATTATTCCAAGTTAATTAAATAAAAATTAACTTAAGGAAATAACAAAATGAAGGAATTAACAAACTGAGAGAAGGTGAGAGGAAAGAAGAGAAGTGCAAACAGTGTTTGATTACGGAGTTCGTCACAAACGTGACTACATCTCCGGGTCCGCTCCAATAGAGAGACCGATCCGATTAACTCCAAAAATCAATTACAAATGCACAACAACCATTCTTCAAGCACTTCGGTAGCATAACGACGCTCTGACATGCAAGAATGACTCAAAAATAATCTCCTCAAGACCTCTATTCACTAGTCACCTCAGCTTCAATACTTCATCAATTCTTCACCTGAAAAAAAAAATTACCTTCCCACTCTCGCCTCACACCCTTTTTATACAAAAAAATGAATCAAATTGGTTACTAACCAATTGATTTTACAATATTCCCATATCTCACATAATCCCCTCATTTTACATAATAAATCTTTGATAAATCCCAAAAAATAAATTTAAGCCCCTTATTATCATTTATTCGGGCTTAGGAGATTTTAATTAGTTTCATTTAATCCTTAAAAAGGATTATTGTTTGTTATTATTTTTAAATTAGGGAGTTTGTTTTTAAATCATAGGTATTCAGTTTTGGAGATTCATGAAAAGTGACCGGCCCACATACAATATTAAACAACGTTTGTTGGTGCAGCGGTGGTTATAAGTTTTGTTAGCTGGCCGGTTCGGGGTTCCAACCCCACCGACTGGCTTTTCCAAACATTTCAAACTGTGTGCTATAATAAAAGAAACCATCCATCGTTTCTTGTTAGAGCAGTGGATGTAGTGCAACGGTCAGGTTCTAAATTCAGCAGAGGGTGGTTGGGGGTTCAAATCCCCCAACAAAACTTTTTAACAAACTCAACAACATCCAAACTGCCAGTCCGCAGGGAAATGAAGCAAGCCACGTGGCATGCCAAGGTGGTGCCATGTCGCAAAACTTAATTCGATGTCCGTGCCAATAAACTGCTGATGTGTCTGCCATGTGTCCTGCTGACTGTGCACTGACTCCTATATGGAATGCTAACGAGGATGATGACTCATCCGCTGACTGGACATGCCACGTTTCTACTGACTGGATACGAATGACACGTGTCAATGCATGATTCACTAACCTTGCTGACGTCACCTGCCACATCATCGTGCCACGTCGATATGTATGGACCATATAGATTGTCATGTGTCAACTTCCAATTGGTCCACTCTGGATTTCATACCACGTGCTGACGTCATCTGTACGAATGATGAAGTCATCAATGTACCTTCAAGTATACCAAGTCAACCTGAAACTTTGACTAGTTGTATCTTAAGCATACGATGTCGGATTTCGACGAAACGAACGCCATCAGAATCATCTTGACAAGCTCTTCGTGATGATTCCAACTTCAAAAAAATTTGATGACATCATTTTTTTCGCTTCCTGGACGCCCTCTGATCCCAGTTTGACCCAAGTTTTGACTGGCCATAACTTGCGCAAACGGACTCCTTTTCGCTCCGTTCAAGTTGTGTTGGAATCAGGACGTTGAACTCTTTCTGATGGTGCTGATTTTGGAGAGAAATGAGACATTTCAATTTTCACTAAAATATCCATCAGATCAGGCCTCCCCACTGAAGACCTTTTGGACCTCCAAAAGTGACATTTACTCTGACATTAAGTGAGGACTTGGCCTCCCCACTTGTCCTGTATCTTCTGTACATCTGAATACCTGGCTCACAAGCACAATGAAGACTACAACAATATTGTTGAACATATACATTATTCTATCACTTCCATAAGCATCTACATCAACTGTCATAGCCACTAACCAACAAAAATTGACTAGCATCAAGCTGAACAATAATGCAGAAATGAAAGAGAATAAGTCAACAACATATTGATCCTTCACAATAGGAACATTTTTACCCAAGGATTCATCAATGCTTTCAATTATCATTTTCTCATGATGTACTATGGGTGCATCCTGCAACATCTAACCCTGGTTAGCTACTCCAAGTTCAAGTGTAGAACCACCTGTACTGACAGACATAAGAGTTAACTCTTTACTTGCATTAATTACCCTCTTTAACTGCCCTGTGTTTGCAAAAGAAGATCAGTCTTAATCCTGTGAGAATGTACAATATACTGAATGCCATCTTTAAACAAGTGATAATGATTCTTTTCCCTATAGAAAATTACTTTCTGATCATATAAATAAGGGCTACCAAGCACTATCCCACAGATATCTAGTGGAACCACATCAAACTGTACTTCATCCATGAATTTACTAGTGATTGTGAATCTTAAGGTGCATTGTTTTTGTTACTTGCAGCTTATCATTTTCACAAATTCAACCTAGTGGATAAGGTTTCTTATGTTGTGTAGTTTTTAATCCCAAGTTCTTTACAACACTTTCAGAAATTAAGTTCACTTGAGAACCACTATCTATGAGTGCATCGATTTTACTGTTCTTAGCAATAACCCTTAAATGAAACAGCTCATTCCTTTTCACATCTTCAAAGAAATCATTAACTGTAGAAGTAGAAGCACAACTAGCAACAGAAACACCAGAAATAGCAGCTTTACCTTTCAAACCCATGGCTATTATCTTAGTCTCATCATCTGAATCTGAACCAAGATCCATAACAACATTTGTGGCTTTCTCCTTACCCTTCTATTTTTGATTCTGTCTTTGAGCCCACTTAGGCTTCAATTCGGGATGCAACTTCCAACAATGATCTTCATCATGACCCTTCCTGTCACAATGAGTGCAAGAAAGTTTATCATCCTTCTTGACTGTAGCTGCCTTCTTTCCTTTCCCTATCTCTGCATTCTTAGAAGATTTCTTTACATCATTATCAAACTTATCAATGAAAGATCCTTTACCCCTTGCCTCTAAGTGTGTAGCTTGAACAGACACTTCATCCAAGTTACAAGGGTTCAAAACCAAAATAGAATGCCTAAGGTAGGAATGCAGACCTCCTATGTACTTCAACAAAGTGTCCTGGGTGTACAAAGGGACATTCAAAGCAATAGCCCTTTTCCTGAATTCATGGGTGTACTCTTGAATAGATTGACCTTTCCCTTGCCTAAACATTTTCCAGTCCATCATTAACTGTTGCATATGTCCTAAGGGATAAAACTGCTTCTTAAGAGCATTAACAAACTCTGCCCAAGTTAAACTGACTCTACCATGTTGTGAAACTTCTACCTTAGACTTACTCTCCCACCAGGTTAAAGCTATACCTCCTAACTGAAGAGTAGCCAATTGGATCCTATCAACGTCATCTAATAGGTTTTGGACTCTACAGTAGACTTCAACTTGTTGAATCCAATCATCCAATTTTTCAGCATTAAGCTCACCACAATACTTTGGTAAATCAAATTTTACATCCAACTTAATCTTTTGCTTATTCCCACTCTTGAAAGGATTGAAAGAAGTAGAATGAGGAGAAGATGGAGAAGAAGGAGAAGAGGGAGGAGAAGAAGAAGAGGGCGGATCTAGTTGCTTGTCACCATCTCCATGCTGTTTCCCTTTCTTTTCTTCACAAACATCTTGCTTCGATGAACCTTCTTCACATTCTTTCCGCTCTTGTCTCTCTTGAAAAAGAATATCCACCTTAGCCTTCATCTCGAGGAATGCTCTTTGAAACTCTTGCTCACAGATTTCTTCAGGAACCTCCATTCCAGAAACAGACATCTTCGAAAATGTTCTACGCTTCCCGATCTCAGGATTAAAGTCTTCGAGCTTGCCTTCACCCTTCTGAATCCTGGATCTCGTTAGCATTCAGAAAAAAACAAATAACTGCAATAATAGTCAATTGAGCTCTGATACCAACTTGATCTGTATAGGATCTAGACTATATGCAGTATTGAATGCTTAAACTTTTACAATGATTATTCCAAGTTAATTAAATAAAAATTAACTTAAGGAAATAACAAAATGAAGGAATTAACAAACTGAGAGAAGGTGAGAGGAAAGAAGAGAAGTGCAAACAGTGTTTGATTATGGAGTTTGTCACAAACGTGACTACGTCTTCGGGTCTGCTCCAATAGAGAGACCGATCCGATTAACTCCAAAAATCAATTACAAATGCACCACAACCATTCTTCAAGCACTTCGGCAGCATAACGACGCTCTGACGTGCAAGAATGACTCAAAAATAATCTCCTCAAGACCTCTATTCACTAGTCACCTCAGCTTCAATACTTCATCAATTCTTCACCTGAAAAAAAAAAATTACCTTCCCACTCTCACCTCACACCCTTTTTATACAAAAAAATGAATCAAATTGGTTACTAACTAATTGATTTTACAATATTCCCATATATCACATAATCCCCTCATTTTACATAATAAATCTTTGATAAATCCCAACAAATAAATTTAAGCCCCTTATTATCATTTATTCGGGCTTAGGAGAATTTAATTAGTTTCATTTAATCCTTAAAAAGGATTATTGTTTGTTATTATTTTTAAATTAGGGAGTTTGTTTTTAAATCATAGGTATTCGGTTTTGGAGATTCATGAAAACCGACCGGCCCACATACAATATTAAACAACGTTTGTTGGTGCAGCAGTGGTTATAAGTTTTTTTAGCTGGCAGGTTCGGGGTTCCAACCCCATTGGCTGGCTTTTCCAAACATTTCAAACTGTGTGCTATAATAAAAGAAACCGTCCATCGTTTTTGGTTAGAGCGGCGGATGTAGTGCAATGGTCAGGTGCTAAATTCGGCAGAGGGTGGTTGGGGGTTCAAATCCCCCAACAAAACTTTTTAACAAACTCAACAATATTCAAACCGCTAGTCCGTAGGGAAATGAAGCAGGCCACATGGCATGCCAAGGTGGTGCCACGTGGCAAAACTTAATTCGCTGTCTGTGCCGATAAACCGCTGACGTGTCTACCATGTGTCTTGCTGACTATGCACTGAATCCTATACGGAATGTTGATGAGGATGATGACTCATCCGCTAACTAGACATGCCACGTTTCTGCTGATTGGATAGGAATGACACGTGTCAACGCATGATTCGCTGACCTTGCTGACGTCACCTGCCACATCATCATGCCACGTCGACATGTACGAACCGTACGGACTGTCACGTGTCAACTTCTGATTGGTCCACTCTGGATTTCGTACCACGTGCTGATGTCATCTGTACAGATGATGATGTCATCGCTGTACCTTCAAGTATACCAAGTCAACCTAAAACTTTGACCAGCTGTATCTTAAGCATACGATGTCGGATTTTGACGAAACGAACGCCGTTGGAATCATCTTGACGAGCTCTTCGTGATGATGCCAACTTCAAAAAATTTTGACGACATCATTTTTTTCGCTTCCTGGACGCCCTCTGATCCTAGTTTGACCCAAGGTTTGACTGGCCATAACTTGTGCAAACGGACTCCTTTTCGCTCCGTTCAAGTTGTGTTGGAATCAGGACGTTGAACTCTTTCTGATGATGCTGATTTTGGAGAGAAATGAGACATTTCAATTTTCACTGAAATATCCATCAGATCATTAATCATTGGTCAAACATCAAAATCATTGGTCGAACATCAAGTTCAAGTCATCTTGGGTCAGAATCTTCTATATGACCATGTGTATGTCTTGATGATGACATAGTGTCATCAATATTGCTAAAGAAGTGTAAGAATAGGTGAGAAGGTAAAACCTTTTGATTTGCATTGGGCTTGAATTAGAGGAAATAGCCTAGACCCTAGATGTTACAAATGTGTAACAAGGGAATTCAATGTCCAAGGTATTTTACTAGACTAGTTATATTACAAACTTAGTGAGTAAGCACTTATGTTTATGCAAATTTATTGTAAGATGGGACCAATTGGTCTACAATTGTGTTTATACTTAGTTAACAAGATTTCATTGAAATGCATGAAGGACTAAAACCTAAAGGAAGTTATATTATTAATGGAGATCTAACCATTACTATGTTGACTTTGTCTATGTAATATTTATACTATATTATGACTAGGAAGGTCAAGAAGATATTGTCTTGTGTCAAGATTTGTGTAAAGTTTACATCTCGAGAGTGGTCACTCTCAAGGGTTAGGGTTAAGACTCGAGCAAGTGGTTGTAACCAAGACCCAAGGAGTTACATGGAAATAACTTAGGTGTTCGAGTCAGAAATAACCAACAACCCAATTAAGTTATTTATTTAGTGAATCTTCACTTCCTGAGGAAGGACTATAAAAAAAACTAAAACATTGAACATCCGAGACTATAATAAGAAGGGATCTTCAGCTTAAGGTTAATATGTGATTTAATGAATGCATTTATCATTATTAACACCCTAAAATGAATAGGTCTTGATTATTTAGGTCAAGGGCGAATGGGTCCCCCTTATGATCATAATTTCAAATTTTAAACATGTTTTTGGTGGCATCTTAAGGTCCTAAATTCAAGATTTATGTGTCGGCTTGTAATGTTTAATTTTTGAGAAATTAGAAAATTGTCTATAAAAGCAAGGTCTTTTATCAATTCAAATCCTAGGACTTTCATGCAATTTTCACAAGAGAAAATATCATTGTCAAAAGTGTTCAAGAGCATATTTCTCAAGAATTTTCTACAACATTCAAGATCTCAAGCATCATGTCAAAGTTATCAAGCATCATGCATGTTTTGGGAGCTAACATTGTGATGTAGGTTTCAAGTTTCAAATCAAGATTCAATCTATCAAATCAAGATCACATCATCAATCAAACCATTTCATGCAATATCTATTAAATTATAGTCCTTCAAGGGTTTCAAATTAAGGGTTTGGTGAGTTGCAACATAGCAATTGTTCATTCATCATTCCTTTCATGTTTCATTGTTTCAATTCAAGGTTTAATTACCAAAATATGTTTTGACTAAGGCAAACCCCCATTCACCAAACAAAAATATTTTTTCCCTCTTGTGTTTGTGTTCCAGATCTTAGGTTGAAGAAGGATTGAAGATCTATCAAAGTGAAAAATTGGAAAAGTTATCAATGTTGCAAAAGTTGTCAAAGTTTTCGTCAAGCCACAAAAACTCACCTACAGGATTTATTTATGATTTTCTAACTATGAAATTTGAAAATTTTGGGAGTGTGGGCATAGGACCAAAGGACCTATCTAAACTGATTTCAAAAATCCCTACAAAGACCCATTCGTCCTCGAGAGAATGAGTCCCAAAGGACACTTAACAACAACATTTTGATGACAGGTGCAAAACTACTAAACCTTCTCAAATCTTTCTAAAAGTTGCAAGTTCTAATAGATTAAGGTTTAATCTTCTAATTTCATATTTTACATTACATTTTTGAGTTAATTTACTATTTTTAGTCTTTCTCCTAAAAGTGGTGTTTCAACGAATCTACCCCATCCAAGATCATAAGGAAAGAAACAAGATCTACTTCAAAGTTGACTCACCTAAGGGCTGAAATTCAACCTTGGCTAAAGGGATCTCTTTTTCCTAATAAAATAGACAAAAATATGTGCATTATGCCCCATTTTTCCATTTCTATTTACAGTGAAAATTTTGAACCCCTCATTTTAATGAAAACACCCATTTTCTTCTTTTCATTTTGGTGAACCTCACATTGTACATCAAAATAATTCTGATTTGGAGTCCATTCAAACCCTATATCTAGGATTTGCATTATTTGTATTACATTACATTATTTTTCAACTCATTTAGGGTTGTTAACTTGCATTTAATTTAGGGTTTTCGGCTTGCATTTTGCATCCTTTAAAATCTAAAAAATTCAAAAAAATTGCATTAATCTTGCATAGTATTTGCATATTAGTGTATGTTCAATTATTCATATTCAAAAATTGAGTCAATTTTGCATTTCAAAAATTATCATTGTAGACACCTAAATTTAATCACCCCCATATGGTCAAATTTTCCCTTTTATTCTTCTGTCGTGCATCCCTAAATCATATTAATTAAATAATTCATTATTTGGTTAATATTCAACCCATCCCTAATGTATCCTAAGGTATTTCAATTATTCAATTAAATACCTTACCTTATTCTTCTCTAAATTAAATAAATAGTCCAATTTATTTAATTTAGTCACTTTTCCCAAATGAATTAAAATCAAATTTTAAATTCATTTTTTTCTCTCCTTGTCCTATCCTCCATAATTCTCTCCTAATCTAGATTAGTTTGGTTAATCTATGATTAGGATGTGCACATTCCTAATCACAATTAGGGTCACACCCTCCATAATTTTCCACTTCCTTCTAATCCTCCATTTGCACAACCTAAATCAATAATTAAACTTCACCTAATCCTCATGCCATTTATAGCATGTACCTTAGTCAACCTTTAGTAATAAATTTCTCCATTTGGAGAAGTTATCTCCACCCCCCAAGGAATTTAAAATTCCTTTTTATTTCCCCCATGTATCCTATGTGAAATTTTTAATTCCTCTTTATTTCTCCAACACCCTTGGAGGAATAAAGGACTAATTTAAAATTCCTTCCCCCAATCCCAAGGTCAAATCTCCAAAACCAAGGGAGATGTTAGAATAATTTAAAATTCTTCTATTGTCACATCATCCCATTAAGTGGGTAGATGAGACAAGACTCACCTTTTCCATGTCATTTCCACATTACTCCTCTTTGTCCACCTCACCTGACACATGTCCTCATGTGATGGATTGTGAGATCTCAACTCACCCTATCCATTGATCTCCTCCTCTTGGATGAATCATAGTCATCCATTCACTTAGAGGCCATTCCCCTAAATATAGTGATTTTTCCCTCATTTTGGACAATCACTCAATCTATCACACTTAGCTAACTTATGCAATCATACATAAAAGCTTAGAGACCTCCATTGTTGCAAAATTTTGAGCACTCATCTTGCATCCAATCCACCATCAAACTATACCATTGTATTCCTCATACAATCACCATCATTTTGAGCTAGGTTGCATGCTATTTTAATAAAAAAGGAGGACACAAAATTGTAACTTAGGGAAAATATCATGTTAGCATTAATAAAAGCATAAACACAATAAACCCAAGTAAAGCAATGAAGAAAAAGGGAGTTAGAAAGCATGAAAACAAGAACAATATTACCAAATTTCTTCAACCTCCATGAATCACCTTCATTGCACCTTCTCTATTTGCTGCAAGTAGATGTTTTCCCTCAAATTTGTGATGAGCAACTATGACCTATGACAATGTCCAAAGCAAACTTTGAAGGATTCAAATCTAAAAGCTACACAATGCAAGTATGCAACTATGAAGTAAGCCTAAAACATGAAGTCACAATGTCAAGAGATGTCAAGATTAAGAGATGTGCAAATGAGGCCAAAGTTGTCTTTTTTATAGAAAAGTCAATTTTGGATGAATGGCCAAGATTGTCATATGAGAGATGCCCTAAGATCAAAGGCTAAAATTAAATGTGACAACCCACAATTAGGGTTAGGGCAAAACTAGTTTAAAATTTGAAATGGAGGGCTGAGATTTGATTTTAGAAAAATTAAATCAGTGGACAAGATTGCATGTGACAAGGATAAATATTGGCATGGAAAAAGAAAAAGTTGGAAAATAAAATAATAATAGAAATTATTTGATTTATGGAGGAAAGTTGACATTTTGAATTAAAAATTAATTTAATTCAAAATGTGAGGCCACGTGATAGTAAATAATTAATTTAAATTATTTACTTGGAGAGAGAAAAATAGAAAGTGGACAATTTTAAATAAATGTCTTTATTTAAAATTAGAAAAAGCCAAGGTGGACAATAATTAAATAAATTAGAGAACTTATTTAATTATGAGAAAACATTTAGAAATTAATGATGTATTTAAATAAATAAATATAATTTATTTATTTAAATAATAAGGAAGACATAGTTGATAAGTGATAATTAAATAAATTTAGAAATTTATTTAATTATGGAAAGACATAGGAAATTAGCAACACATTTAATTAAAATAAATATAATTTATTTATTTAAATAGTCAGGAAGAATAAAAGACATGAATTAATTAAATAATTAATGTTAGTGTAATTAATATTTAATTACACTTGCATAACTTTACTTAGGTATATTTTAATTCCTAGGTTAATTATTCTCATCCTTATCTTGTTGAGCTATCTTGTTGCTCAAGATAAGATTAGGGTTATGCATACCTTGCTTTTATAAAGCAAATCATCTCATGTAATTATGAATTCCTGAATAATAATATTTTGCACATCTTTTTGCAATAGCTTTGCTTTTTTTTATTTTCGCTTCTATGGAAGGTTTTTTGGTTTGCATGTATGATCTTGGTTTCTAACATGGTATCAGAGCCTTGATTTGTAGCCCCTTCTCATATTTTTGAGAAAATCATTACAGAGTTGGTTCGGGATTCCTCTAGGCTTTCATGTCTTGAGTTCATCTATATAGTGTCTTGGATCAGATCGGGCTTCACCATTGGATTCAGAGCGCTAGAAAAAATCAGGATTGGCTTTTATTTTGCAGATTTTGGTCATCATTTGCTAGATCTGTGAGGGTTTCAAGCTCAAAGTTTTTTTGCAAGCTTCGGGGGTAGCCAAATTTTTGGAGCATTTTGGGCAAAAACGGAGGTGACCATCATGTTTGCAATGGCCAAAAACCCTAAGATCACCTTTTGTTTTGTCAATTTTGGAAAATTTGGTCCAGAAGGAAAAAAATTGCCAAGGAGGTCGTACGGCCTCCCCAACAAGCTTCCTAATGCACAAAAATTGGAAATAAATTTAAAAACGGAGGTTTTTTAGTTTTCATGTAGGTGCCTCCAGTGTTGAAGAATCCCACCACTCGGTGGTCACCAGGCGGCCACCGGTCTACCACCGCCACCAACCAACGCTCAGCCCCTGTCGAGCCCCTCGAGCCAACCACCGGTCCTATGGGGGACCGGGCACTATGTACCCAACCCTTGGCCGACTCTTCTACACCCTGTGCCATCCTATGGAGGACCAGGGGCTCCGCCCCCAACACTTGCTCACCAAACCCTGGTCGTGTACAAGACCTGGGGCCGACTTTTTTTTTTAAGCCCCTAGGGCAGCCTGTAGGCCAGATTGGCCTTTTTGGAGCACTTTTACAAAATTGGGTATAACATTTGTATACAATGTCCTTTTTTCACAAATGAGATACCGTTGGAAAGCTTATTCTGACACTAATCCATTGGTGAAGGTATCTTCTTCTAATTTTTCTCCAGATTTATTTTTTATGTCCTTGAACTCAGATGAATTTTTTTTTGCTTCAGAGGGCATATCATTTGACTCGGTGATCCTTTTTTCATCATTCTTGCGGCATTGGAAAGATGGTTCAGTCCTCTTCATAGATATGAGGTCTTTTTATTTTCTATTTATGCATGTTTTCATTTTCTCCTTTTACAATCATTGGGTTATTGTAATAAATGAACTAAGATAAAGTTTCATTAAGGGAGTTTCTTGCATAATAATCTTATTAGAGTGTGCATGCACTTTTATCTTCATCTTGTTTTGATGGCAACTCACATGGGTTATATCTGGTTTCCTAGTTTCTTTTGGCCACATCTTATCTTAGCTTGACACATATCAGATTCACATTGGTTCACACTTTAGATTGAGAGTCTATGGTTAATGATTCACTTTGGATCCATCTTAGTTTGAGCGACATGTTTTTTATGGTACTTATTCCTATGGAAGATTTTTAGTCTCAGTTGGGCATCGACATTGAGATACACAGTTTCTAGATTCTGTCATCATTTCATCTACTATTGTTTCATAGATTCTAGGGTTGTTCCAGTTTGTGAGTTTTCTAGTGTTCCATGGCATTGGGTTTGTTGTCGCATTATTATGATTCTACTTTAGTTTCTTGTAGATAGAAGTATCTTTGATTACTTTCTAGATTATGGTTCCAGTGTTACTCCACAGTGTTCTTCTAGTGCTTCTTTGTAGTAGTCATCTCATTGTAGGGGGGTTTTGTCCCACTGGGTTTTCCTTCTCTACCTCATTCATTGCATTTGTACATGGGTACCTTATCTGGCCTATGTTGACAGGACCCATTCATGATTTCTTGCATTCATCTTAGTTTTGGGTGCATGCTTTTTTAGTCTCCCTAAGTTGCACTTATGGGGGGTGTTAGTGTAATTAATATTTAATTACACTTGCATAACTTTACTTAGGTATATTTTAATTCCTAAGTTAATTATTCTCATCCTTATCTTGTTGAGCTATCTTGTTGCTCAAGATAAGATTGGGGTTATGCATACCTTGATTTTATAAAGAAAATCATCTCATGTAATTATGAATTCCTGAATAATAATATTTTACACATCTTTTTGCAATAGCTTTGCTTTTTTTTGTTTTTCTCTTCTATGGAAGGTTTTTTGGTTTTCATGTCTAATCTTGGTTTCTAACAATTAAGAATTATTTAATTAATAGTTGAAACTAGACCATAGGACATAATAAAATATTTTAATTATGTTGAGAAGAAATATAGAGAAAATAAAGTCTGTAGGCCTAGGTCAATTTTATGTGTCTAGATTTTTCCCCTCTTTGTCATAATATAGCTTGTCGCATTGTGACATAGAAAGTTCAGTCAAAAACATGCCCCAACAAAGGTACAAAGTATCTATGCCCCCTTGGGAAAATTTTCAAATTTTGGCCCAACACTGGAAAAAATTGGAATGTGTCCTGATTAGTCAATTTGATGTCTAGAAAAACAATGGCATGATTGGTTTTCAATTTCAAAGTGTGTAAGATAGCCAATAGGGTGGTCAAAGTTGGTCAAATGAGCCTCCAGTAATAATTCTTCAAAAAAAAATCTCACTTTCATCCTATAAATAGGTTGAATTTGGGTTAAAAGTCAATTCATTTTCACATTTACCTTTTGAAATTTTAGAGCTCCGAGAGAGAGGAGACTATGTGAAGATGGTGATTCCAATGACCAAGTATCACAACTATTGAGTGTGGACCTTCTGAAGGCCAGAGGGTGTAGAGCCACCGATAAGTACCTCGTACCCACTTCGTCCTTTTATCATACAAGCATTTTTAGGGTTTAAAGTCAAAACCACAAATGCATCGCAACACATGTGCGTTCACGAAAGACACATTCATGTTCACGAAAGACACATTCGCATTCGTGTTGCATGCATTTGATGTGTTGTGATGTAGATGCAAGGGATATAGGTAGTCTAGGTTCACAAAGATACACTTGCAGGCCATTGAGACAAAATCACCGTGTCGTAACACACATGTTAGGTCTTACAACACAATCAACAAATTGGAATGCAAATGCAAGGCCATACGACGCAATCATTTTACAATGATGCAACTGATTAGGGAAATGACACAAATTCTCTAGCATGATGCATATGTCATATCAAACAGCACAAGTGATGGATTCTGACGCAAGTTTCGAATGGAATGACACATTTTATTTAGTGCAACACAATTGAGTTTCACACAACGCATTTGAATTTGACCAGGTTTGACATGGTTTTAGGCTCAGTTTCTTGTACACTTTTGATTAGATAAATGATAATGATGATTTTAAATGATGTTCTAACTCCTATTTCTACATGTACAAAAATGAATAACACCTATTTATAGGCGTGAGTTCAGGCCATCTACATATGCATTCAAAGATTAGCTGCAAAATAGGGAGCAGAGGCCGCTAATGCAACTAGGATTATACTATGCTACCTATATGCCCATTTTCTGGGAAAATAGGGGTCTATTGACAACATTGGCAGAGAGGTGGCATTCAGAGACCTACTCATTCCACTTGTTGACAAGAGAGGCTACTGTGATGCTTGAGGATTTTTATAGGATATTACACATTCCAATTAGAGGGAAGCAAGTGGTTTATGATCCACACCGAGGACTCTAGGCCTTGACAAAGTTTTACAAGTCTGGTGATGGCATGGGGCTGGGCATCAATGGGTATGAGATTTGATGGGAGTTTATGGCTGAGCACTACTCACAGTGGGATACTATGTTATGCACTTTTATTTTTGGTTTACGCATTCTAGATTGTTGTAGTCATGGGTTTCCTATCGGATGGGGAGATGTGCTCATTCACATGAGGTGAGATAGGACTATTTTCACATAGGGGCCATGTTTACTTGGTATGTTATTGTTGGCATATCGCTTGTTTGATGGAATGTGACTTCTAGTGTTTTCATTGATGGAAACCTAAGTCATCCCTCTGGTTCACAGATCAAAATTTATCCATACCAACAAGATATGTAAAGATCAGTATTCTACCAACAAAAAAGTATGAAGAACAGGGTATCTAGATAGTTAGTTGATCTGTATGCCTCACCGGATTATCATTTTGAGTTGTGGATCTCCAAGAGATTTTTTTAAGAATCTACACTATATTTTTGTTCATTTTTGTGATGTTGCATTGATCAGTGCTCGAGTTAGGAGATGTGGTTGAATGCTTTGGCAAGATGCTTTTTTGTTTATTTGCTCATTGTGGCTGACCTAGTGAATGTCGCATGCCACAGATGTATAAGGAGTACTTAATTAATTGTTTCATGTGTTGGTTATTTTTTTTGGTTCTAGCTATGTCTTAGCCAACTTTGGTGGGTGCAAATTAAATTTAATTTGTGATTTGAGCCAACCATTGAAGGATATTTCATGTTTTGTTAAAGCTAACTTGAAGCGATGAAATATGTGTTAGCAAATATATGAGACCGATAATTCATTTTGGAAAGGAGAAGAAAGTATGAAAGTGTGTGAATGTGTGAAGAGAAAAATAGGTGTGTGTGTGAGTATTAGAAGGGTGATTGAGAGATCTATGCATAGTTTCAAAAGGGCAGAAAAATAGAGAATAGCAGAGCAAAGTAGAGCAGAAATACAGAATTAGTTAAAAGCGTTGAAGATCATCCACTGAGCTTCATTGGAACTAAATCTAGGCATTTGGAGGTGATATCTTCTTAGTTCATTTTTTTTGTAATCACAAACACTTTGTAAGGTAGTGAGCCTTCCTTATTTTGAGCAGTGAGCTCTGGGCAACATGCCTGAATGCAAGTGCACTCCCTTTTGTTCATACTTTTAATAGAGTATAATTATGGATTAATCTCCACCATGGTTTTTCTCCTAACAGGGTTTCCAGGTAAAAATATTGGTGTTATGGTGTTTTGATTATCTTTTTCATGTGCTTGCATCTTTATTTTTGTTTATGTGGTGTGAATGGTTTAAGATATGGATTTAATTGTTGAATTTTTTGAACACTGATTCAGGCCCCCCTCTCAATGTTCCCTGAGTCCAACAATTGGTATCAGAGCAAGGTTCCTCTACAAAAATTTTAATAGCTTAAGGTGGATCTTGAATTGCAATGGACTCTGGTGGTCTTCAACAGCAGCTTATGGTGGCACTTGATGATCTCAATCAGTCTAAAGCAGAAGTCATGGAATTAAAATCAAATCTTGTGGATGCTAAGAAATTCATTCAATCATTGAAGGATAAAATCAATGAGTCAAGAGAAAAGAGGAAGGAACTTTGTGATCAGCTGAAGTAGAAAGAAAATCAAAGCTTGGAAGACGTTCACCTAAATTAGACCCTAAAAGAAATAACTAAAGAATGTGAAAAACTTGCTAGGGACAATGCTACTCTAAAGCTTGAAATGGAATATGTGGAAATGAAGCTAACTAAGGAGATTGAAGAAAGGAAGAAGAATGAGGAGAATCTAGCCCAGTCCTTAAAAGAAAAATCTGAAGAATGCATCAAAGTAAATAGTGGATTCATTCAGATGGAGATTAAACTGCAACAATCTATAAATAATGAACAAGAGCTTGAAAGACAGATAGTTATTCTCATAGATGAACTCACTACTACAAATGAATACAAGGAGAAGTTCAGGATCAGTTCTCCTAAGATTAATGAGCTGACTAAAGGACAAAAGGATGCAAATGATAAATGAGGTCTTAATATGAGAAGGAAGAAAGCTCTGAATCTAAACATAATGATTCCAGACAAAGAAATTAGATGAACAAAGGCAGAAGGTATTTGATAAGACAACCCAATGCTTATAATTTTAATGGTTACTACTTTGCTTGCAATAAATTTGGCCATATGGCTTCTCAGTGTAGAGGTAAAATAAATTCATGCAGACCATCATTTCCTGGTCAGTTTTTTAGTTGTAAAACATTTGGTCACAAGTTAGTTGAGTGTAGAAGTATGTTTGTCAGTATAAGAAATGTTAAAGTACACCTATGGAAAATTTGGGCATATTGTTAATCAATGTAGATCAAATGGAAACCAATGGAATGAATGGTCTAAATAAAGAAATCTAGTGTGTTACAATTGCAACAAATTTGGTCACATTGCAAGATTCTGCAGGAACAAAAACATGGATAGAAGAGGTCTGGTATATAGAGGAATAATTTTGCAAAAAGATGACAAAGGAAAAGGAAAAGTGATTGTGGAAGAGATAAGAGATCAGATGAAGAAAAATTTGGTAAAGAAGAGTGAATATGATGAAGGAAATAAGCCCGTACTAGAAGTAGCCTCTAGTAATTCCTCTGGAAATTGATCTTAGGCCTTTGGCCTAGGGGGAGTTTTTCAAGGAAAATCCTTTGACTCCCTATTGGTAGTTGGCACTGAAATACAGGAAATTGTTAGTGGTTGTGATAAAATTTTGCAAATGCATTAGTGACCTCTTATGTAGAAACATGAGAAGTAGAAGGTCCATAGACAAATTTTTCTTTCGTTGTCTGAGAAAACAGAGTACCCAGAACTCCTAGGGAAAAGTATTTAATGTGGTGAAAAGGTTAGGTGTGTAAAGTTATAAAAAGGGTATTTGGAACCCTCATTTATCACCTTGTATTGAAGAAGAATAGAAGGAGAGCCTCTACAATGAAATTTCAAAGGATTAAAGCAAATTCAATGGCGAATTCATTAGGTATTTCAGTTGCTTGTAGAATTTTGAATTTTGTGCTTAGTAGAAAAACTTGTTTCGTACACAAAGGAAAATGAAGCAAATAAAAGGAATGGTGAATTTGGATGAGTATAGTAGTGGAAAGATTAGGGTTGTGAGAAATTTTTTTCCAGTCAGTGAATTGAAGTGGCTTGAAGGTGCAAAACATAAAAGTTTGGAAATTTGGAATGAATTTCCTTATTTTGTCAACGCAGAAGTCGTTAGGTTTATCTTGAATAGATTGAATGAGGATATTCTAACCTTGGATAAACCCTATCTCATTTCAAAGGATGTGATTAGAGAATTAACTATTTTATGCAATGTTGGGGATATTTCAAAAAAGAAGTCGATTCGGAACAAGGAAGTCAAAACCCTAACTGGAGTGATAGGAGATTAGAGGGCTCTAGTAATCTCGATGATCAAAGATACAATAAAAAGGTACATTGTACATGGGGTTTCATACAAAATTTTCTTCAAAAACAGGGAAGGTGCAACTTCGGCAGGCACAATTTCTATCACTCACAAAATAATAATGGAAAATGAAGACTTTGATCTGTTTGGATTGTTGAAGGATCAGTTAATGGAAAATGTGCAATTGATGAAAGATGCAGATTACCCCTTCAGGTTTGGTACCTTGATCATATGTATCATGATATATTTTCTGAACTTCTTGCCTCAGAATGATAATGTGGTATGGAAGGAAAGTGAACCGGTTTGTAAGCAAATTTTTTAACATTCTAATGCTCTGGAAAATTGTGAGCAAGCTTATGAAAATTTCTTTAGAGAGTCGTTGGGAAAGTTTGGAATAGTTAACATTACCCTTCCAATAAAGATGCTTGAAGTTGGTTCTTCTTTTGGTAAAGTGGAGAGGAAGCAAAAAAGGGCTCGAGAGTTTACTAATGACACCCCTCTAGCACACAAGTCCCCAAAATCTATAGAAAAAGGAAAAGGAAAGATAATTGTGGATATACCAGATGAAAATTCTAATGAATACACTCCTAGAGATGAACCGAAATTAGTTGAACCAGTTGTAATAATAGCAAAATAAAGTGATGAAGAAGGTGCTTTATTCAAAACAAAGATAATGTAGATTATTCAAGAGGAAAATGAAATGCAAAAGACTTCTAACATATGGTTAGATGGACCCTCATATGAATAGGACTTGATTGAGGACACTCTAGGTAGTTACTTTGTGCACAACAATATTGAATTGGAAAGTTTGTAGAATTTACTTCCAGAAGAGTTGATCAAATGTATTAGGGAGGCTATGGCCTTTGTGCCTCAAGATAGAAAAGAGGAAGAAGTAATTCTACATCTGAAGGAGCAGTTTAGGCTATCCCTTACCAAACTGAAAAAGAAAATTAATGTGTTAAGTCAATACATTGAATCAAAAAATAAGATCTACAATTATTTCCTTTGGTGGCATCATGTGGTTGGTAAATACAAAGACAAGATGGAGCAGATTGAGAGTGAGTTGAAAAAAATTGGTTAGGATTACAATATGTTTTAGGACCAAGATAGAGCAGTCAAGAAAAAGATTCATGAGTTGTACGCTGAGCATGCAAAGGTTCACTTTGCTAGAAACACTCTTATGGACACTTTCTAGAAAGTGAAGGATCTAACTGAATACAGATTGGAGCAGCCAATTGAGATCCTAAGGAAAGGCAAGAATTTGGAAGAAGTGATTACAATTCTGGAATCCCTTATCTAGATCATCAACAAGACATCAGAAAACAACAGTTTGATAATAATTATTGGGATTGTAGTAGATGCTTGGAATAAATTTCTTCCAGAGGTGAAAGATAAGTATAAAACAATTTTCTCATTTGTGCAACAGTTGCACTTCAAATTTTGAATTTTTGAAAAGGAGAGAGAGCTTAGTGAAGAATATATTTTTCATTGATGTCAAAGGGGGAGGAGATCAGTGAAAAATGCTTTATCATTCTAAGGGGGAGTTTGAGTTTTAAAATTTGAATTTTGACACTTAGTCATTTTTCACTAAGTATTGCCATCAATGCCAAAGGGGGGGGATTGTTGGCATATGTCTTGTTTGATGGCATGTGGCTTCTAGTGTTATCATTGATGGAAACCTAAGTCATCCCTCCAGTCTATAGATCAGAATTTTTCCATACCAAAAAGATATGTAAAGATCAGTGTTCTACGGGCATAAAAGTATGAAGAACAGGGTATCCAGTCAGTTAGTCAATTTGTATGCCTCATCAAATTATTATTTTGAGTTGTGGATCTCTGAGAGAGTATGTTAATAATCTACATTATCTTGTTGTTAATTTTTGTGATGTTGCATTGATCAGTGTTTGAGTTAGGAGATCTAGTTGAATACTTTAGAAGGATGGTTTTCTATTTATTTGCTCATTGTGGTTGACCTAGTGAATGTCACATGTCGCAAATGTATAAGGAGTACTTAATTAATTATTTCTTGTGTTGGTTTTTTTTTTTTGGTTCTAGCTTTGTCTTAGCTAACTTTGGTGGGCGCACAGTAAATTTAATTTGTGATTTGAGCCGACCATTGAAGGATATTTCATGTTTTGTTAAAGCCGACTTGAAGCGATGAAATCTTTGTTAGCGGATATATATATGAGACCAGTAATTCATTTTGGAGAGGAGAAGAAAGTGTGAAAGTATGAAAATATATGTGAAGAGAAGAATAGGTGTTTTTGTGAGTATTAGAAAGGTGATTGAGAGATCTATTCACATTTTTAAAAGGGTAGAAAAATAGAGAATGGCAAAGAAAAGTAGAGCAAAGTAGAGCAAGAATACAGAATCAGTCAAAAGGGTTGAAGATCATCCACTAAGCTTCATTGTAACTGAATCTAGGAATTTAGAGATGTTATCTTCTCAGTTCAATTTTTGTTGCAATCAAAAACACTTTGTAAGGGAGTGAGCCTTCCTTATTTTGAGTAGTGAGCTCTAGGCAGTGTGCCTGAATGCAAGTGCATTCCCTTATGTTCATACTTTTAACAAAGTATAATTGTTGATTAATCTCCACTGTGGTTTTTCCCCTAATAGGGTTTCCACGTAAAAATATTGGTGTTATTGTGCCTTGATTATCTTGTTCATGTTCTTGCATCTTTATTTATGTTTATGTGGTGTGAATGGTTTAAGATCTAGATTTAATTGTTGAATTTGTTGAACACTGATTCACCCCCCTCTTAGTGTTCGCTGAGTCCAATAGTTATATCATCAGTTACATGAGGTGGCCTACAAGGAGGCACATAGTATTAGTTGTGGCATGACATTATTGATGATCTAGGCTTGGGAGCATATTCCCATATTTTGTCCCCCAGTGCAGAGACCATAGCTTGTCGAGGGGATGCCTTATGTTTACTTGTATGTGGGCGCATTGCAGTAGAATCGAGTTGGAGACATAGGATTCTGAAATCTTCAGATTGACACATTGATGGCATTTGTATGGAGGCCTTATAGAGATTGTGCATAGTGGGCAAGAGAGGGTGATCATCTTGCATTTTACAGACAGTTCAGATACCTAATTGGTTAGACTGTTCAGTCTCAACTTATTATTGAGATGTACCTACCCCAGTGGGTATTATGCTAGTTCAAGGAGTAGTAGGATGTTCCTGTGGGGACCGTAGAGTATGCCATATCATCCCAGGAGACCATGTGGGGACTAGCCATATCAGTTCCCTTAGCAGAGCAGCAGGGGGATAGCTTAGTAGCACAACAATGGGCATGGAGTAAAGGTCCAGCAGATCCTGAGACTACTATAGAGTTTGATACATGGTGGTAGACACATAGGCCACAACCTTTGACAAATCCAGATGGTCCAGTACTAGTCGATCAGTGATCAGTGATACCATGTGTGCACCGAGCAGGATGAGGAGATAGAGATGGTGGCCAAGGGAGGGGGAGAGATGAAGAAAAATGAGATGGTGGGAGGGGTGGAGGAGATGGGGGAGGACAGGGTGACGGAGGGAATAGGGGAGATGGTGGAGATGGAGGGAAAAGGAGGAGAGGAGGAGATGGTGGGAGGTAGGGAAGGATGGTACGATAACATGTTGAGAGAGTGCCACTTGCATCGATCCTAGAGGTGGTAGAGGAGGGGAGAGAGGAGGGAGTCAGACAGGAGGAGGGGAGGGTCAAGGCAAAGATTAGGTAGGAGGCCGAGCAGCCAAAGGTAGAGGTTAGGCTATAGGTAGAGGTTTCAAGGGAGGAAGAGGTCCATATAGGAGAGGAGGCATTGGATGTCAGTGGAGGGGAGGAGGTAGTTGGGGGTGAGGAGGAGATTGGAGGAGACGAAGAGGAGCTAGATATTGATAGTGATGATGACATGGATGAGGTTGAGAGGTAGCTCTGAGAGCGAATGGTGGATGGAGAGGACATAGCTAGAAATCCACCTTTTCCCCAAGATTCTACAGTTGATCAGAGGTTGGTAGACATGCAGAGTAGATTGGATGAGTCCATAACATAGATCAAGGCTTTGTAGGCGGAGCTAGAGGTGGCACAGTTTGAGAGGGGTCAGGCTGTGTTTGAAGTTCACTCAGCTATGCACATGACCAATTGGGGAGATAACGAGGGAGTTAGCTAGGGTTACTATGAGTCGGGGGTAGTATCAGATGCTATATGAGAGGGTAGTGCTGGATGATCAATGGGATCCTAGTTTATCTCAGTCTCAGTTAGGGAGGCAGTGGTTTAGGAAGTAGTAGCAGGAGCCACATTAGCTGTAGTCAAAGAGGTGTGGGTTTCTCTACATCATTAGGGCAGTCTTCAGGTCATCGGTCCCATCACAGCCACATGCATTCCTCAAGCCACAAATCTAGTCATAGCCATGGATCACCGACTTCAGGACATAGGTCTCAACATAGCCAACCACCTATCACAGATCCTTTAGCCTCACAGACTCAGCCTGCCATGTCTTCACAAATTCCATCAGTTCCTGTTACAGAGCATCAGTCACCCCGATCTTCACCTCAAGGGGATGAGGAGAGCACAATCTAGGGAATTTTTTTTATTATCTTTTCATTATGTTGAGACTTTTGATATATTGACCATCGAGCTTGCGAGCTCTTTTTTGGGATACCTCGAGACTCTATCTTGTGACATGATTTTGAGATATATATATGATGTAGTTTTGGCATGGACTATATGCTATGTGTTACATTATTGATGCATTATGATATTATTATGTTTATGTGATATATGCATTTATGATGATTCCTATGATTATGCATTTTATATGTTATGTGATGTATGCATTTATGATGGGTATTTATGATTATATGCTATGATGATATTATGTTATGTATGATGATTATTTTATGATGATGATGATGATGACGTCCTATATGTATGCATAATTTTTTTATTCTAATGAATGTCATGTTTATGATGATGGATGCATTGATGTATGACTATATATGTATGGATAATGTGGCATGTGATGCCTTATGTTATGATGTGTATGCATTAATGATATGGACAATGTATGAATGAAAATGGATGAATGGAAATGATATATGTATGCTAATGATGTGGATGCAAATATGTAAATGGATATTTAATGAATGTATGCCTTAATGAATGTTTAAGTGCACCAAGTAGGTAAATTCATGTATGTAAATGTGTAATGAACTAATGCAATGTCTATATGATCATGTATGTGATTATATTTTTTTATGTCATAGGATATCATCAAGAGGCGAAAGAAGAAAAATGACAAGACCGAAGGAGAAGGATGTTAGTGTGAAGAAAGAATCCTTCAATATAATTCCAAAGAACTAATAGATGTTGCTCAAATTCTCATTGGGTGGATTATTGTAATGGCCAACAAACACCATGATGTGACATAGATCAATGGTGTGCAAGGTTGTACCATCACATAAAATAAGCAGTCGCAAAAAAGGATGATCATGACTCATACTAGGAACTCAGTTGCCCTAGTATTTTTGTCACAACCAACCACAAACAAGAAAGACAAGAAAGACAAGCCATGAAATGTCATTGCTCCTCTAAATCTTGATGCCAAGAAATCCTTGAAGAACTAGCAACATGATAGTCTGAAAAAGACAAGACAAGACAATCATCATGATATGTCATTGCTCCTCTAAATCTTGTTGTTAGGACATCCTCAAGGAACTAGTAGCATGATGAAAATCAAAGGACAAATGCCAAAAGATATGTGTTTTCCAAAGTGTTTGCCAAGTGTGTCCGAATTTCAAGTGTTTTAATGTTGAGATGTCAGGTGTTTTGATGTCGATATGTCAAGTTTTTTGATGTCAAGATGTCAGGTTTTGATGATGTATAGATGATGAATGCCAAGTAATGCCAAATTCAGGAAGGACACATCCTAAATGATGTCGATGTCAATCAAATTGGTCCTCAAATGTCACGAGAATCCCTCAAAATGCTAGATCATAGTGCCAATGCCTAGGAAGGACACATCCTAAAGCATAAATAAATGGCAAGAATTATTCTTTAGAAGGACACATCCAAAGAATAACCAAAATTTTTGACAAGTTGACTTGTTTTGATAATTTGACCAAAGTTGACTTAATGACTAAATTGACCACATGTTTGTGTTCAACATGATAATGTAATTGAAATGTCGATTTGGCTGATTGCCAGAGTTTTTTTAGGAATTGTCTATTTTAGAATAATTTGTTTGATTTGAAGACATTTGATGTGTGTACGAGTGCAATTTCATGAACCCTAATGGACTGACCTAGCGTGGCCTTGGGGGCTCATCGATTGATGGCCTTGCCTATGTCATACACTCAGAGACCTCATAGTTCGACACAACCAATGACTTTGTCTTGAATGATTAAATAGAGTCATGATTTTATTTGGATAAACCTAAAAGGACTAACCTAATGTCTCAAGGGCTTGAAGATGAACCTTGCCTACGTAGCAAATGCGTAGAGACAACGTAGTTTGACAATGACAAAGACTGACACAACTGACATGACTGACTATGACAAAATATGACTATTTTTGGGATTTTTGCCATGTTTTTTTTTTATTTCTTCAAGACATTTTTCAATTTTTAGGGTTTTTAGGACTTTTATGATTTTAGGTCTTTTTTCAAGACTTTTTATGATTTTAGGTCTTTTTTCAGGACTTTTTATGAATTTTAGTTTTTTTTAGGACTTTTTAAGATTTTTAGGATTTTTTCAAGACTTTTTTTATTGAAAAGACCATGTGTGATACCCACTACAATCAGGTGATAAAGGATTTCCCATAGTCAGGTCAAGGACTAGCCAAGTCAAAGGATGTGCACAGGATGAAAAATGGAAGGTATGCAAGACCTAATGTCAACCATTATTAGCCATGGAAAGAAATGGTAGGATTTTACGACAAGTTTCATGAGTGTGTTAGAAAAGTGGTTGTTTATTATGGACTAAGGTAGATGGAGAGAAAGTAGATGGTGAAGCAAAGACTGACTACACATGGTGCCTATTTGTTAGGTTTTCACCATGGTACTTATCCAAGGCGCCTGTTCACTAGGTTTTCACTATTGGAAAAATTATTTCTCTTTACTATTTTTGTCTCTTTAAAAAAAAAAATTGTGTCACCAAGATGCATGTTTGCCAAGTTTTCATCAGGGTGGCAATTTTTTGTATTTTTATGGTTTTCAGCCTAGCTCTCTGATGCTATGTATATAATTTTTAGAGATGCAAACTATTGATGGGCTCTGTTAACTGCTCCCCATCTAGAGTAGCCAGCTAGTAAGCTCTAGAACTGAATGAGGTAGTGATGATATAAGGACCCAACCAATTAGGCTCGAACTTGTCAGGTTTCTCTCTATCAAACTAATTCTTTGGGTTTTAAATTAGGACAAAGTCACCAATGTCAAATTTTCAGACCATCACTCTCTTGTTATAACTATGGAAAAGGCAATTTTGATATGTCTATAAATGGTTAAAGGCATTTTGTCATCGTTCCTCTAACATTTCCAACTCATGCAGTCATTACTATATATACTCTTTATCATTGATCAAGCCCTTCAAGGAGACTCTAAGAGAGGGAATTTGACCTCGATGGGAAAGATGGCTTTGGCTCCAAAGACCAAGGCAAAAGGGGTGGCTCCTATAGGTGTGTGGATGCAAGTGTGATAAGCCCATAGAGCAGGGTTAACTTGTAAATATCAGTCACGACCTATGCCATTGATGGTCTTCTAAAGAATTTTGATAATTTTCTTATTGGATGCCTCAGCTTGGCCATTTCCTTGTGGGTTGTAAGGCATGGAGAAATGGTGTTGAATGTGGAAGCATTCACAAAGCTTATGGAAATCCTAATTTTTGAAGGGACGATTGTTGTCTGTGATAATGGATTGTGGGACACCATACTAGCAGATGATGTAGTTGAGGATGAATTTGGAAATCTGCTTGCTAGTTATGTATGTAAGGGGAATGGCTTTGATCCACTTAGTGAAATACTTAGTGACAGTGATAATGAATTTATGTCCATTGGAAGAGGTGGGATGGATTTTTCCCATGAGGTCAAGTCCCCATTGTGCGAAGGGCCAAGGAGAAGCAGTGGGCCAAAGTTCCTATGTTGGTGCATGAATCAAATCACTGTGTATTTGGAATTGGCAACATTTCCTTACAAACTCAAGTGTATCTTTTTCCATAGTTGGCCAATAATACCCAAGTCTTATGATCTTCTTAGCTAAGGTTGGACCACTCGAATGAGATCCACATATTACCTCATGTACCTCACGTAAGGTTGTTCATGCTTCGTCAATGTCAAGACATCGAAGAAGGGTATTGTCAAAGTTGTGGCGGTATAAGGTGTCATTGATGATGGTGTATCGGGTGGCTTTATGGATAATGGATTTTCTTTGGTTGTTGGAAAGTTTTGGGGGAAAGGTCTGGGATTGAAGGTAATCATAGATGTCTTGATACCATGGTGAGTTGGGACCAAAAATCTCACAAACCATTTTTTACTCTGGAATATCATATGCAGGAACTAGTAGTTGTTCTACCAAGAACTCAAATTGTGACACATTGCTCAGAATGTCTAGGAGAGATCCAATTGTAGCCATTGCATCTACTGCCTTGTTTTGTGCCCTATTCAAAAGCTAGCATGTGGAAATATGACTGAAAGCTATCAACCATGTGTTTATAAGGAATTAACTTGTCATCCTTTGTATTATATTCACCATTGACCTGATTGATGACTAACTGAGAATCTCCATAGACTAAGATTATTTTAATTTACCATTTTATGGCCATTTAGAGTCCTGTGACAATTGCCTCATATTCTGCAATGTTGTTTGTACATGGGAAAGCAATGTGGAATGACTTAGCGATGGAGTCTCCTTATGATGTGATAAATAGTATACCTACTCTTGAGCCATGATTAGTATGAGATCCATCAAAATATAGTTTCCAAGGTGACTTAGGTTCTACATGAAATATAGACTCATTAGGGAAATCTACTACCAGTGGATGATTTCCTTGTACGGGTGCATCTACAAGTTGATTAGCTATTACTTGTCCTTTTATAGCTTTTCATTCCACATACTGTATGTCATACTCACTCAATATCATAACCCACTTCGCCAACCAACTTGTCAGTGTTGCTCTACTTAGGGGATACTTCAATGGATCAATCTTTGCCACTAGGTGTGTCTTGTGGTTCAACATGTAGTGTCTTAACTTTTGGGAAGCAAAGACAGCTACAAGACAAGCTCATTCGATGGGTGTGTAATTGATTTCATATTTGACTAATGTAGTATATAGCTCTTTCTTTTTCATGATGATCATTTTGTGCTAGCAATGCCCCCAGTGCTGAAGTGGTTGCAGAAATATACATGATCAAAATTTTTCCTTCAATGGGTGGAATTAGGATAGGTGGTGTTAATAGATAGAATTTAATTTGTTGGAATTTCATTTGACACTTTTCAGTCCACACAAAGGGGATGCCTTTGTGCAGGAGATATTGAAATGGTTGACATTTATCTACTAGTTGGGTAATGATGTGATGGATAGACTGTAGTCTACCTTGCATTGTCCTTAACTCACCGATTCCTTTTGGGGGAGGTATGTCTAATATGGCTTTTACTTTGGTGGGATCAACTTCAATGCCTCTATGAGAAAATATATATCCCAAAAGTTTTCTTAATATCACACCGAAGACACATTTCTTAGGATTCAAACGAACCTTTTACTCTTCCAGTATTTTGAAAATTTTATCTAGCACATTGAGGTGATCCTTGTGTACCAAAGAAGTTTTCAAGAGGTCATCCACATAGTCTTCCATTAGATCATGCATGAGGTCATGAAATATTATTGTCATTGCTCATTGATATGTGGAACTTTCATTCTTGAGACCAAAAGGTGTGACATTCCAACAATATGTACCCTAGGGACAAGTGAATGTTGTTTTTTCCTGATCTTTAGGAGCGATCCAAATCTGATTGTAACCCGAGAAACCATACATGAGGGACAACATCTCGTATTGTGCCATAAGGTCCACAATGATGTTTATGTTGGGTAGTGGAAATTCATCCTTCGGGAATGCCTTGTTCAGATCACAGAAGTCTATATAGATGTGTATTTGACCATTTGGCTTAGTGATAGGTACAAGATTTGAAATCCAGTCAACATAGTCTATTGATCTTATGAATCTTGCATCTAGTAGTTTCTTGATTTCAACTTTTACTAGCAATGCAATCTGAGGATGCATCTTTCACAATTTTTGTTTGACTAGTTTAGCATCTAGAAGCAAGGGCAAGTGATGCAAGACTAGTTCTAGATCCAATCCTAGCATATTGGCGTAGGACCATGTGAAGTTAATCTTGCATTTTGAGAAGAATTTTTGAAATTCAAGTTTCTCTTCCTCTGTCAATGATGTTGCAAAGAGAATAATTTTAGGATCTTCTATTGTGGCTATATTAACCTCCATGGTGTACTTAATGAGCATTGTCAATTTTTTCTGTCACAGGGAGAAATTCCAATCCTCCATCCTTGGGCACCTCAGAGAGGTTTTTATCCTCAGATATGTCCTTTATTTTTACTTTTGTATCATCAGAAGTTGCCTTGCGGTTTTCACCTAAAGATGCATATTTTTTTTATTTTTTTTTAATTTATTTTTTTGCAACTGGAGAATTGCACAGTCTCCCTGAAGTATGTTGCCCAATCTAGGTCTATGGTGAATCTACCCTTGTGGTCCCTAATTGGGATGCTCTCACGGAATCCCATGAATTCTACAATGGCTTCATCATTTTGAAAAATTTCCATAGTGGGAGGGCCTTGTTGATCCTAGTCAATGAGCTATGGGTAGACGAGGGAGATACCATCATCAGTATTGTAAAATGGTGGGGATGATGTGGAAATCATGTAGACTAATTCAGAAAGGGTAAAGATGAAATTTTCATCCTCCAACTCCCATTCATATTTTATCTAGTATCCTTCTTCACTTGATTCAGACAAGTCAGACTCATTGGAAAAATAGGGGACAAATGGATTGGAATCATGGTTGATAGTGTCATGTGGCGAGTCAGGTGAATCTGAATGATGGTCATTAGGGTCAGATGGTTGGGAAAGCAAATTTAAATCATGGTTAGTATGATCAAATGATAGTGTATGTTTATCATCATAGCGAGGCCAAAAGAGTCCTACCCATTCTCCTCTTTTCAACAAGACTTTTGGAGGATCTTTAGGAAGTTCAAGTTTAAACATTTGTCTGAATCATTCATTAAAATAAATTTCACCAGATTCTAGAAACATTTCATCAAGGCAACAGTCACTTAAGGATCTTTGGGAACCAAATTCCCACTCATGTGAGTTAGTTTCGATAAGGTAATCTTTGATAGTCTTGACACTTTCAGAAACATTCATGCTCTCACCTAAGAGTACATTGGTAAGTTGATCGTCAATTTTGGGTAGCCCAAACCCTAACCCAAGATACTTTGGTCTTCCAAAAAGCATTATAGGTTCTCTTCTTCTAGTTTTTTCTTTTCCAAGGCCACTAGTTCCATCATATCCCTTTCCCTTCATTGTGTCATATCCTTTGCCATATATTTGTACTAGTAATGGGGATGGGTCTTCTAGGTCTTTGTAAATCCATGCTAATATGTCTTCAATGTCTTCTTTCTCAAGTTCTCCCCATTTTGTGAAAATCCTTATTAGAGGAACTTTGAAAAACTCTTTGGGTTGCATTCTAAAACAAGGTTGACCATAAGCCTTTAAAGACTTGGGTATTTTAGTGATGTAATAGGTCATGTTCAATTTGTATTCTCCGCAACCTTGGTCCTGGATCTTGATATTAGGATCGGCCTTTGAGATGGAGGGAGATGATATAGCATAAGTCAAAGGAGTGGATGTGGATGTTTTGGTAAGTGTGGACAGATTGATGTATTTGGATGAAGAGGATGTCAAAGATTCTCGGTTGATTGGCAATTGATGTTCTAAGATACCACTCAAATTAGTACAATATTGGAATGGATCAGGATCTCCATGTATGGTAATTTCGGTGTCGTCAAAAGGAAACTTCAAGCATTGGTGTTAAGTGGATGGTATGGATTTGAGGGTGTGGATCCAAGGTAGTCCAAGTAAGATGTTGTATGGTAGCTCAAGATCCAGGACCTGACATGTTGTATCCATAATGACCATCCCAACTTGGATAGGAAGTGTGATAATGTTGCAAGAAGAGTGTTCCTCATCATCATATACCTTTATAAAAATGCTCTTGGTAGCGTCTACACAAGCATCAGAGAATCTTAGTGCTTTAACCATTTTTAGGGAACAGATATTGAATCCTACTCCACCATCTACTAAGACTCATCTAACCTTATGTTTATGGATGAAGACTTCGATATAGAGTGCGTCATTTTGAGATGGCTTGGGTGACGAATAGTCTTGGTATGAAAATGTAATATGATGGGGAGTGGTCAAGTATCCCACCATGGCTTTGAATTGGTTGAAGTCAATGGCATTAGGGATGGAAGACTCTTGCAAGATTTTGTCAAGTATAGCTTTGTGTACATGAGAAATGCATAGCAGCTCAAGTATGGAGACTTGAGCAAGTGTTTTACCCAATTGGTCAATGAGATTAAATTGGCCTTTCGGTTGGGACTATTTGGTAGATGGACTAGGTATTGTGATCTTTGATTATCTAGTAGGAGGACCCACTATGGTGAATTTTCCTCCATAGGTAGTGACATTACACTCAAGTGTTTTCTTGATGGTAATAGTATTAACATATTTGTCGGTAGCTCAGAGGTTATTAATAATGGGTCCACCAAAATAGTCAAAGGTGGTGCAAGTGTAATTGGCTCAATTGTTATTGGTCTTTGGACCTGACATAGAGGGATTGTTTGAACCATGATCCTACAGTGGGTTTTTATGAATTGTATGGTCTGAGTTTGAAGCAAATTGTTGTCCATCTAGTTGAACAGTATGATTTTCAATGAGATCTTGTACATGATTTCTTAATTTTCAACAAGAGGAAGTTTTATGCCATTTTGCTCGATGGTAATCACAAAATGCATTATCGTCCCACCATGATGGCTTGAATTGTCCTAGGTCATATGGCTTAAGGTCCTGCAATGTGATAACACCATTTTGGAGGAGCTTATTAAGGACAACTTCAATCGGTTCACCCAAGGGGGTGTACGTGTGTCTTTTTGGAAATTATATGGTTTGACTTGGTTGACTTTGGTTTTGACTGTTTTGATTATTTTGATTGTTTTGGATGGAATTTTTGGTAGGTGTTGGTGTGTTTTTGGGTTGAGCTCCTTTGAGCATGATTGTAGGACCTATGGTGTTTGTTGCCTTCGCATCAACAACGCCATCATTGGTGATATATTTATTCTTGACCCAATATTTATTTTTTTCATCAGGTGGATTTTCATTTGTGTTCTTATTACCATATTTAAGTTCTCCTTGAGCAATAAGGGCCTTTTCGAGTTGGACTCCTTTTTCGAAGAGGTTTGTGAAAGTGGTACAACAATGAACTTGTAAATTGTATTTTAAGGGTCCCAGAAGGTTTTGGAAAAACATGTCTACCTTTTCCTTTTCTGGTATCTCGACATGACATCGACTTGCTAAACTTATCCATCTTTGGAAGAATGGAATAAAGGTCTTTCCAGTTTCCTCTTGAGTAAGCGTACATAAATTGGTAAGGTGACAACAGTGTCAATGTTATAGGCATAATTTTGTACAAATTTGTCAGCAATTTCCTCCCATGACTTTATTCCTTTAGGAAAGGTAGAAAACCATTCAATTGCAAGAATTGCGAGACTTTTAGGGAAGAGTCTCATTAGATAAGTATGTTCATATGCAACATCCATGCAATTGGTTGTAAATTCTCTTATGTGCTAAAGGGGATTTCTTTTAACTTTGTACTTGGTGAAGTTGGGTACCACATACCCTGGAGGGAATTGAGGCAAGTGTAAAATCATGTCAAATGGGTATGGACATAAATCATATGATGTGTGGGTCTTTTTTTGTTGTAATTGCATGAACTCCATTTGTTTTTGCAAGGTTGCAAGTTGAGCTATGAGTGCATCAATTATGGGGTTGTTTGTAGCGTCACATATGTTGGTGATAGGAATTCCATGAGTTCCCATTTTTTGTGATGATGTATTTTGATTTGGGATTTATTGTTGTGAAATGTATGATGTGTTTTTCTTTGGAATTTTTTGGTATTGAGAATTTTGATTAGGAATGTG
Source organism: Sequoia sempervirens (assembly GCA_007258455.2). NCBI lineage: Eukaryota > Viridiplantae > Streptophyta > Pinopsida > Cupressales > Cupressaceae > Sequoia > Sequoia sempervirens. The sequence continues at coordinate 39,322,698 of VDFB02281492.1, forward strand.
TTGTTGTGTATAGATGTGTGACACATATGTAGGAATGTGCACTCTAGCAGTGTTGGTATGTATTTGTGGAATATGTTGTCCTTGGGTGTTTTGATGTCCAAATGAAGTCATGTGTTGTGTTATTTGATTACCTTGTCAAAATTGGTAAATGTGGCCATGTGGAATGTTGGTTTTTTTCCTTTGGGGAATGTTGGTATTGAGCTATGATGAAGTATTAGCATTAGGTTGAGGTCCTAGAATGGAGATTCATCGTTTATTCCTCCCAAAGGGGTTCAATGAATTTGTTCCCATGGCATTATTTGAGGACCCAAGTATAAGGCTTGACAATGTCATTCCCATGGTGCTAGATGAAGATCCAAATAAAAGGTTTGATGAATTTATCCCAAAGGTAGCCCCAATTTCTTGTGATGAAGTTGTTGACATTAGAGGAATTTATTGTGATGTGGCTTGTGATGTGGTAGATGTTCCCCCAATGGATGTTGTATTGACTGTGTTGGAAGCATTTTGGGTGGTGTCATTAGAGGTAGTATTGATGGTGTTTTTCACATTTTGTGTGGTGCATCAATGAAGCTATTATATGCATTGTGTTGGAGTTGACTAGTGTTGGAGGTATTGTTTGTATTATTGTTGGAATTGTGATCAGGATATGTTGCTCTTAAAGAGTTAATGTCAAACCCACGTGGAAATTTGGCCCCTTGGTCTAAAAGCATGGCTAGATATATATGTAAATCTTGCAAGATAAGTTCTTCCACAAAGGAGGCCATGTCTAGATTTTTAGTAGCAGCTTCTAAGTCTTCCATGAATACATGTCCATTTTCATCTGTACGTATAAATTTTTCAAATGGGTTGTGTAAGGAAGATGGAATGTTCATGTCACTAAAAGGGTTGATGAAATATTCCTCCATGTTTGTGTTTTGGTTATGTCATTGAAAAAATTATAGGGTTTGGTGTCTTGTCCAAAAGGGTCCATTTGTCTTCTTTTCCTTTGGAACCTAGTCTCAACCATATAAGGATTTACTCAAATGAGGGAGGATGATAATGACCACTAGATGAGGGGAATGATATGACACTATGTTTTTAAGTTTTTGAAATAAGGGACTCAAAATGAGGACTAAAATGACTAAAATGTTTTAAGGTGTGCAAATGCAAAGGCCTAAGCAATTTTGATGGACTTTTTAGAAAAGGTTTACTCAACCACTCAAAGCTTGGTCTATGTCTCAATTTGGATCATCAAAGGGATTTTAGGTAGGACTAAAGGAAATGACAAGATGACAAAGTGAGGTTTCCAAACTAGACTTTTGAGTTGGAAAGGTCTCACAAAAGGACAATGAGTAAAGGAAATGATTTTGAATAATTCCAGTGATAACCTATTTTTAAAGGAAAATATTTTGCAAGGTATTGTAAGTTTTCCTATTCCAAAGTTTGCAAAAAAAAAAAATGAGGACCTAAAGATTGGTTTATTGCTAGAAATGATGATGATGGACTCTAAGGGTGCAAGTAAAAATTTGCAAAGGTGGACCTATGGTAAAATGCAAGCTAAAAGATGCAAGAAAGGAAGATTTGAGCAATTCTTTGTCTAGTTTTTAACAAAGGCCACTAGAAAAAGATGTTTGACAACAGTTTAAAAATGTTTGGTCTCAAGTTTGGACTATGATAGTGTTTTTCCTAATGATAGGAAATTGCATCATTTCAGGTGGAAAATGCATTGCAGGATAGTGAATGCGCCTCAGTTTTAACAAATGTGTTGTTTCAGGTCACAAATGCGGTTCAGGAAATCAATTACGGTGTTCTACAAATCAAATGTGATTCAAACCAGTCAAATGCATTGTTTCAGTGATCAAATGTGGCTTAGCAGGGCAATTGTGTTGTAGAAAGTCTCAAATGTGATTTAGAATGTCAAATTCTTTGCACATAATAGAAAATGTGTTGCAGAGTGAATAGGAGTTAAGTTTGTTTGCAATTTTGGAAAATTTTCAGAATTGTTTCAATTTGAGTGAGTGTTTCCAGATCTATGAAAGGTGTTTATTTGTTCATTGTTTCATAAAACACTTGGAAAACATAATTTTTTGTCTTTGAATGTTGAAAACAAGCACAATGAAGATAAGCACAATCCTAGGTTAGGAAAGGACTATATCCACTGGATTCCATGTGGGTTTCCCCAGCCGCACTTATTCTTAGCGGGTGATCTAGAAGCTTGGCCACACTGGCTTCCCCTTACATTGCACTCACTTCTTGGGTCAACTAGGCTTCAAGCCCTCATAACTCTCCCATGACAAGCTTTTCACCTCTACTAAGAACTATGAGAATGTGGATGCCTTGGCAATGGCCGTTGTTGCACCACCGAATAGATGGGTTTTTGACAACTACACAAAGGTCTTTAGTTCGGGTTCCCATTCAAGTGGCCATACATGAAGTAAGATTAGCTTCAATAAGGAGGAATTCCAACCTGAAGAGGTTATGATCAATAGGGTTTTGGGGAATTCACTTGTCCGTGTGACACATCCACACTCGTAATCCTAAGTTTTCCATTAGAATTCACATTTGTATATTGATCAGGAGTAGCTCAACTAAAGAGCTTCATTGCCGATTTGAGTCACCTTGGGGTGAGTACTTTTTCCCACCAAGGAAGGCCCAATTCCTAGAGTCAATAATAGTTTCTCTTGCACCCAAGATTGCACAAGTCCGCAAGGGGAGAGGATACTTTTATCATTGAATCAGGGTTACACAAATTGGAGACACTTGTTCATTTTAATTATCCAAATTGTAATGTGAGGAAAACACATCAAACACTTTGTTCATTTTAAAATTTAAATCAATGTGAAACAAACAAAGTTCATTTTAAGCCCATGTCATGAAAAATCATGTAAATTTTAGCCTTATGAGTTTCAATGCAAGATTGTGTTCTTTTTAAACCCATGAGTGAATATGCATGTTCATTTTAGCCAATGAAATGTGAATGCAAGTTGTTTGTGATCATTTGTTTGATTAAGGAATTGAGAAATTGTTATAAAAAGATCAACAAAAAATGGTTAGACTCCTTGCCACATGTTGTAAACCACAGATTATTAACCCAAAAAGCTCTAAACTACTAATTAGAAAGAAGAAATATGGAAAATTTTGTAAAGACCCGAAAGTAAATTTTTAATAGGTGAATGCGTCATTCTGCAAGAAAATGCGTCTCAAGGAAAAAAGTTAGAATTTACCAGGAAGATGTGTCATTCTACACAACAAATGCATCTTAGGGCTGAAAGCTATAATTTTCCAAGTAGATGTGTCGTTTTGCACAACAAATGCATCGCAACAGAGTAGATGCATCATTCAAGTTAGTGAATACATCTTAGAAAAAGCGAATGTGGATTTCTATTAGTCAAATGTGGCTTGGGACTACAAATGCATCGATATAAAGAGAAAATGATTCGCGACGTGGTGATTGTGGCTCAGAAATCTGCAAATGTGGTGTTACGTACTTGTACCTACAAAAACACAAAAAATTCATACCAAAATCTACAAAAACATAGTTTTGGTGTCGTGTTCACCAATGTAACTTAGGGAAAATATCAGGTTAGCATTAATAAAAGCATAAACACAATAAGCCCAAGTAAAGCAATGAAGAACAAAGGAGTTAGAAAGCATTGAAACAAGAACAATATTACCAAAGGTCTTCAACCTCCATGAATCACCTTCATTGCACCTTCTCTATTTGTTGCAAGTAGATGTTTGCCCTCAGATTTGTGATGAGCAACTATGACCTATGACAATGTCTGAAGCAAACTTTGAAGGATTCAAATCTAAAAGCTACACAATGCAAGTATGCAACTATGAAGCAAGCCTAAAGCATGAAGTCACAATGTCAAGAGATGTCAAGATTAAGAGATGTGAAAATGAGGCCAAAATTTCCTTTTTATAGAAAAGTCAATTTTGGATGAATGACCAAGATTGTTAGATGAGAGATGCCCTAATATCAAAGGTGAAAATTAAATGTGACAACCCACAGTTAGGGTTAGGGAAAAAATAGGTTAAAATTCGAAATGGAGGGTTGAGATTTGATTTTAGAAAAATTAAATCAATGGACAAGGTTGCATGTGACAAGGAGAAATGTTGGCACAAAAAAAGAAAAAGCTGGAAAATCAAATAATAATAGAAAGTGTTTGACTTATGGAGGAAAGTTGACATTTTGAATTAAAAAATAATTTAATTCAAAAGGTGAGGCCATTTGATAGTAAATAATTAATTTAAATTATTTACTTGGAGAGGGAAAATTAGAAAGTGGACAATTTTAAATAAATGTCTTTATTTAAAATTAGAAAAAGCCAAGGTGGACAATAATTAAATTAATTAAAGAAATTATTTAATTATAAGAAGAAATTTAGAAATTAATGACATATTTAAATAAATAAATACAATTTATTTATTTAAATAATCAGGAAGACATAATGGATAAGTGATAATTAAATAAATTTAAAAATTTATTTCATTATGGAAAGACATAGGAAATTAGCAATGCATTTAAATAAAATAAATATTATTTATTTATTTAAATAGTTAGGAAGAATAAAAGACATGAATTAATTAAATAATTAAGAATTATTTAATTAATAGTTGAAATCGGACCATAGGACATAATTAAATATTTTAATTATGTTGAGAAGAAATATGGAGAAAATAAAGTTTGCAGGCCTAGGTCAATTTTATGTGTCTACAAAAATCATCTTCAAAGGGCCAACCAAAGGGAAAAATTCGAACAAGGTAAAATTGTTATTTTCTTGCGTGTTTGTTTGAATTAAGCTAGGCTAATCTTGAGTGTTTTGTTTGTGTTTCTTTCCTTGCATTTCACTTAATTTTTTTGCATTTTAAGGGGTTAGAACACTTGCACACATTTCTGGCATGCTCAATGGGACGCACATAACAGGTCTGCTTTCACCTTTTTGTGTTGTTTTAAATTTTGCAGGTTCGGATTAAAGCACATAGGTGAATCCACCTAGTGCAGGGTGATCGTGCATCAATATAGGTGAACACACATATGCCACTTCTGTAAAAAGGTGAACTTGCCTCCGGTGACCAAGATCAACAATTTCAGGGGCAAACTCACTTTGTGCAGTATGAAGACGTGAGTTTGATAGTAGAAAGGGTGATCTTGCTTAGGTTATAGAGGAAATTTCGCATATTCCTTTCCACCAAAAGGGTGATCTCACACCCTCCTATCTACCAAAAAGGCGATCTTGAATATCAAAAAAAGGTGAGTTCATCCTACACAAGGGCAAACCTGAGGTAATCTAGAACATTAATTTTTTCCAGTTTGCACTTTCATTTGGTTTTGGTTTTAGATGCTAATCCACGTACTTGTTTGTCTATTATTGTGAGCTTTTACTAACATTTGTGTAGCTTATCATTTTCCCAAGATCGAAGTTCAAACTACTAATTTGTTTGTTTTAGGATGATCGGTCAAAGACCCTTAGATTAGTTTTCTTGTGTTTCTTTTTCATACTAATCTAGGAACACTTTGATTTATTAAAGGGTCAATTAATCTTGTTTGTGGTGTTTGGAGTTTTCTATTGACATATGCTCTCCCCTTGCATTGTATGGTGAGTAGGGGGATTATAAATCATAGTAAGCTTAAGTCTAGTTGAGTCCACCTAGGAGTACTAGTACGTGTATGCTCTCCCCTTGCGCTACATGTGAACCTAGGGATCAAAAATGTCTAGTATTTCCTTCCCTTTAGGAGACCTGCTTGGGGATTTCATCACCCCAAGGGATGATCTCAACCACATGTATTGGTGTGGTATATAAAGGGGGGAGATCCAAAGTTGTACCCCAATCCAATCACATCGTGTTTGGAAAATCACTGATACTATGGTGATTCCTAGCTAGGTGTGAAGGGTTGGTCATAGTTTTTGGTACCTTGTTGGGCTCCCAATCCACACTTGTGACATTCATGGTTGTTTCCTCACACACCCTCTTGGTTTATTGAGGACTCCCTAAAGAGCTTGTATAGCCTAGATATGACCCATGTTTAGTCATGGCTTGATGTAGTGCAAGGATTGTGAACGACACCTTGAAGTTACTCACCATGTACTCCCTTGGGTAGAGACATAAATCCTTGTGCTAAAATACAATAGTTCCTGAGTGAGAGAGTGAATTGGAGCCCATGGCATTTGTTAATGACCCTATTCCACTAAATCTCTAGCTATCCACCTTCATGAGAAAGGGTGATCCAGAGAACCACCCCAGTATCACAGAGTATTAACCATGGGTAACCCCCAAGGTGGTGGGCCTACATCAATTTTGTAAGCCCTTTATCACTAATTTTAGGCTTATGTTGTCTATCATGTCTTCTTGGGATATACTAGTGCTTGTCATTATTTTGAGTCGGTCCTCGCCTAATGCCTGTTGATTGTTATTTTTGGTCCTTTTTCATAGTCTTTTCCTACCCTCAGTGGCCAATTTTCTTCTTACAGAGGCAAACTTTCCCTATGGACAAGTGATCCTACCCTACAAAGGGTGAATTTGAGTCAAAGTACAATCTAGTCATCACGATAGGTGAACTCACTTTTATCAGGGGTGAATTTTCTGATAGGGTCCCCTAGAAGGGTGACCCTACATCTACCTATTCCCTAAATAGGAGATCCCATCCTCCACATAGGTGATTCCGTGTCTGATTCTCCTTGTTCAACTATTTGTACATCCCCTAGAATAGGCGAACCTACCCTCTACTGGGGAAATCCTGTGTCGAGTCTATGCTACACCCATCCGTACACTCAAAGAAATATGTAATCTTGCTTCCCCGATAGGAATTTTAGTGTCTTATCTGTACATATGAAGTAAGGGGTGATCTTGATACCTAGATAGGTGAACTTGTTTTCTCAAAGAGCAATCCTGCATACGCTTGTTCGTACATCCTTAGATTTGGGTGATCCTATTGAAAATGGAGATAATTATGCAGCTTTAAAACTTGTAAAACTATTATATCGTAGATCTAATTAAGTGTTCTTTGTTACAATTTCTTTGTGGATGATTATCTGTTTAGATTCATTTTACCATTTGTAGAAATAGACAAAAGATTATAGAAGAATAAGACTAGAAGATAGAAGTGACACAACATATACTGTGGAGAAACCTTTTCAGGAAAAAACTCCACCACTAGAATCAATAGTACTTGTATTATTTAACCTTAGAACAAGATTACAATAATTCTTTATCAATCCTTGATTGAGATGCTTGTTTTTACTTCAACAATTCTTCACAACCTGCAATAAAATATGATCAAACTCTCTTCAACTTGCTGCAATTTATAGACAATATTGAGCCTTGTAAACTCCAAAGAGTTTACAATTACAAATCACAAAGCTTATCTCACAAAACCTAAGCCTATTCTTTGCAAGTATAGTTCTTCCGTGAAAAACAATGTTAAACCAATTCCTTCATCAATTTGGGCAACCTAAACTAAAGTCCTAACTCAACATTGATTACGAAGATATCTTGTAAGTTCCTCCTCAAAGTTGGCACACAAGAATGGGCCCACTTAACTCAGCCTTATAAAATATCTTCTCATTCAAAAGTGTTAACTCCAAGATGCCAACTTGGGTGCCCAAGGTGGGTCCAAGTCAATCTCTATTAACTGAAACATATCTCTCCATCAATTCATGCAAATTGGATACATGATTGATCAATCCCACTTAACTGAATGTATCACCTTTTATCTTTCATGCAACTCAATTCATTAGCCATGCATTCCAAGTCAACTGAAGTGAACTAGCATTCAACTGAAACTAACTACATGTAATTGAATATAGTTGAACCATAACTGAACTGAACTAAATTGACCTAAACTGAATTGAATTGAATTGAACTGAACTGAACTTCATGCATGTAAACATCAATTCCTAACTTCTAGGATCTTTACATGCATTACTAAAGTGTTATCTTTCTCCAAATAGTTAACTTAACTCAAGGTGGGTTCCACGTTCCATGTGGGTTCCCCATGTGCTCCTATTTTGTAGGAGCTCTTCTTGGGCATCCCCACATGTTCCTATCATTTATAATTAATTACAAATGTCAATTTACATGTTCATTTCATTCAAATTTAATCTCTTTCTAATCCTAGTGTAGGGGAACATTTTCCAAGGACTTAGGAGATACATGAAATATGCTTAGGATTGCAATTAAATGGCATTCTATTCCCAACATTCTACCATTTGACATTATACATTGCAATTATTCTAAACAAGGAATCATTATTAGAAATCAAGTATAGGACTCAAGGCCAATGGCCTTCCTACACCAACTAATCAATCCATTCCAACTTAAAATACAACTTGCATAATCATGAAGCTCCAAGAAAATTATTAATACTCAAAACCAAGAGAAATTATCTGTAGGAACTGGTTTCGTAAGATAATCTATAGCATTAATCAAAGTTTCAACTTTATCAATTAATACCTTCCCACTCTCAACTATTTCTTGCACAAAGTGATATTAAACATCAACATACTTAGTACGAGCATGATACATAGGATTTTTTGATAAACAAATAACACTTTGACTAACACATTCAAGTTTAACTTACTTGCAATTAAAACCAATACCTTTCCCAAGTCTCTGTAACCAAACTGTCTCTTTGGAGGCATGTGAAACTATCGAGTGTGTTGAACTCATGTCCAACCAATGTGTATTCTTCTTGTTCTTTACTGTTGAAAAATATTTTATTACAAGTAACCATTCCAACATATATCTCTTACCATAAGAGAACTCAAGCCTCGCCTATTTCTCCAAGTATCCATGAGGACCTATAACCAACCAATCCATGCCAAACTCCAAATGCAACATATCACTATCATGAAGTAATCAAGCAAATGATTAGTGTACCCAATACATAAGATAACTACACAAGATCAATATCAAAGCTCCAATCATAATCAAGAACATAAACATGACAACATGATCTAACCATATCCTCCAAAGAGATCACATGCATCATAACATACATAAACATCCTAGTCTAAAGAGAACAAGTACCATGCCAAACTCTAAGCATGTATCAAGAGTATACCATGACATAATAGCAACCACTCTAAACTAAGAAAAAATATATCCCTAATCACATGAAGATAACCTTACCAATGATGCATCCATGCCACTTCCAACAACTCCCACTAAACCGTGGTACGAGCTACACATGGCATCATGAATACCATCCTCTTCATGAAGATCACTCTTTAACATCAAGCAAAGAGTCATCACTAACATTTTTACATGAAATGGTCAATGCATGATTACTGTCATCCAAGGATTCCTCTATAGAAGAATCATAACTCTTTTTCTTGTTCTTACAATCCTTCTTCACATGTCTCAATTTCCCACAGTTCCAACACTTTACCTTACTTTGTCCTCCATACTTACCCTTCCCTTCCTTGTCTCCCTTAGGTTCCTTTTTCTTAGGCCTACCTTTTACAAACAAGGCATCTTGGATTTCCATTTTAGACTTCCTCCTCATCTCCTCTGATAGGAGAGTAGGAATTATATTGTCCATCTTCGGATCTGCACCACTACCACTGATAACAATAATTAGATTTTCCCAAGATTTTGGTAAAGAAAAAAGTAACAAAATGAATTTATCTTCATCTTCTAGCTTTACATCTATAGATGCTAACTGACTTAGAATCAAATTAAAATCATTCAAATGATTTGCAATAGAATCACCATCTTTCATCTTTAAAGAATACAACTGTCTTTTCAAATAAAACTTATTAGTAAGACTTTTGGTTTGATAGATATCACCTATTCTCTTCCACAACTTATATGCAATAGTTTCTTTAAAACATTCAAGAGAACAACATTAGCAAGACATAATCTTATGGCCCCTCTTTCCTTCTTATCAAGCTTAGCCCAAACCTCATCTGACATCATTGTAGGTGACTTTGTCTCATTACCAATAGCTAACCACTTATCTGTCTCTTCAAGGAGATCCTCCATTTTTAGTTTCCACATCTCCTAATTAGATCCATTGAATCTTTCAATATCTAAATGAGAATTAAAACTCACTATAACAAACTTATTTTCCAAAATCAGTAATAACACAATAGTAAAAGCTCCCACTATAGCCAAAAAACCTTCAAAATTTTAATAGAAAGGCATCCCAAACTCTACCCCAACCATTAGCTCTGATACCAAATGTTGAAAATGGAGTTAATTATGTAGCTTTAAAACTTGTAAAACTATTATACTGTATATCTAATTAAATTTTCTTTGTTACATTTTCTTTGTGGATGTTTATCTGTTTAGATTCATTTTACCATTTGTAGAAGTGACACAAAATTTACCATGGAGAAACCCTTTCAGGAAAAAACTCCACCACCAGAATCAATAATGCTTGTATTATTTAACCTTAGAACAAGATTACAATAATTCTTTATCAATCCTTTCTTGAGATGCTTTTTTTGCCTTCAACAATTCTTCTTCACAACCTGCAATAAAATCTAATCAAACTCTCTTCAACTTGCTGCAATTTATAGACAATAATGAGCCTTGTAAACTCAGAAGAGTTTACAATTACAAAGCACAAAGATTATCTCACAAAACCTATGCCTATTCTTTGCACGTAGAGTTCTTCCATGAAAAACAATGTCAAACCAATTTCTTCATCAGTTTGGGCATCCCAAACTAAATTCCTAACTCAATGTTGCTTACAAAGATATCTTGTAAGCTCCTCCTCAAAGTTGGCACCCAAGAATGGGCCCACTTAACTTAGCCTTATAAAATATCTTCTCATGCAAAAGTGTTAACTCCAAGGTGCCAACTTGGGTTCCCAAGGTGGGTCCAAGTCAATATTTGTTAATTGAAGCATATCTCTCCATCAAATCATGCAAATAGGATGCATGATTGATCATCCCCACTTAACTAAATGTATCACCTGTTATCTTTCAGGAAACTCAAGTCATTAGTCATGCATTCCAAGTCAACTAAAGTCAACTAGCATTCAATTGAAACTAACTACATGCCAGTGAAGATAACTAAACCATAACTGAACTGAACTGAACTGATACTGAATTGAACTGAACTAAACTCCATGCATGTAAACATCAATTCTAACTTCTAGGATCTTTACATGCATTACTAAAGTGTTGTCTTTCTCCAAACAATTAACTTAACTCAAGGTGGGTTCCACCTTCCATGTGGATGCCCCATGTGCTCCTATTTTGTAGGAGATCCTCTTGGGCATCCCCACATGTTCCTATCATTTAGAATTAATTAAAATGTCAATTTACAAGTTCATTTCATTCAAATTTAATCTCTTTCTAATCCTAGTTTTGGAGAACACTTTCCAAGGACTTAGGAGGTACATGAAATATGTTTAGGATTGCAATTAAATGGCATCCTATTCCCAATAGATCCCACTATCTATTTTGGAAATCCTACGAAGCCTTGACCATACATTCCAAGATATAGGAAAATTTGTGAATACTAGATAGGTGAACATGATTTTCATAAAGGAGAACCCGTAAGTTTTTGGATAGGCAATCCCATGATCTAGAGGGGAAAATTTGTGTTACTTAGAGGCAAACTGACCTCCCATACAAAAACTAGAGAGTGAATCCTCTTGACCACAAAATCTTGTTGTTTCTCGACTCCATCCATGTGATTGAAATATTTTTATCATCATCCATCTACCCGTAATCATCATTTTCGTACATCTACATTTTCCAAAAGTCATCTAATCCTCAATCAAATTACATAGGTACATCTTAGGACATCCTTAGACTACATATACATAATCAATCTATCAATTTGAATCCCTTACGCATTGTTTTAGGGCTCTTCACTCTAATTAGGTTAGGAAATTGACCCTAATCATTATCATCCATGCTTACTTAGGATTTTCATCTGTCCTAAGTTAGTAATCCTTTGCGGCATCATCAATCTACTTTCATCTAGAGGTGGATTTATGTCAATCATTATTATCTCGTATTGTCTAGTTGAGCTCTTGAATCTAGTTTGGAGTTAATCCTATCAATCTAACCCAATCAATCATCCAATCCAATCAATCCATCAGTCTAATCTAATCTTATCAAATCAACAATCCATAATCATATTAGTGATCATCCTATTAATTGATCAATCCATTAACCTAGTATTTTTTCAAATAATTCTCTAGGTCATCATCACTTAGGTGCATCTTAGGGTTTAGTGTCATCTTAGTCTTGTGGTCACTTGCATGTACATGCCCATCACCACATGATCACAAGTGAAGAAACTCGTGGATCTAAAATAGTCCCAAGGTGTTCAACCTCGTTATCCTCTAAACCCACCCACTAACAGTGGCTCTTCCCAATCCAACACAGAGGTTCACACACAATCAGTCCTAGAAGAAAGCATGGTTAACCAACCTAATCTCACCGTTGATCAATATATCTTAGCAACCCCACCAATGTGCAAATGACTAATCATCTTCTTGATGAGCATGGGGATAAAATCCCTGCCTCATTGCTCATGAGGGGTATTAGGCCACCGCCAAGATTTGATATGTTGTAGTGTGTCAAAATCACACCCCCTCAATCACATGATCCATAAAGTTCTTAGCTTAATCTAGGCTCATCTATCCCACAAGTCCCTCAGGTTACCCCATGAGACACATGGTACCAACCTGAATTTCACAATGATGTCTATTATCAAATCCCACCCTCTCCTGTTTGAATTTTAGTCATGGGTGCGACACTTGATCTCAATAATATACAGGGTTCTGGTCCTAATAGTCCCTAAGGTTTTACCAATCAGCACAGTCCAAACAATCATCAAGGTCTTGGTTCTATTAATCCGCAAGGGAGTAACCTACAAGGTTCTCCCCCCACACTGTTCACACCACCCCTTCATCTGAATCAATCAAGTCAGTCATCACATAACATTGGAGGAAATTCATATAATCCATTTTCCACACAAGCCCATTGAACTTTCCACCACCTCCATTTACATCTCAGCATTAGCCTCAAGGCAATCAACCACCATCACAACCTCCACATCAAAATAAAATTCCATCATAGTCTCCTCATCAAACTCAAATCCTATCACAACCTCAACAACCACCACACCAACCTAAAGTTACTCCATCACAACCTCCCCATCAATCAAAAATTACTCCACAACAATAGCAATCATCTTATCAACAACCACTGCACCAACCTCAAGGTAATCCATCACAACCTCCCCATCAATCGCAAATCACTCCACAACAACAACAATCATCTTATCAACAACCACCGCACCAACAACAAGGTAATCCAGCACAACCTCCCCATCAATCATAAATCACTTCACAACAATAACAACCATCTTATCAACAACCTCCTCATCAATCCCAAGTCTCGTATTCCGAGAGGGTTGATCTCTTCTTTTGTCAAAATTTCAAAAAAAATTATCGCACATTTCTCTTTCAACCCTGAGAAGGACATATACACCTTAGATATTCTAAAGGATAAACAATGTTATGGGGAAACATTTGAAAGCTACCTACAAAGGAGGTGAGCCCTTTCCAATCGACTCAAATCTAGTATTCCTGAAAACAAGTTAGTGAGCATCTTTGTCGCAAACTCCCATCTTGAGTTGGCTCACAACTTACATCTCCATTGTTGAATATCCAAGATACTAAGAGGGGGGTGAATCAGTATCATCTTAAATTTTCTTAATAGATACCATCAAATTATTCCAATGCATACAATAGAAAATATATGTAAAAACATTAACAAAACATGAAATCTCATAACACATGAACACTAGGATTTTTACGTGGAAAACATAAAATGAAAAAAACCATAGTGAGTGTTAGCTCACAATATAGTATAACTAGTTATAAGATATTACAAAATTGGGTGGCTCACTACCAAGACTCACTATCCAAAATAAAAAGGCTCACTACCTACATAATTACAATGACAAAATGGCTTACAGCTAAAATGAACTAACAAAGTACACCTACTGAGTGCTAATTCAATTCCAATGAAGTTCAGTAAACTGACTTGACACACTTATCATATTTTCACTTCTTCACATTCACATTCACACCTCAATCTCCTCTCATTATTCAAAAACTATCCAATATATATACCTGATCTCTGTGCAAGCATCAATTAGGCCAACCTAATTAGATGCACTTCGTATTTAACAAAAAATTAAATACCAATTGTTGGCTACAATTTTTCACAAAATCTTCCCAAAAATAAATTCAAGCACTCAACACATTGCATCATGTTAGTATGGACCTAAGATAGGTCACATATATATCCGCATAACAAAATTAATTCATCATTACACAACTTATCCATTAGGTCGTCCAAGGATGGACCTAACAGAAAAATTGTAATCAAAAAAATAATGTCGATACACCATATGAGCATTTGAATATGTGAGATATTGAATGTACGTGCTTCTAGTATCCATGAACCATTTCCCAAAACTGCACACAACAAAAATCACCAGCAAACAATTGCGGACCAAAATACCAGAGGATATACCAAACTATCAAAGAATGTAAGCATTATACTGGTTCAGATACTGGAATAGAATACCAAAACAAATTCAAACTTGATCTTATAGTTGCAACTCATATATCATGGTGACATCAACGACAACACAAAACAACAAAATGAGATGTTCTTCATTTTTCCAACAATCTCCCCCTTTTTCATTGATGGCAACATGTGCCAAAAAAAATTCAAAAACTTTCAAACTCTTATTTAAAACACTTCTCCCCCTAACACTAATATTTCAGCATTTTTCACTCCCCCTTTGACATCAAGGACAAAGGGTGTCGCAAAACTTGAAATATGAAAATGAAGAAAACAAAGAAACATGCATCAATCAGAGGATGGCAAACCTTGAAGCTCCTTAAGAATACATTTCCATACTGATTTTCCATTCTCCCAACTATCCTTTATAGCAATCAACATCCTGTTCAAGGATTCCAACTCTTCTAGAGTTTCATTTGCATCATCTGAAGTATCAGGAGTCAAATTTATCTTCTCAAGTTTTTTTGTGCCTTCCAAGGCCTTGCTAACTGGAGTGTATTCCACTCTTATGTCACTTATCTGATCAAATTTTTTGATAATATATTATTTCTACTTCTATAAGACAAATAATTTATCTTTATGCACAGTGATGGTGTTCCAGGTTGATCTATTTCTGTCTTTGGATATACTATAAGTACCGAAGATAGTAGTCAACTGAGACTCAATGGAATCCATAACAACCTTAATGTTTTGGGTGGCATCCAGCCACTTCAAGAAATAAGCAAGAACTGCATTTTCTTCTGACTCACATATCTTCATAGCTTCTAGGTTGTTTTCAACATTTGAGTGTGCAAGAGCACACTTGTCATGCAATGCCAATAGCCTTTTCTCAGCTAGTTTCTCCTCAACTTCTTGTTTTGTCTTTTCTCCAAGCCTGGAGGTATACTCCTTGAAAGAATCCAACAATAATCTAAAATTTTCAATGGGAGAGAGGGATGCATCAATAGATGCACCGAGTGTGACCTCCTATAATGCCTTAAGAGAATCTTCTATAAGTTTTGTTCCTTCCTGATGAGTTTCAGGAATTTCCTTCCTTCCGAATGCATGCAATGCATCTCCTAACACCACTTTATGAACTAGAGACATCTTCTCCACATCTACATAACCTTCAATCATAGGAAGTTGTAGAAGCTACTAAGGAATTATTGGCTAGAATCTGATTTGGTTGGATAGAAAATCTTTTAGAACATCATTATTGGAGGATGATTCTCTAGGATGCTTAAGAGATTTTACAATCTACTTTTGGCTTTCTTCATTTTTCTCGGTAGATTCCTCGTCTTTCTTTTCTTCCTCTCCTTTTTCTTTTTCTTCTTCATTCTTTTCTTCTTCCTTCTTTTTCTAGGGGCCACCAGAGGAGTTTCTTTCCTCTTCCCAAATCTAGTAGTAGGTCTGGAGGAAACTGAGCCTTTTCCTTTATTTGTGGTACTAGGTTCAACTTTTACTATAGGAGCTGTGGAGGGTTTAGGATGAGTTCTACCGGATCTCCTTAGGCCAGATGATTCTACCTCCAAATCTTCTTCCTTAGCCCTTCCAAGAGCAATCTTCTCATTAGTGAATCAAGCTTATCTAAGCTTATTTTCCACTCTCTTTCTAATTATTGGCTTCTGATGCTCCATGTGAACCTCCATATATTTTCCTGCATAAGTACCAATTCTAGGTTCATTGGGATCCTTTGAATTTTTTAGCAACATTTGTACATAACCCTCAGCTTCATCCTCTATAATTTCATATCCTAATGTTTGAATCCATATAGTCTAGGGTTCTACTGCTTCGATCATGCATTCATCAAAGGAAACATGGAATATGATGTCATCTTTGTATTTATCAACAATTTTCCTCATAATCCTATCTCTCTCATTCATGTTGCTCTTAAAAACAACAAAGAATGTTGTTAGATTATTTTCTTGATCTTTTAGATCACCCAAATTATGCATATAATCAAAAAATTGATGCACCACCAGTCTAGATGAGTCCCAAAACACTTCATCAATCTTTCTAGGAAGTCTCCTTATGAAGTAGAACAACATACATACAATCAATGAACCGAATTTGAAATCATGCTTCCTTTCTTTTTTTGACTTCAAATTCTCAAGCAACTATTACCGAAGAAGCTCACATAAGTCATAGTTTGTACCATTGATTACCATATCAAAACCAGTATAAATAGTTGTAGCTGAAATAGAGTTCTCTTTGTTGGTGAAGTATATCTTGTGACCAATAATGATAGTTGCATACTTCACAGCCAAATTGGTGATGGACTTTGTCACTAAAGCTCTCTTGTCATATGTGGCTCCTGTAATTTTTGTTACATCTTCATTCTTCACATCTTTCAATATAGGTACTAGTCCTCTATCCCAGAGGCTGGTAACAACCCTAATCACCTCTTTAGTTATTAGGTGAGGTCGGTCAGTCCATGGGAATTTATCATATATTCTGCTTAGGATTGGCTTCACAAATCTATCATCAACCATGAAATTGAAGTTAGGAAAGTTGTTCCATCTGTCTAACTTCTTTGAAACTAGGTTTGAGTATTCAATTTTTATCAAGAAACTATCTACAATGAGCTCATTTTTCCAAGTGTTGATCAATTTGGTGTGATTGATTTCCTCGGTCCTTACTCGAATATACATGTGTCCTCGATCGGCATAACTCCATGACAGATTGATGAGAAGGCACCCATAGGGTCATCTTTGAAGACCTTTGAGAAATATTTCCTATAAGATGGTCTCAGTCTCTCTAACACTTTAACGACTATAAGGGTTGCCATTCTTCCAAATTTTGAATTCAAACAACACAAAGAACACAATCCCACAACTACATAGAAAAGAAAAATACTTCTTTTTTTCATGATGAACCAAAACTAGGGTTTGCAAGGCTCGAACTCCAAATCACTTCAAAATGCTCCAAAAAGCTCTTTGATTTCTTTAATTGCACAAGTAATCAAAATGGATTACACATTTTCTTTATAAAATAATGATCTGCCCTAATTTGCATTAAATATGGAAGATTTCAAAATGCTACTAAAAACTCTTCTTTGTTCAGAAAAAACCTAATTTTCTCCACAAAAGGTCATTCCTTCATATTTTCTTCTAGTTCACTTGCATAACCTCTAGCTTAACATTTCTTACCACATATCTCCATGCCAAGGACTGACAACCAAACATTAAGGGGGTTCAAGTGATTTTCTGTTAAAGCTCCCCCTGAGACCTTGCTAGGTCTAGTTCCCAGAGGAATTTTTTGTACCGAATGAGGGCATAGATGCATCTTTCATCTTAGTCTCTTTTTTCTTCCTCCAAATCTTATTCATTTCTTTCTTAATCTCATCTTTTTCAACCTTCTTCGTGGGTTCATTCTTTTCTACCAAATTGGTCTCCTTACCCTTTTTGTTTCTGCAAACTCTTGAGATATGTCCTGCTTTGTTGCAATTATCATAGAAAACATTTCTCTGATTTGATTGACTTCCACTAACTCTTGTTCTACACTGATTAGCTTTATTTCCATACTTGTTACAATTATAATAGTAGTCATTAAAGGATTTATTCACTTTTCCTCCATTAAATTGATTCATCATCAAGGTTTTGCATTCACTTGCCCTATGTCCAATTCTTTTGCAAGTAAAAAATTCACCAGTGAAGGGGCTAGGAAATTGATTCATCCTACACCTACATTTAGTTGCCCTGTGACCAAATTCATTGCATGAAAAAGAAGTGCCATTAAAAGATGGATGCCTTTGTGCATTAGGTTGTCTCATAGATGGTCTCCAATCAAAGTTTCTTGAATTTCCTCTCTGATTTCCTTTATTCTAAGTCTTCTAGTTGTCCTTAGAGACTTCACCTCCTTCCATTCCCAAGCCACCTTTGTCTTTGCTTAGTTTCTATCCTAAAATCAATTCATCAAGCCTGTCTGAGCTAGATTTGAAATTATTTTCATAGAGTCTCACTTTCTCCAGATCCACTTTTAGGTTCACTACTTCTTATTCAAGCTTGGTGCACTCATCAGACTTTATTTGTACCAATTTATTTAGACATTCTTCAATTCTTTTCTTCTCTTCTACTTGCACTTTTAAACCAATGATCTCTTCATTAGCCTACTTCAACTGATCAGTTGCTTCCCTATGCCTTTCTTCAAACTTTTTCAATTGCTCTTTTAACTTGAAGACACATTCATTTGCATCTTCAATATTTTCTTTTAGCTCTTTATTTTCACTTTAAAATTTATCAAGATCTTCAAGAGCAGTCCAGAGCTCTTCTTTATCATTCATTTCTTCCATCTTCAATATCTCCCTCAAGATTTTAGGCTTATCCAGAGGATCCAAGCTCTGATACCAATTGTTGAATATCCAAGATACTAAGAAGAGGGGGTGAATAAGTATCTTCTAAAATTTTCTAAACAAATACCATCCAATTATTCCAATGCATACAATAGCAAAGAAAAGTAAAAACATTAACAGAACATGAAATCTCAAAACACATGAACACAAGGATTTTTACATGGAAAACCCAAAATGGGAAAAACCAAAGTGAGTGTTTTCTCACAATATAGTATAACCTATTATAAGATATTAAAAAATGGGGTGGCTCACTACGAGGACTCACTTTCCAAAATAAAAAGGCTCACTACCTATAGAATTACAAGGACAAAATGACTTATAGCCAAAATGAACTGACAAAGTAAACCTAGTGAGTGTTGATTCAATTCCAATGAAACTCAATAAAATGACTTGACACACTTCATCATATTTCTACTTATTCACATTCACATTCACACCTCAATCTCCTCTCAGTCTTCAAAAACTATCTAATATATATACTTGATCTCTCTACAAGCATCAATTAGGTCGGCCTAATTAGATGCACTTTTTATTTATCAAAAAAATACCAATTGTTAGCTACAAGTTTTCACAAAATCTTCCCAAAAACAAATTCAAGTTCTCAACACACTCCATCCTATCAACATGGACATAAGATAGGTCACACATATATCCGCATAACAAAATTAATTCATCATTAAACAACTTATCCTTTAGGTCAACCAAGGATAGACCTAACAGCAAAATTGCAATCAACAAAATAATTGAACGAGCATCTAAATACATGAGATCTTTAATGTACATGCTTCTAGCATCCATGAACCATTTCCCAAAAACCACACACAACAAAAATCATCAGCAAACTATTGTGGACCAAAATACTAGAGGATATACCAAAATACCGAAGAATGTAAGCATTATACCGGTTCAGATACCAGAATAGAATACCAGAAAAAATTCATACTTGATCTTGTAGGTGCAACTCATATATCATGGTGACATCAATGACAACACAAAAAAACAAAATGAGATGTTCTTCTTCATTTTTCCAACATCCATTACATTACCACCTTCACAGAGGTGATTGAGAAAGCACTACTATTGAAAAATACCTTATTGCAAAAGGTCTCATCAAAATATTCTAAGAGGATAAAGACAAACAATTTGGAGACAAATCATGATACTAGAATAAAAACAAAAATGTTGTTAATGATGGTGTCACCAACACTAAGCATATCCAAGTAGCTAGCACTTCTCAGAGATTGCAATATGCCCCTTATCCATCATCAGTTTCCAATGTCATATTCATACCATAAGGTGCACCTCCTCCTCCCCCACAGTCCAGCCAAACCAATCAAGGGAATAATAAATTCACATTCACTCCTTTGGTTGAATCCCTAGATGTAGTCTTTAAAAGTTACATCCAAGATCTCATTGACCGAGGAGACATTATATTGGATTCAAACCAAGCTACTTCATCCAATGCTTAGTTGTAGATATATCAAAATGCCTTTCCCAAGCATAACCAAGGTCTTAGCACCTCAAATTCAAATATTGGGTCCAACAATAACAACCAAAATAATAGCACCAATAATATTAGCTATAAAAATGTGTCAAATAAATATGAGAATATTATTATGTGCATTACTCAAGGAGAGCCTTGTGTATCCATGATCCATGTCAAAGGAAAAGACCCCCAATGTGTTGTTACCACTTGCTGCACTTGTATATCAGTTCTTGGGCCTTCCATCTCATCCCAAATAGCTCCCTTAAGCTAGCAGTACAACATCCTTGATCATCTTGGTAAGACCCCCACACAAATATCTATCCTAGATTTGCTTAGGTCTTCCCTAGTCCATCAAGAGATTCTCACAAAAGCTCTACAGGACACACATGTACCAAATGAGATTGGTCCTACCCAATTTTAGGCTCTAGTAGGGCACTTGTCATCTACCTATCAGTTGAGTTTCAACCAAAATGATATGCCACCAGTTGATCCATCTCACAACTGTGTCTTACACATTGAATTCCTTGTTACCCATCATAAGGTAAAAAGGGTCTTGTTAGATAATGGCTCTACCCTAAATCTATGCACTTTAAAGTTCATAAAATAGGTAGGTTATACTCATGCTGACTTGGACAATCAGATCATGACAATGCAAAAAGAGACTTAGAGGGTATTATTTTCCTTCCCATTCAGGTTGGTCCTATCATGCAATATACTACTTTCCATGTCCTTGATCTAGACTTATCATATAATCTTCTCCTCAACCAACCATCGATTCATACCATGCAAGACATCCCCTCTACATATCATCAATGCCTAAAGTTTCCATATAATGGGGTTGAAGTCACTATCCTAGCCTTTCGAGTATTGTCATTCCCTTGAGGCCACTTTCCCGCATTCACAATATTGTTCAAGAGTAGAAGTGGGAACTCCTCAGGAATCACCATCCATCCCATTTTATAATCCATCACCTAATACATCCTCCACTCAATCCACCACATCTGATTCCACCATTACCAAAGTCCAAATCATTGGCAAGGGTTGTAGAGAGTATGAGATATGTACAACTCTTAACATGGCTACAATGCCTCCATCTCCTCGCACTTATGGCCAACCGTCTCATTTTGTACAAAAGGAAGAATCAAAGACCAAAACCATCAGTTCCAAGAATGTGGGTTCTATAAAATTCCAATCCCCATTGCAATATCAAATGGATGAAGATATCATCCAATGGGTTTATAGGGAAGAACCTGAACCTTCACCTACCCTCATTGAGTACTTCCAAGAAGTTTATCCTCGTGCTTCTAAGATAGCAGAAAAATATAACTATCAAGGGGGATGACTTGGTGTAGAAGACATGGAAGGTTACAACCCATTGAAACATTAGTGCATCCTAAACACTTGGGAGTAGGCTATGATAAGAAACAAAAGGCTTTTGCAACATCTACTATCACTTCAAATAACATTAATTTGGAAATTGATTTACTCGAGGACATACATGAAGAAGAAGCTATCATACTTTCATATGATGATGTGGATCTCCCTCCCCTCTTTGATTCCACCTCTATCTTTTCCATTATCCTTTCACTCTACTACCTTGGCCTCATTGATTGGGACCTATGAGGGAGTGCACAATTGAGATATTTTCTTCAAAGTAAGCATACGTATTGTTGCATGTATGAGAAAGTTTTGGTGATGTTGTCATTAATGTTGTCATTGATGTCAACATAGCTTAGTATGTTGTAGATTGTACATGTATAGCTAAGATGCTGCTAAGATGTTGTGAGTATATGGAGCTATCTTTATGATGTTTCAAATTTTTTGATTTGATGAGTTTCCAAGTGCTTTTCAAAAAATTAATAAAGAAAAGAAGTAAGAATGATGAAAGTGTTTAGAATGTGCTCCAGTATGTACTCTACATTTCTCCTGTGTTGATCCTATGCTTGTGCAGATCTAAAGGTTTGATAATGGTGATCTTGTGGTGATATCTCCTAAGTTTTAGCTTATGGTTTGATGGTGCATGAAAGTTACATTCACCGATATATGAACTATTCTGGAAGAGTTGGTCTTTTGTGGACTAGGAGAAATATTTTTTCTCTACAGTCCTCTATTTCATTTCAGATCTTGCAGATCTAGGATGTCTTCTGAAGGTATTTTCTATGCTCTGGAAAAGAGGTCTAAAATTTGGTGATCTAGAAGTCATGTTTCAGTGTTTTAGTGTGATTTTGTATAGTCCAGATGGACTAGTGAAAGGTGTTCAGTGTTTGAAGTTTGTTGCATTTGATACGGATGTATCTGGAAGATTCTAAGATGTATTATCATGCATAATGAAGTGTGTTGTGGCATTTGTGTGTCATCTTCTTGTTGGGAAGCATGTACATCATTGTTCTTTTGTGTTTTCATTAGGTTTGGCCGACCTGGTGTTTACACATTATTTAAAGAATAAAATTTAATTAAGGAAGCATGTGGTTGATTCAAGATATTATTTTTTATCTCAAAAAATGTTTTTATTGGTCCATTCTCGTTCCTTTCCACCATGGGAATGTTGAGTTTCCAACCTAATTCGAATTTATGAAATAAGGTATTTGTAGACAACCTTGGAGAAAGTTTATAAGCTTAAGGATGGTATAAAAGCAAGTCAAATTGTGAATAGTTGTATGGCAGTGTGATGCAAAGTGATGAAAGTGAGCCACAAATCATAAGATCAGAAGTGTGTGTGAGTGAGTTGTGACAATAGTTCTTCATTGTGTTGGATTTCTAAAGGTAGTGAGCTAAAGGTTTTTGCAATCCTTATTCAAGCTACGGATGTGTGTTAATTGTTGTGGTAGATATTTTCTTCTCTCTTGTATCTGTAGGTAGTGAGCCTCCCTATTGGACAGTGAGTCCTTTCTATAGGTAGTGAGCCTTTGAACTTGGACAATGAGTCCTCTTTTGGGCGGTGAGCCATTGGTAGTGATCTTTTGTATTCAGTTCTATAATCTTTTATATTGTGAGTTAACCCTCACCATAGTTTTTCCTTTATTGGGTTTTCCACATAAAAATATGGCGTTCATTGTATTGATTTATTTTTTGTTATTTGTGTTTCATGTTCTTACTTAATAACAGAATAGTGCAGTTGTGGAATTAATAAGTGTTGAAGTTTTAAGTTTGAATTTTGTGACAAATGATTCACCCCCACCCCTCTTCGTTGTCTTGTGCCTGTTCAACACATAAACCTTATGGGATTAGGGGAAGATTAGCACCCTAACCACAAAAATAAATAGAAAAAAAATAAAAAAGAGTCATCTAGTGAAAACCTCCCTAAGGCACTTTTTGATTCATCAAAAGTAAAAATAAAGGGTGTATCCACTAGTAAAAAATTCGACGAGGCGCTAGAGGATGGGGATGTTCATCTTCCCCTTATTGGAGCTCACTTATCTGGGTGGTCTTTGATCCTGATTGAAGAAACACAAGAAGTTAATCTAGGTACAAAAGAACCTAAAATCACCTACATGGCAAAATCATTGTACGAGGAAGAGTACCCTCTCATTGTCAATCTACTAAAGAAGGTATCATCAAATTTGCATGGTCTTATTCTGATATTCCAAGATTAGATCCCGCTTTAATTGTTCACCACCTTGATGTCCATCTTGATATGAAGCCTATCAATTAAAAGCTAAAAAAAATGCATCTGCAAGTGGCCTTACTTGTTAAGATGGAATTAGAGAAATTGTTACTAGAATGATTTATTGGATCAATTGATTATTTTGATTGGATATAAAAATTTGTACCTATTTCCAAGACTAATGAGGGCATTAGAATCTATACAAACTTTAGATATCTCAACAAAGCTTATTCATAAGATGACTTCTCACTTCCTAATATTTACATGTTTGCAGATCTCACAGCAGGGCACACCATGTTATCCCTCATTGATGGCTTTTTCGGCTACAACCAAATTAAAATTGCACCTGAAGACCAACATAAAACTCCTTTCACCATCCATCGGGGCACTTTTTGTTACAATTCCATGCCCTTTGGCCTTAAGAATGCAGGGGAAACTTATCAACGTGCAATGACAGTCATCTTTCATGATCTCATCCACATTATTATGGAAGACTGCATTGATGACTTGTTGGGAAATTCCAAGACTAGAGAAGATCACCCTAAGGTTTTAAGATAGATCTTTGAGTGATTGGAATAGTATCAATTGTGCTTAAATACTAAGAAGTGTGTATTTGGCATTACCTCAGGAAAAATACTAGGCTTCATTGTATCAAGAAGGGGTATTGAGGTTGATCCAACAAAAGTTAAGGCTATAATGGAAATTCCCCGCTTAGAAATCTCAAACAGTTGAGAAGCCTACAAGGAAAACTATAGTTGATCAGGTGTTTTATTGCCCATCTTGCTAACAAATGCCAGCAATTTACTCACCTCTTGCATAAGGATACAACTTTCAAATGGGATCCACACTGTCATCAAGGCTTTGATAATATCAAGGAGTATCTCTCAACCACCAATTTTAATGCCTTTCATTCCTAGAAATCCATTACTACTATACATCTCTTCCACTTTAGTTGCACTAGGGGCATTGTTGGCCCAACATGATGAGTCTTCCAAAGAATGATCCATATATTACACTAGTCATACCCTTGTGGGCTATGAACTTAACTATTCCCCCATGGAAAAATATTTCTTGGCTATTTTTTTCAATTCACAAAATTGTGCCATTATATGCTCATCCACCCCATCAAACTGATATCGAAAGTGGACCTCCATAAATATTTGTTATCAAGAACTTCATTAACAGGTCAAATGGCTAAGTGGTTCATGCTCCTCAATGAGTTTGATATTGAATATTTGGATCAAAAAGAAATCAAAGGACATGTCATAGAAAATGAGTTGGTTGATTCTCCTCTTATAGATGCATATCCATTAGTGATAGAATTCCCTAATGAATCAATCTTCATAGTCTTAGATTTAGACACATGGACATTATATCTTGATGAGTAATACACTCAAAATGAAGTTGGTGCGGGTATCCTTTTTGTCACCACTCAAGGTGACTATATCTTGAAATCATTCAGGTTAGCATTCCCATGCACAAACAACATAGTTGAATATGAAACTTTAATCACAGGCCTTAGAATCACAATTCAATGGAAAATCACCCATCGCCATGTTTTTGGTGATTCAAAACTCATAATCAAATAGTTCCATGATGAGTTTCATACAAAGGACAATAAGCTTCTCCATTATAAGTGCATGGTGGATTATTTCAAGAAATAATTGACCCATATCTAGTTTGAATAGGTCCCTAGATTACAAAATAAATTTGTCTATGCAACAACCACTATTGGTTCTCTCATTGACATGCCTAAAGATCAAATAGATTGTGAGTTCTTGGTGGAACAATTATTAATCCCAATGTATGACATCCCAGATAATAAAATGGTGTATCACATCATAGGTCCTCAATCACTCTGATACCATGACATTTGCATCTACCTTCATGATAATATTTGATTGTGTGCAAGTGAATTTAATCTACTAAAATTCAAGAACCTAGACCATACAAAGATTAAAGAAACAATACAAACACTCAAGATTAGGCCTGGTTAAATCTAAAAAAAACACAATAATTGAAACTTTTTACCTTGTTTAGATGATGGTCTTGGTTGGACCTTTCATTGTTTGATATGTGTACTCCTTGATGGTAAAATACCTTGAAACCTAGTGCAAAATGAAGTTAAGGTGAAGATGAATGCAATGGTGGATGTGGGTAGTTGAATGGATGCAAGATGAAATCTCTAAGATGGCTACAACAATGGAGGATGCTTGGATGCTTGGGTGCTAAGTGTATACCTGATTGCTAGAATGGATTGTTGATTTCAAAAGTGGATAGTGAAAATGGTAGAAATTCCACCATTTTTATGGGAAATGCCTCTAAAGCAATAGAGGGTCTAGATTGAGCCAAGGTGGATGAGATCAACAGCTAGGGTGAGTTGAGAACTCACAAACCCTCACATCTTGACATGTGGTGGATGATGTGGAAAAGGGAGATTAATGTGGAGGTGACATGGAGGTACTAGGTTGTACCTTGGGAATGGACAAGATCTCCTCATAAAGGAGGTCCTTGTCCACAAGTACTTGAGAGGACATGTCAGGAATTAAAAATTCTTCAAAAATCCTCATGGGGATGGGAGAAGGAACTTTAAATTCCTTAAAATGAATTGGGAGATTAAATGTGAATTAAAAATTCACATGGGGAAGAGGGTCCCTTTTCCAAAAGGAGAAAGCATTTAATAGGCTTGACTTAGGACAAATGCGATAAATGGCATGGAGATTAGGTTGGGATAATTAGGTGATTAAGGTTGTGCAAATGCATGATTAGATGAATTAATGGCATATTAGGGGCAAGTGGGGGATTATGGAGGATGTGACCCTAATGATGATTAGGGGTGTGCACATCCTAATCACAGATTAATTAAATTAATCTAGATTAAAGAGGATTATGGAGGATGTGACATGGGGAGAGAGAAAATGATGAATTAAAAATTGATTTAATTCATTTGGGCTAAAGTTACCAAATTAAATAAATTGATATATTTATTTAATTTGGAGATGAAAGGGGGATAAGGTATTTAATTAATTTATTAAATACCTTAGGGGACATTAGGCTACAGGGAAACATTAATCAAATAATAAATTATTTAATTAATGTGGATGAGGGATGCAGGACAGAGGAATGTAAGGGTGAATTTGACCATATGGGAGTGGTCAATTTAGGTGTCTACATTTTTCCCCTCTTCAAAATATTGTTAGAATAACAGTGTTTCAAAGAAAAATAAAACACAAATGACTCAATAGAAGAAAATACTATCCAATGATGCCTCGGTATTGTGGGGAAGTGGACAGGAAGGAAGAATGCATAAATATGGTAGGTTATGCCCCCTCAAGAAGGTGGATGGGCAAGAAAAGGGGCCCCTGGTGACTTCTCAATATGGATAAATGGAGGGTACCATGCGATAGAGCATTAAAAACCATGAAGAATAGATTTTGAATGGAGGAAAATGGACAAATGGGGTGCAAATGGCATCCCTCAAAAGAAAAGGGGTGAATGAATTAATAAAGGGTTAATTGAAGGGTAAAAATTACCCAAAAATTAAAAGGATAATTAGGTACAAAACTGAAAATTATAAATAGTAAATTTGAAAAATTACTATTCCCCTAATGTTCATTTGCACACTTGGCAGTTGACTAGATGAAAGAGAGAGAGAGAGAGAGAGAGAGAGAGAGAGAGAGAGAGAGAGAGAGAGAGAGAGAGAGAGAGAGAGAGAGAGAGAGAGAGAGAGAGAGTGACGAGGCCTTCATGGATGATGCATTGATCCACTGAGGTGAGGAGGTGCAACAGTATTACTACAAGAGAGCGCTCCCACTTCAAGTAGGTTTCCAATCCCGCTTTGTGATTTGGATTTGAATTTAAGCACATTTTTTAATTTTTAGCCGGGTAGACTAGGTACATGGGCTCGCCATGGAAGGGAAGGTTCACCCTTCCACAAGGAACATTCGGCCATCCTAGGGGATCATTGAAGAAAGGGTTGAACACATGCTCTAGAGGGGAAAACACATTAGGGGAGGGGCAATTGCAAAATCACCTCTCCACAAAATGGGCATTCCTACACAACACAAGTGTGAGAGTGAAAATGGATAGGTGGTTGTGAAATCACCAAAGATGGGAAAGGGTGAATGTGAAATCACCCAAAAATGGATTAGGTAGATGAATATCCACCCTTCAAAGGAAAGGGTGAATGCAAATTCACCACTTAGGAAGGAAAAGATACAGAGGAAAATACGAAATCACTCCTTGGGGAAAATGGAAAATGTGAATTCACTTATGAGGACAATACAAGCGGATCTGTGCTCAGATAAGAAAGGAGAGAGTTTGCATTTGAAACATGAAAACTCACAAAAGGAAGAAAAAGAGGCAAGTTTTCTAGCTAGACAAGCGGATGTGCTAGGAAAGGAAAAGGGCGAACTTTCCTTGTACAGGGGCGAATTCGCCAAACTGGGGTAGGGATGAAAATGATAGAAAAGAAATGAAATTTGGAAAACTGACAAAATGTTTTGTATGGATGCAGAACTTCAAGACGCTGAGGACTTGCAAAAGGTACTCAGTGGTACTAAAGGTGATAGGGATGGTGATGAATTCCCATGATCATGGATCACTAGCACAGGCAAGACTGCTACACATGTTGGGGTATCCCAACATCCAAGTGCACTAGGGACTACTGACAGCACTGATGGAGAGATGGATTTCAAAGACTTTGACATTCCATCTCCTGACAAGGGAGATGACGGTGAATCTAGAGGACGTCTAAAGGATTCTACAGTTTCCCATCCAAGGGAACTTGATTAGTTGGACCTGCAGTTGAGTAGTGGATAGGATTCTACAGGTCATATTTTGACCGGTTGAGCTTCCCATCTAGGGGAAGGAGTTAGATCTCAACACGTGCTTAGGACTAAAGGTTCCAACTCTACCATTGTACCTTTGCAGTCTGATCAGCAGGATTCTACTACTAGATAGGAGTGGACATTTCTATAACCTCAAGGTGATTGAGGTGGTCAGACATATTGTGGAGAGACAGGAGGGAGATTTTGTGTGGGGAGGATGCGTGCTATCCCAACTATATCAATACATGCACATCATTTGTTATAGATGAGCCCTCAGTGTGGCACGTGTGAATCTACTCTAGGTATGGGCCTAGGAGCATATTAGTGTCACAAGACCAGATATTTTGATTGTTGGGACATAGGAAAAGACACTTCCAATGACATACTAGTGGGGGATGGAGTATGACTAGAGACTCCATTACCAAGATGTGAGTGATTTGGAGGTTTGGAGGCAGAGGCTAGATGGGTTGAGGGTAGAGGAAATCACATGGAGACCTTACTGAGGCAGCAGTTTGTAGGGTGGAGGGGCTACTTCTTCTTAGTTTTCTATTTGATTGGTCAGGACCCCTTTATTGTTGAGCTCCATAGACCAGACAAGGTCACCAGGCAGTTTAGCATACAACAGTATATTCCCGTAGGACCTTAGAGATTCAAGCAGATTACTTGGGATCCAACAACATTGTGGAGGGAGCATATCACTGCAAATTTTGTATGATAGATGTGGCAGGGAGTGTAGATAACATAGTTCCTGTGAAGGGAAGGATCGATGGATGTAGGTACCACAATATGGTACTCTGCATGGTGGGCAAAGAGGAGACTAGGTCAGATCACAATAGTGTATCCAATTGTAAGGGCCCTGGGATTTAGATCTAATAATGAGTGAGCTAGCCCAGCCATAGAGGAGAGGGGGAGATGGTGATGTTGAGATGGAAGAGGAAGGAGGGGAGGATCAGGCAATGGATGTGGATTCCCTAGAGGTGCATCCATTAGCGATAGTGACATATGTACCACCACCACCTAAGGATCCTATAGTGCTACTCACAAGAGCCTTGCATCGATTAAGGATAGCCAAGCATTGACTCAGAGAGTCTGAGGTAGACAAGGACAATCTACAGAGGGAGGGAGATAGGGATTATGGGGCCCTGGAAAATGAGGCATCGTTGAGGGTACAAGAGGCTCATACAGAGAGAGATGATCTAAGGAGGTAGGTGTCAGAGCTATAGAGGGGATTCGAGGAGGTTAGGAAGAAGAGAGATGAGCTTTGGGATAGAGAAGAGTGTGCTGAGGTGACCATGGGGGATGCAGGGGGACTCTTGGAGAGGGAAAAGGCAGTGGAGGCATAGGTGTGGGCCCTGCAAGGTGAGTGGGATGCAGGAGAACAGAGGATATCCTAGCTAGAGGTATAGGTAGATCAAATGTGTCTAGCCTAGGAGGTGTGGGAGAGTGAGAGGCAACACATCACTAGGTTGTGGGATAGATATTAGATAGAGCAAGACTTGGCAAGCGCATAAGTGATGGAGGTGGTCAATGCTAGGATAGAGGTTTCTTACTACATGCTTGCTTATCATTAGGTCATCCCAAATCCAGCATGGAGGGTCTTGCCATATGTCAGAGTAGTGCCATAGATGTGAGTGTCATCACACTTAGGGGCTATGCATACATGAGGATACAACAGATTTTGTGAGACACCCCCTAGAGGTAGAGGCTTAGTGCCAGACTCACCCCAGAGATTAGATGGAGTGAGCACAAGATAGATAGGAGAGATGGAGAGACATGATTTAGATTTTGATAGGTGCAGAGTGGATGGGAAACATGTAGAGACAGAGGCTACAAACCCGTTATACAGATTGGATAGAGATTATTTCATTCATTGGTTCATTTATTCTTTATTTTTTATCCTTTAAGGAGATGTAGTCTTTGTACTTGATCATAGCTCTATACATATATGTTATTTGATGAATTTAGGAGACATGATGGACTCGTTTATGTTAGTATGGACTTGTTATGGACTCTTATGTTTTTTATTATGGATTATGAGGGACATATGATGGATACTATATTTTTGATATATATGATATGCGATGGACATTTTCAACACTATGTGGTTATTATGTGGTGGATGCTTATTATGTTCATGTGTATGTGCATTATTATGAGATATGCATATGGTTATGATGATTATGGTTTATGCTTATGTTTATGTTATATGCATTACGTCTAATGCTTTGTGATGCAGGATGTGATGGATGATTCATGGCTTTATGATATATGTCATGGATGTGGTACTAATGGTTTGTGATGCAAGTGGTGATGTGGATGTGATTTATTATGTATGCATATGTGATGTGATATAATGATGAATGTGCTATGAGTAATCATGTATGTATGATATAATATAAAAATGCAATGTGATGTATGGATATATGATTATATCATGGATGGATATGATAAATGTAATGTAATGCAATGTATGTGGTGATATGAACTAAATTTTTTGGAATAATAACTCTAAACAACCTAAAATGATGACACAATAAAATGATAATGCAATGAAATGAAATAATTACATGAAGTTAATATGCGTAGAATAACTAATCTAGATTAATCTAAACAAATTAAAATGAATATGAAAATGATAATGCAATGGGATAAAATAATATGAAATGAACTTAAGATGCTTAGAATAGCAAATCTAGATTAATCTAAACAACTTAAAATGAATATGAAAATGATTATGCAAAAAATAATGCACCTAAGTGAACAAGGATGAGTGTGACAATGTATCGCATAGCGAGATGATGATGATGGGTATGATACTGCACCTGTCAAAAATCATAGGAATCCTAATAGGAAGAAAATGTGGATGAAGAAAATTTGCACAACCAAAATCACTAACCATAGGCTAGGGAAGAAATTAAATGGGATGATAAATGAAATTAAATCTTACTACCTTTTTTTCCATTTCAAGAGCACTAATTTTTTCTATAGCATAAGAAACAATATGCCAGGGTATAAGGAACTAAGGCAGATTAGTGTCAAATGCATAAGACAAGCACAACAAACAAGAAGGCTATCCCAACACCCCAAAGCCACAAGAGCTTTGGTCAAAATAGGTATTAGGATAACCACAAGAACAAATGATGCCCCAACGTAAAAAAATACCATGAGGATCTTGGTGGGTACTACATGGGACAACTAAGAAGACAAGAATAGACAAAAGAGCAAGATATGCCACTATGTTTACCTGTCAAAGCACACCATGATATGATGGATTGTGGAGACCCTAACAAGGTATAATAGGAAGCTCAAATGATAAAAAAAATCCCAAAGCATCAAAAGATCACAAAAATTTTCAAATTTCCTTTGCCATAGGATCAAAAGGGTGGATGGGGTCGATGTGATCTGATTAGGAAGGATACATCCTGTTAAGACCAAAGATGGAGGATAGATTAAATGACCAACATGACTCAGGATACTCGAAACTAATTGGACCTCAAGATACTAACAAATTTTGCTTGTTAGGAACCAGCTAGGTAGGGACATACTTGATGACATGACATGATGACAAGACACACCCTAAAGAACTAGGGGCTCGAGGGTTAATCAAAGATTAGCCTTGCCTATGTGAAAGTGCAAAGCCCTCACAGTTCGATAAAATACTGATGACTAACCATGGATAAAGGTGGAAAGAGGACAATGGAGACCTTGATGGATGACAAAGAAAAGATGAACAAATTCCCCATGGGATTGTCAAATGATTATCATTTCCTACATGAAAGCATAGGGGCAATGTAGTTCAACAAAAGGACAAAAGACAAGATGAGACCTAATAATGACCGACATGATGGGAGACCCTAGATGAGGACACAAGACAGACAAATGACACTGACACACAAACAAAAAAAGCTCAAATTTAGGATAAAATCTCAGGATTTTGGATAGCCAATTTGAATCGTCCAATGGTCAACCAAACTATACCAAGCGATAGATAAGCGGATGCAGATGAAAGGATGGGATTGATGGGAT
Source organism: Sequoia sempervirens (assembly GCA_007258455.2). Lineage (NCBI taxonomy): Eukaryota > Viridiplantae > Streptophyta > Pinopsida > Cupressales > Cupressaceae > Sequoia > Sequoia sempervirens. The sequence goes on from VDFB02281492.1 coordinate 39,355,525, forward strand.
ATGGGGATAGAATAGGATGGATGGAAACATAAAGTGACTAGGAAACAAGGTAGATAATGATTAAGCCCTCTAATAATGGCACCTATTGCTAGGATTTCACCAAACGTACTTATCCAAGGCACCACCAAGGGTGGTTTTCACCATAGGATAGATTATTTCTATATACTATTTTTGGATTTTTTGACTTTTTAAGATTTTTTGTATTTTTATTGATTTTTTACTTTTTTTTGGTATTTTTCAAGATAGGATAACCTTGTTGACTTAGGTGTAAAACCTCTTTAGGTGCATGATGTTTATAGGATCCTCTAAGGGTTCCCCCTTAGGTGTAGCATGTTGATATGCCCCAGAACCATACTTAGCTGTGACAACATAAGGACCCAACCAATTTGCTTCAAACTTTCCTTTCTTGTCTTGATCTTGTTGGGTGTGTTGATTCTCCTTAAGGATCACGCACATTGAATTGGCATGGATGAACCTTCTTATTGTAGCTTCATCTAAGATGATGTTGGTATGCTTGTAGATGATTGTAGGCCCTTATGTGCTTTTCATCCAAGAGTTCTAGTTGAATTAACCATGCGACTCGAGCATCTTCATCACTGATGATATTCTTTAGAGAGATTCAAAGTGATGGGATCTCGACCTCAATCAGAAAGATAGCATTGGTTCCATAAACAAGGGAGTATGGAGTAGGGTCAGTGGGTGTGCAGATGGATGTGTGGTAGGCCTAAAGGGTGGGATGGAGATGGAGGTGCCAATCTCGATCAATATTATTGACCACCTTTTAAGAATTTTGATAAGTGTTTTATTGGTGGCTTCAGCTTGGTCATTACCTTAAGGGTAATAGGGGGTGGACCAACGATGTTGGATATGATATGTCTCACAAAGGGATTTCATGTACTAGTTTTTAAATGGCTTACCATTGTTAGTGATGATGGTGGAGGGAATTCCATATCTACAAAAAATATGGAAAAGGATTAACTTGGAGATCTAAATACCTGTGATTTGGGATAGTGGAATTGCTTCCACCCACTTAGTGAAGTATTCAATGGCAGTAATGATGAATGTATGGCCATCAGATGGAGGGTAAATCTTTCCAATTAGGTCAAAACCCCATTGTGAAAAAGGACATGGAGCAATGATAGGTTATTAGTCTTGCATAGGATCATGGATTAAATCTGCATGTTGTTGGCATGGTAGATATTTCTTTACGAAATCACAAGCGTCATGTTCCATAGTGGGCCAATAGTATCCTACTCTTAGAATCTTCCTGGCTAAGGCCATTTCATTAGAATGAGACACACAAACACCACTATGTACCTCATTTAACACAACACGGGATTCTAATTCATTGAGACACTAAAGGAGTGTTCCATCATACCCTTGACGATAATGTGTATCTCCTATGATGGTATAGTAGGAAGTACATTGGATAAATGATTTGCATTGATTTTGAGTAAGATCAAGAGGTAAGATGTTATCATGGAAGTAGGTGTAAATTTCATGGTACCAAGGTGATTTGGGACCTATGATGTTGCACAACATTTCATTATCAAGGACATCATATGTTGGGATTAGAAGTTGTTCAACGAGAAACTCACAATCCATTCAATCTTTGGGAATGTCGATGAGGGAACCAATTGTAGCCATTGCATCTATTGCTTTGTTTTTTACTCTAGGAATTTGCTCAAACTAAATGAAGGTGAAATACTTCTTGAAGTTATCCACCATGCATTTATAAGGTAACAACTTGTCATGTCCTTTATCTGAAACTCATTATTGAGCTACTTGATAATCAATTGAGAATCACCAATGACATGTAGGTGGGTGATATTCCATTGAATGGCAATTCTTAGACCAGTGATGAGAGCTTCATACTCTACCATGTTTTTCATGCATGGAAATGTTAATCTGAATGACTTTAGGATATAATCACTTTGAGGGGTGACAAATAAGACACTTGCACTAGCTCCATTATGTGTATATGACCCATCAAAGTAGAGAATCCATGTATCCTACAACTGTAAAGACCTCTTCATCAGGAAATTCAACTACTAACAGATATGCATCCACCAAAGGAGCATCAGCCAACTAATTTTCTATTACATGTCCTTTGATAGCCTTACGATCTATGTATGTAAAACTCACTCAATAACATGACCCACTTGACCATGCATCTAGTCAAAGAAGTTCTAGATAGCAGATACTTAAGTGGATTAACTTTTGATATTACCTTGATGGGGTGACTAAGCATGTAATGAAAAATCTTTTGTGAACTAAAGACCACTTCCAAAAAATATTTTTCCATCAGGGAGTAGTTGAGTTCACAACCCAACAGTGTTTGTCTAATGTAATAGATGGCACACACTTTAGAGGACTCATCATGTTGTGCCAATAATTCCCCCAGTGCAACCAATGTAGCTAAGATATACAACAAGAGTGGTTCACTTGGAATAGGAGGCATTAAGATGGGTGGATGATCCAAGTACTCCTTAATTTTTTCAAAGCCTTGCCGACATTTTGGATCCCACTTGAAGGTGGTGTCTTTGCACAAGAGATGTGTGAATGAGTGACACTTGTCAACGAGTTAGGCTATGAAGCATCTAATGGATCATAGATTTCCTTGAAGGCTCCTTAGTTGCTTGAGATTACATTGTGGGAGCATTTCCATTATTGATTTGGCCTTGCCTGGGTCTACTTCAATACCCCTTCTAGAGACTATGAAGCCCAATAAATTTCTAGATGTGACACCAAACACACACTTTTTTGGGTTGAGATGCATCTTATATTGCTCTATCCATTCAAATATTTTCTTCAGGATCATGGGATGCTCTTCTCTAGTCTTGGATTTCCCCAATAATTCATCGACATAATCTTCCATTATGATATGGATGAGGTCATGGAAGATAACATTCATTGCACGTTGATAGGTTTCCCCCGCATTTTTGAGACTGAAGGGCATGACATTATGTAGAAAGTGCCCCAAGGAGTAGTGAAGGTAGTTTTATGTTACTCTTCTAATGCAATTTTTATTTGATTGTAGCCATAAAAATCATCCATAAAAGATAGCATGGCATGCCATACTGTGAGGTCAACCAACATCCTTAGGGAAAGCTTTGTTAAGATCCTAAAAATTTGTATAGATTTTGATATTCCCATTTGGTTTGGTTGTTGGAAAATGTGCCTCAATCTCATAGGCTGAGTCCTCTGAGAAAGCATGGTCGTTGTGACATTCTTGGTGTTTGGTCGACTGACAGTTCAGTAATCTTGTGTTTTGCTCATGTCACTGTGACTCCGCTTCTGTCTTGCCGAAGAGCCTATCACTATGACTTGGTGCATTTTTTGTAACCCTTTGCAGAGTGAAAATGTCTATGCGATAGAAGGGTTTGTTATCGGGTGCCTAGTGTATGTTGGTGTAACCCGTTTGCTTCGATAGGAAGTCTTAGCGATGGAGGGTTGTCTCACCGATATGTTTTCTCCTGGAGCCGTCAGGGTAACTCAAGTGTGTCAGTTTGTGGTCCTAGCGACAAGGAGATGTCTCACCGATTGTATTCATCGGGGTGACTTGAAAATTTGGGAAGATCTCTTCATGACTGGGAGATGTTTGGCCAACTGTATACACTTGGAGTAGCTTAAGGGTCTCAATATGAAGTCTCAATGATGAAGGATTGTCTTGGTGACTTTGTAACCTTTAGAGATATCGGGAAGACCCTTGGCTGAAAGGCTTGTTTCGATATGATGTCTCATCGAATATCGGAAGTCTCGCTGACAACTTGTGGGGTCATTGGTTTGGTGTGACTCTTGGCGAGAAGTGGTTTCGGGATATCATGGAAACCTCGGTAAGAAGTCTTGCCAAAGGTTGATTCTCTCGCCGACAGTGGAACACATTGGTATGACCTGAAGGCTTTGCTATGAAGTCTTGGCAATGGGCATTTGTCTCACCAATGGTATGGGATGCGTTCGGCATGACTCTTGGCAAAAGGTGAGCTCAAGGTAACCTGGAGACTTCGGTGTGAAGTCTTAGTGACAGGTGTTGGTCTCGCCAACGAAGATGCAACTGAAGTCATCGGTGTAGCTCTCAGCGCCCGGTGAAAGGTCTTGGAAAAGTCAAATGTCTTGCCTACTCAGCAAGACATGGGCACTCGGTATGGGGTCTCAGCAAAAGACATAAGTCTTGTCGACTGGTGAATGTAGCACTCGACGTGACTTAAGACCTCAGTATAAGGTCTTGGTGAAGATGATAAGTCTCGTCAACTCTTGAATGTGTTCAGTATGACTCCTAAGCTCGGTATGAAGTATTAGCGAAGATGAAATGTCTGGCCAATGGGAGACTTCAGAGTAACATGGAGGCATTAGTATTATCTCTTAGCGAAGAGCGATTGTCTTGCCGATGGGAAACCTGATGTCAGTATGACTCTTGGTGACTATTTGGGTTTCGGTATGAATTGAAGACTCGATGTGAACTCATGGCGATAGCGATAGTCTCACTGATGTGCTTCCTAAGGTCAATGTAACTTGTAAGCTCGGTGGAACCTCTTGTCGATGGAGAGGACTCTTGGCGACAACGTGTAATCAGGTCTTGTGGCATCAAGGAGACACTTCTAGTGTCTCACCAACATGCAACACAAGTTGATCATTGTTGACCAAGTGAAGATTGTCTGACGTGGTGCACTTGGAACAATCAGAGGAAGCAAAATTCAAACGGTTAGCAGTTGGATTTTTTCAACGGTCTAAAAGGAAAAATCTGCACAGGAGTGGAAACATCTATGATGGTAGGGATGTCGAGTTGGTAGATTGCTGAAGTGTGATCTTGAACCGATTCACAAAGATCTTGTTGAGAATTAATGCATATATGTATGCATTGGGCGTGCTGTAGAAAGGGTTGATCGGGTTGACAAGCCGAGAAGCTGAAGAGCTGAGAGCCAAAGAGAAATCGATAGAGAAAGGTCAAGTGGCTGGTTGAAAGGTCAGAACCATGAGGTCGAGGCAGGGTTATGCTGGAATCTCTCTTGAACATGAATGTCATGGTTGATCTCTCTGGGGGTGTTTGCTACCAGTTGTATCTAGATGAACAAGATGTAATCTTTGAAAGGCTAAGAGCCTGAAACTGTACTGTAATTTCCTGTTGCTAAATAATACAATGGCTCGAACTTTGGAGAGTGGGATTTTTTACCCGAAAGGGTTTTCCCCATGTAAAATATTTGTGTTCTATTTTTTGTAGTGTCTTTCATATGTGCTATTGATTGCTATTGAATCTACATATTTTTCTCTTAGAAGGATTAATGTAGGAAATAAATTGTTTGTTCTACATTTGGACATAGTTGTCTGTGTCTTTGAGGTAACCTAATAGAAATTGAAAGTTACCGAAGGCACTACTGTATGGATTTTTCACTAGATGTGCTCCCAAATTTTCCTTACAAGTGGTATCAGAGCCTTCTTTTGGTTGTTGGTTCTAGATATTTCTCCTATGAAGATTTCTTAGCTTGATGGGATGGAAGAAATCTAGAGGAATGGACCGATGTATTGATCATTTGATGAGTGGAAGCCTTGTGTTATTCTGAGACAGCATGCAGCTTAAAGGATGGTCAAGATGGAAAAAGGAGTTGATCATGTTGTGATCTGTGTCTCCTGGCTGGTAGAGGTTTAACCTTGAAGTATGAGGTGGATTTTTCATAGGACTTATGCTAGGTGGTGGTTCTTGGTGTTGGAAGGCACTGTTTCCTATTAACCTTGAATGCTTGAAGGCTATGAAGCTAATCATTAGATGATTTGCAAGCTTCTGAAATAGCCTTTCTCTCTTTCTTGGATTCATGTACATGTTGGTGGTTTAGAGTTGGCTTGAAAGGGGTCTGGATTCTCTTGAACTGTTGTTTCCTTTCTAAGGATGTTTTGTACTTGCATGGCTCTGTGGTTTTGCAGGTTTTACACGGTTAAGCAAAAACTTGTGATCATGTGGAGTTGTTGTTAAGCTATTGTCTAGGTATTGGCCTTTTGGGGTGTTCCTGGATGAGATAGTTGTAGGTCTGCATGCATGCTTGGTGCATGGTTTGAGGAGGTATGTTTTCTTCTCTACATGGGAGTGTTGGTAAGTGATTTGTCACTCAGCATTCTTGTGGTGGTCTTCCTTGATTATGGTGCTCATTGTGGACATGTTTAGTAAGTCAGATCTAGTGTGATCTGATGTTTGAGTCATGTTGTCTACGTGGTTATTCTCTTTGATATCTTAGTGATGTAGTTTCCAATGCAATGATGGGTTTGCACGTTTCTATTGAATGGATCTACGGGTTGTGAAATGTTGTGGGCTGTCTTTACCTACATGTTTTCTATGAGACAACTCGGATGTGGACTATCTATATCCATGAGGTTGATTCATTATTGGTACAAACTTGTTAGCTGGCCTTGTCTATGGTCACTTGTGCATTGGTGTGATTGCTTTGAGATGAGAGGATGGATACTATTGAGTACCTAAATAGTTGGTTATGGGAACCTGTAGCAGGTGGTCATGATGCTTGGAGAGCTCGGCTATCACATTTTAGTGGGAGCTCTAGCAGTGACTGTGGGTTCATCACATGGTGGTGAATGGTCTTCTTTAGTGTTGCAGAAGGGTTCTTGCACTTTTGCATGGACATTATTTGAAGATTTGCAACATCTTGGAACCATGGAAGATGCTTGGAGTCTTTGGCTAAGGTGTTGGTGGTGCTTGACAGGTGATGTTGTTTTTGAGTCTATTTGCTTGTCATGGTATACTCTTGCTTGTACAATGGAGTTTTGGCATTGTGCATTGTACTTGAGACAATGGAAAAGTCACCTGAAGCATGGGATCTCCTATGGGGATGTGTAGATCATGATGTCATAATAAGTTCCTAATTTAGTTGATTGGAACTTTGATAGTGGTCTGGTAATTCTTTGTGTATTGAGTGCTTTGATTACTTGCTTGATACTTCGTGTTAGTGCAATATTGCAGTTGAAGTTTAGCATGAGATGATCAGTTGCTAGTACTCATGGATACATGAAGAATAAGGTGAGGTTTTTTTTCTCTTATGATAGATGTGTTGCTGCTTGTTACTCTTGTTAAAGTTGTTCAGTAGAAAGTTTGAGAAGCCTTCACCTTGGTTGAATGTGAGTTCAATAAGAGACCTATGAGGAGATTGCTCTTGGATTAGTCATGATGACTTGTATATCTTGAAGGAGTATTCTTGTTCCCACTCTTGGTCTTCTCGATAGTTTATCTGAAAGGTATGTGGCCCATTATATTTTTTAGATATGTTTTATTAAGTTTACTTTCATGATATGGATCTTGAATTACTATTTAATGATTCTAGAAGATTCATAGTGGAAGTTGTATAGTTTCTTTTATCTCCTTGTTACTAATGAGAATTGGTAGGAGATGATGTATGGGCTGATTTCTTGAAATGGGAAATAAACAAGCTTCATCTTCTTTGAGATGCTTACATCCATGTTCATTTTAAAGATAGTTTGATCTTGGTAATTGAACAGATGGATGTTGTTAAGGCTTTCTTTTGGGATATGAAGAAGATCATCCTTGAAACAATTGGCTATTAGAAGTGTATGTAGGAGGATGTTCTACAAGAAGATGATGTGCAGTGTTTCTCTCTCTGGCCGTGAAGGTTTGTGGTGAGAGTTCTTGTGGCAGGTTGTTGCAGGTTGTGCATATCATTGTGGATATTTCCTTGGTACTACATGGTTATATTTTCTATGTGCTGTAATTGGTAGACTTGTTGATGCCTTTGATCTTTCAGATCTAAATTACTCAAGCAGTGGGAATTCCTGTATGTGTATTTTCTTCTTCGACTAGTTGACACTAGAACTTGTATTTGTTGTTCTGATTTGGCATAAGTTTACTAATGGTAATACCTATTGAGGTATGTAAGATTGGATGGTATAGCACGAGTGGTGGGTGCTATTTTCAGTCACGTGGGTTTATCAATTGGATGGGAGCAATCAGTCTGATTGATGTTCTAACAGATGTTTTGCATCTTGTTTCTGGATAATGACTTCACTATTGTGTTACGTTTGAAGCTTTAAAGTTGATATTGCTTCTCTATAGCATTTTGAACACAGTGAAGTGGTAGTAGTATCTTGTTGGTGAGATCGATGGGATCTTTTGCTTGTGTTCATTGGAATGGTGCTTATTCATCTTGGCTTGTATCTTTCTTCCACATGTGGCATGTTGGAAGATGACATGATTGTTGCCTGAAGGTGAACATCTTGGATGTTGGAGCTGATTTCTTGATAGAGCATGAGAGCATGTTGAGATCTATGTGGTTTCCTGGAAGGCTGTGGTTGGTTGCTTTGTTGGTTAGTGAGTTACAGTTGGATACCTGGTCTTAGGTGTAGATTGTTCTATGGACTGTTATCTGTTGAATCATGTTCATTAGGTGTCTTGAGTATTGCGGAGTTTGAACTAGTGGAGCTAGTGTGATCTTAGTTCCTAGTTGCTTTGAAGGTGCCTGTGTGATCTTCGTCAAGTGGGAGATTGTTGGAAAATGTGCCTCAATCTCATAGGCTGAACCCTCTAAGAAAGCATGGTTGCTATGACATTCTTGGTGTCTAGCCGACTAACAGTTTAGTAATCTTGTGTTTTTCTCGTCACTGTGACTCCACTTTTGTCTTGCCGAAGAGCCTATCGCTATAACTTGGTGCATTCATTGTAACCCTTTGCAGAGTGGAAATGTCTCTGCAACAGAAGGGTTTGTTATCGGGTGCCTAGCGTATGTCAGTGTGACCTATGGTGATTGGAGTCATCAATGTAACCCGTTTGCTTCGATAGGAAGTCTTAGCGATGGAGGGTTGTCTCATCGATATGTTTTCTCCTAGATCCGTTGGGGTAACTCAAGTGTGTTGGTATGTGGTCCTAGTGACAGGGAGATGTCTCACCGATTGTAGTCATCGAGGTGACTTGAATATTCGGGAAGATCTCTTGGCGACTGGGAGATGTCTGGCTGACTGTATACACTTGGAGTAGCTTAAGGGTCTCGATATGAAGTCTCAGTAATGAAGGATTGTCTTGGAAAAAATGTAACCTTCAGAGATATCGGGAAGACCCTTGGTCAAAAGGATTATTTCAATATTATGTCTCATCGAATATCAAAAGTCTCACCTACAGCTTGTGGGGTCATCAGTTCGGTGTGACTCTTGGCGAGAAGTGGTTTTGGGATATCATGGAAACCTCAGTAAGAAGTCTTGCTGAAGGTTGATTCTCTCACCGATAGTGGAACACATCGATATGAACTGAAGGCTTCACTATGAAGTCTTGGCAATAGGCATTTGTCTCACCAATGGTGTGGGATGTGTTCGGTGTGACTCTTGGCGAAAGGTGAGCTCGGGGTAACCTGGAGACTTCAGTGTGAAGTCTTGGTGACAGGTGTTGGTCTCGCTGATGAAGATGCAACTGAAGTCATTGGTGTAGCTCTCAGCCCTTGGTGAAAGGTCTTGGTGAAGTCAAATGTCTTGCCGACTCGGCAAGACATGGGCACTCGATATGTGGTCTCGGTGAAAGACATAAGTCTTGCCAACTATTGAATGCAGCACTCGGGGTGACTTAAGACCTCGGTATAAGGTTTTGGCGAAGATGATAAGTCTCGCCGACTCTTGAATGTGTTCGGTATGACTCTTGAGCTCGGTATGAAGTATTAGCGAAGATGGAATGTCTGGCTGATGGTAGACTTTAGAGTAACATGGAGGCATTGGTATTATCTCTTGGCGAAGAGTGATTGTCTTGCCAATGGGAAACTTGATATTAGTATGACTCTTGGCGACTATTTGGGTTTCGGTATGACTTGAAGACTCGATGTGAACTCCTGAGATAGCGATAGTCTCACCGATGTGCTTGCTGAGGTCGATGTAACTTGTAAGCTCAGTGGAACCTCTTGTTGATGGAGAGGACTCTTGGTGACAACGTGTAATCAGGTCTTGTGGCATCGGGGAGACACTTCTAGTGTCTCACCGACATGCGACACAAGTTGATCGCTATTGACCGAGTAAATAATTTCTGACATGGTGCACGTGGTCCAATTAGAGGAAGCAAAATTCAAATGGTTTGCAGTTGGATTTTCTGAATGGTCTAAAAGCAAAAATATGCATAGGAGTGGAAACATCTACGATGATAGGGATGTCGAGTTGGTAGATTGCTGAAGTGTGATCTTGAACTGATTCATAGAGATCCTATTGAGAATGAATGCATATATGTATGCATTGGACATTCTATAGAAAGGGTTGATTGGGTTGACAAGCCGAGAAGCTGAAGAGCTAAGAGCCATAGAGAGATCGATAGAAAAAAGGTTGAGTGGCTAGCTGAAAGGCCAAAGCCATGAGGTCGAGGCAGATAGTGAGAGAGGCAGGGTTATGCTGGAATCTCTCCTGAACATGAATATCATGGTCGATCTCTCTGGGGGTGTTTGCTACTAGTTGTATCTAGATGAACAAGATTTAATCTCTGAAAGGCTAAGAGCTTGAAACTGTATTGTAATTTCCTGTTGCTAAATAATACAATGGCTTGAACTTTGGAGAGTGGGGTTTTTTACCCGAAAGGGTTTTCCCCACGTAAAATCTTTGTGTTCTATTTTCTGTAGTGTCTTTAATCTGTGTTGTTGAATCTACATATGTTTCTCTCAGAAGGATTAATGTAGGAAATAAACTGTGTCTATTCCGCATTTGGACATAGTTTTCCATGTCTTTGAGGTAACCTAATTGAAATTGAAAGTTACTGAAGGCACTACTGTATGGATTTTTCACTAGATGTGCTCCAAAATTTTCCTTACATTGGTGACAGGCACTATGTTGGATATCTAGTCAGAATAATCAATAGGTCTTATGAACCCAACTTCCAATAGTTTCTCTAATTATTTCTTGATGAGCAAGCCCACCTGGGGATGCATTTTTCTTAGCTTCTTCTTAACAAGTTTCGCATCTAGATGAACATCCAAATGGTGTATGACCAAGGCGGGATCTAATCTTGGCATGTCTAACTAGGTCCATGCAAAGTTGATGATTCCTTCTTTTAATAGGTTGAAAATGATGGACTACTCTTCCTTTGACAATGATTTGGCTATGTAAGTGATTTTAGGGTCTTCCTTTGTTCCCAAATTGACCTTGTGCATCTCTTTGATCAAGATAGAAGACCATTCAGATAACTTTGTTCCAACAAGGGGAAGATGAACATCCCCATCCTCTAGCACCTCATCAAGATTTTCATTGTCGGATACACCCTTTATTTTGACTTTTGATGAGTCAGGAAGTGCCTCGGAGAGGTTTTCACTAGATGACCCTTTTTTTTTGTTTCTTTTTACTTTTGTAGTTAGGGTGTTTATCTTCCCACAATCCCATGAGATGCACGTAAGTGTCCACTGAAGGAAAAGTGTCCATAGGTGCACTACTTCATAAGTCCCAATCAATAAGGTTGAGATGGCGAAGGGAAAGGTTAATGGTAAAGATAAATGTGCAATCAAATAGGGAAGGGAGATCTGCATCATCATAGGAGAGTATGATGGCCTCTTCTTCTGGTATATCATTAAGGAAATTATTATCCTCATTGAAATTATTAGAAGTGCTAGTGGATGTTGCAGGCCCTTTTTTCTTTTTATCATAGCCTAAGCCCAAATTCCTAGGTCACACAGGTGTGTTAATAGGCTACAATATTCCCTGTTCTTCTACACCAATACCTCCCCCTTGATAATTTTATGTTTTAGTTAACTTGCACGCACGAGGATAAGTCTCTTGGAAATACTCAATAAGAGGGGGTGAAGGCTCGAGTTCTTCCCTGTACATCCACTTACTGATGTCATCATTTGGCTGATCGTGTCGTGTTCCTAGGGATCAGAAAGTGTTAGACCCCATGTTCTTAGAGCTAAGTATTATTGTCTTCTCTTCTTCCTTTAATGCATACTGAGAAGGTTTGACATAGGTACAAGGAGATGGAGGTATGGTTGACACATTTAGAGCCATACGCATCTCGTATTCGCTACAACCCTTATCTATGATTTGGACCTTGGTGATGGTGGATTCAGACATAGTGGATGGAATGGATGATGTGGTATATGATTCCTAAGGTGCCCCCACTTCAACTCCTTGACAGTAGTGGGAGTGGGGAAAGGAAGCTTCTAAGGCATGACAATATTCAAAGGGTTGAGGATCTGCATGTATGGTTACTTCCATCCCACTGAATGGAAATTTTAGGCACTAATGATAGGTGCACAGAATGGCCTATATGGTGTGGATCCATGGGTGGCCAAGGAGAAGGTTGTATGGGAGGTCCAATCAAGGACATGGCATGTGGTGTACTACACAACAAGGCCAACCTAAATAGGAAGACAAATGATTCCTTTAGAATCTCATTTTGCATTGTCATAAGCTTTGATGGTGATAGTATGATTATTCAAGTCAGTGTGGGTATACCCTACCTATTTTATGAACTTTAGCATACAGAGGTTGAGGGCAGAGCCATTATCTACTAGGACCCTTTTCACTTTTTGGTGGGCTACAAGGACTTTGATGTGCAGGGGGCGGTTATGGTTTGAATTGATTGATGACATATCATTTTGATTGAATCCCAACTGATACATGGATGAAAGATGTCCTACCAAAGCTTGAAATTGAGTAGGATCTATATCAATAGGAATGTGGGTATCCTAAAGAGCTTTTGTGAGGATTTCCTAATAGATAGGGGAAGACTTAAGAAAATACAAGATGTATATTTAAGTGGGAGTCTTTCTGAGATGATCAAGAATATTATATTGGGAGCTCATAGGAGTTGGTTGGGATGATGTGGAAGGTCCAGGAATGGATATGTAGGTGTGACACATTGTAACAATGCATTATGGGTATTTTTCTTTAACTCGAATCATGGATACGTAGGGCTCTACCTAGCTAATGCACATAACTATGCCATCATAATTATAGGATACATTCTTATATATAATATTGTTCATGTTGTTATTTTGATTGTTGTAATTGATAGGCCTAGGATTAGCATTGGAGGTACTAGGACCTTGATTGTGCTTGGGGAAAGCATTTTGATATATTTGCAATTGGGCATTGGACGACGTCACTTGATTGGCATCCACTACTATATCTCCTCAATCTATGAGATCTTGGATATATGTTTTAAGTCCCTGACACTTGTTAGTGGAATGACCCTTAATCTTGTGAAAGTCACAATACTCATTTTCCAAATACTAAGTAGGTTTTGGTTTTGACTCATCAAAAGGCTTAGTCATAGGATAAGTTACTAGATAACTTGCTTGTAGGAGCCTCTTGAAAATGACATCCAAGGATTCTCCTAAAGGAGTGAATGTACACTTGTTATTTACTTGGTTATACTAGTTGGACTGTGGAGAAGGACATGGTGCACCTTGTGGCATAGATATGATGTTAGAAATCAATGGTTGATTGGAGACATATTGTGATCTTTGTGAGGTGTTGTATACTTGCACATGCTTGGTATCAATGACACCATCATTGACAACATTCTTATTTTTATTCCAGTGGTAGGACTTGTCCCCAGATGACTTATCTTTGTTTGGGTTATATATTTTGATTTATCCCTTGGCAATGAGGTCCCTCTCAATGATAGTTCCTTTATCTAAGACCTCTGAAAAGGTGGTGATGCAATGGAGGTTAAGATTGTGCACCATATCAGGATGAGCCTTTGTAAAAAAAATGGTCACCATATTCCTCTCACTGAGAGGGGATTTTAGATGAATATCCAAGGTATGCCACCTTTGTAGGTAGCCTGCAAAAGTTTCTCCCTAACATTGTTTTTCTTTCAGGAGATCTAGAGTGTTAATATCCTTCTCCAGGTTGAAGGATAAGTGTAAAATTTTTTTTTGAAAAATTTGTGAAAGAAGAAATGGACCCCTTTGGAAGACCCATAAACCATTCTAGAGCTATCCTTGTTAGACTCCTAGGGAATAACCATAAGAGGTAGTTGTCATTGTGCAGGACTTCTTGGTAATGTGTGTAAAATTCCAATAGATGGTTTCTTGGGTCACTCTTTCCTTTGTATTTATCAAACTTCAGCATTTCAAAGTGCTTAGGAAAGGGGACAAGTGAGATGGAGGGATCAAATGAATAGGGACAAATTTCTTCAAATTTGAAATAATTTTTGGATGTCCCTACATGCAAATCCTTTAAGGCAGCTTTTATTTCTTCCCACTCCTTATTGATAGGTGTTGATGGAGGAGAATTGGTCATATTATATTGATTTTAACCTATAAAGCTAAACATGATTCTATAAAGCTAAACATGATTCTATATGCAACTATAAAGAAAAACATGATTCTAACTATAGAATCCAAATGCTCCAATGCTCCAAAGCTATTCCTGCATGATAACTCTACTCGAATGTGGGATACAAAATACTATGGCAAAGGGTTCTATTTATAAGATTTTCCAAGCATCTTGTGATGTGGCAACGATCGATGGTCCATATTCAAACAAGAGGGATGAACGGTGGAGATGGAGAGAATCAAGAAGAATTTTCCCTTGATCAAAGACAACATGCCAAATGGATGAAGGAATCCCTTGACCAAAGACAACATGCCAAATGGATGGAGGAATCAAGTGTGTCAGAAAAAGACCATGTGTTTGAAAGTTTGTTGAAGAAGTGTGTGAGGAATAATCCATGTGTTGAAGATAATTCTAATTTAAAAATTAGAATTATTTAATTTCATGTGACCTTGGTAAGGTGGCATGAAAATTTGTAGACATGTGCTTGAATTCCAAATTTGGGATTAGTGAGAATTAATTAAATAAAACAATCTTATGAAATTTTTTTATTTAATTAAATTAGAAGAATATGATTTTAGATTTGGAGAATTAAAGGATATGAACTATATAAATAAATTAAGAATTTATTTATACGTAGATGGAATATTAATTAAATAACTAGTATTTAATTAATTAAATGTCTTGACCAATTTTAGGTGTATACATTTTTCCCCTCTATGAACTAATGTGTTTACACGTTGCTTCCGAGAAAAAAAATTTGATGCCCCAGATGCTAATTTTTAGATATTGACGGATATATGCCCCCTCAGGAGATAAATCAATGAATTTTGGAGTTTTTATGATTTTTTGGAATTTTTGGAATTTTTGATGATTTTATGATGATTTGATGATGATCTCAAAATTTTATGCCTCAAAAATGATTTATCTCTCAAAAAATGATATATAAGCCAATAGGTGATGATCTGAATAATTAAGGCCCTTTTGAAAAATAAAAATAAAACATCCCCATAAAATGCCACTTAATTAACCTTAAAAGGTTAAAAAGTCTGATTAGAAAGTTCATTTGAGCATTTGGAAATTTGAAAACTTGTGAGTGAGAATGATCTAGCACTTTGGAGTAGAATGGTGATCCCCTACCACATGCACCGGTTCGAGTGGGTCAGGTGTCACAACTGCTCGGCGGCATACGGTCCTCCAGTAAGTACCCCGAAAACTTCCTTTGTTATTTGTGTAATTAATTTACCGCTTGTTTTTCATTTGAATTTGAATTTGAATTATTTTAGTGCATATGGTTGTTGCAATGGCACATAGGGTAACTGTTATAATGCATAGAACACATTAACGCATAGGGTTAATGAATTAGCTCATAGGTTAGATTAGCACTTAGGTGACCCGAATTAGTGCATTCATGAATTGTTATGGTGCATAGGATAGATTAGAGATTAGGGCAATTAGATTAGCTCATTGGTGAGATGAACTAGTGCATAGGGTACTTTGGCGCTTCGGGGCCCTATTCCGACACATTGAGAAAATGAAATGGCGCATAGAGTAGTTCAGTGCATTGAAGGTTTGTTTTAGTGCATTGATGGATTTCTCTAGTGCATCAAGTTTTTCAGCACATTGGAGCATTATTTTAGCGCATTGGGGAAATTTGATGATTTTCTTGTTGAGACTCCTTGATTTCAATGATGTTTTATCATGTCAACCTTTGTGTTGATGATGATTAATGATGTTGATAGATTACATGTCCATTGATCTCATGATAGGTGAGATGCAATGATAGGATGATGATAATTGACCTCATGATAGGCAAGGATCAATTATAGGTTGATTGATTAAATGACCTCATGATAGGTGAGGTGCATTGATTGATTGATAAACCTTATGATAGGCGAAGTTAAAAATTGATTGATGAACCTCATGATAGGCAAGGTTGGATTGATTGGTGAACCTCGTGATAGGCGAGGTTAAGTTGATTGATGAACCTCATGATAGGTGAGGTGCATTGATTTATTCATAAACCTAATGATATGTGAGGTTGAATGATAGATTGATACTCACAAGATTTGATCAAAGTCTCACCAAAGCTAATTAGTGTTGATCGTGTTTTTTGCACAATAACAGCCAGACAGAATATGATATCCTATCTCTCTTGAAAGGTAAATCTCTATCGGAAAGCCTCAAGAGATAACCCCAAGGTCTCTAATGTTAGGTCTTGACAGTGCATAAACAACTCAGTAACGAAATGTGAAAATGCTTGGTAATCACAATGGGACCTTACTACAAGCAAATGCTGAATCAATTTTATCAGATCTAACAATCTAATGGTGCTTCAATCCTAGATTTAACCCAATAATCAAAGAAATAGAAAAAAAAAAAGGTTTCAAAGAGATTTCTAAACTTAATACTAAACCCAAGATTAATAATGAAAGTAACCAATACTCGAAATGGACCAATCCTTCAAAATTGATTTCTACTTGACCAAGATAAATCTACAATCTCATAGAAAATAGTGCAATCTTCTGAGGTGTTAAGATTTTCAAATTATGAACACTCATTCAACAACCTTATTGCAGTTATAATGAACAAATCTTCACAATTGAATTAAGCACACTGAAATATGAAGTCCAAGCTAACTTTGCAAAGCAACTAACAATCAGTAGGTGGCAAAAAGTATGGATCAAAGGATTGCTACAACATTCAAGTATCGAATCAAAAACATTATTGAATCAAATCTAACCTAAATATTAACCTTCTTAAAGCAATTTTAAAGATGGAATAATAGGAACCATGCAAAACAAAAGAAACAAGTATGGTACCAAATTACAATGTCATTTCTTGTATTCAAATTGTTCACTGTAGCAACAATTCTAGCTTTTTGTTACAATATTTGCTTGAGGGAAACTACCTGCTAACTTACTCTACTTCTAACTAGCTTTGCTCTATATTTTGGTTACAAATTCTAACCTTCTAACTATTTCTAACCATTTACAAATGAGGCGAAGTTCCCAATATATAGAATTCCCCAGGAACCCATCGGCCAGGCAAGGGTTTTGCAGCAATAACTCAACACAATGACCCGCCCAAGAGAGCCTATGAAATGGGTCAAATAGGCATTAAATGCACATCCCATCCAAGTCAGCTTGAGATCCGCAGCTCGGATGATGCACGGGAAGATAATAGAGAAGCACAAATCGCTCCACAGCCCATCATTAGCTCCCTTCCCTATTATCCGTATTCAAATCCAACACTTCATGTACCTTCAAGAACGTCTCATCCAGGCTAGCGACTGGTTGCAAGGGACAAACCCTAAGTCATCTTTCAATGGACGCAATCTCATCCCTTGAGTGTTTGACTAACTTATCCCAATCCGCTCTATACACCAATACTTATCAATGACTCCAAGGTAGGTGGCCGTATCATCCTGCTGGTGCTCAGAAATAGAGCCATCATCAAGTGGTGCATAAACATCCTACCACCAACTTCTCAACTGTTCTAGACTCAAACATTCATGAGTGATCTTCCTTCGTCCCGTCATTATCTTGAAGAAAGCAATGCAGCCATTGTAGACACTAGCTAGGGTGTCATCAATGTGTTTTCTTTGTTTGTAAATCTTCTTCAACACCTTTTACCTAATTTGCAATGCCTTGAACCATTCCCACAGTTCGGCAGCTCTAGAGGAGGGAAGAATTCCATCACTCACCAACTTGTCCTAGGTGTACTCCATAATAGTTCTGGTTTTTTGTAGCAGGAGGTCGGCGTCCTCTTTATCTTGTGCCAACACTTGTTTCAACCACCCAGTTGTCATGATAGCATCCTTTCTAGTTGACAGAGTTTCCTTAATAGCTCCATCACCTTTTACCTGCACCCCTTTTAACCAATTTGTAGTGGCAATAGTGGATGCTTTCATCTTTTCTAACTCGGTTATGGTCTCTTGAGGTAGAGGATTTGTAGTAGAGGAAGAAGGATTAATGGACTATAGTGGCTTTATTAATTCCTCCAAGCACTTCTTGAGATTTTCATTTTCTCTCTTAAGTTCTTGCTTGGTCTTCATTTCCTTCCTCAATCAATCTACAATAACTGTACTAGAGACCTCATAGTCTTCTATATCCTGCTCAACTGATGTAGGTCCTAGATTGAAAGTCTGAACACTATAATATTTTCTGACCACATCATTTCTATCTTTGTCTGGAGCAGGGGTGGTGATGTGAACAACTTTGTTATGCACCTCATCCCTTTCAACCCTTGAGATCACTCTAGCCTTCTTCTTACCTTTATCTTTTCCAATTACAGCTAGTAGTGCATCCCAATTCAGTGGACTATCTTCTACCACAACCTATTTTTTATTTATCTATTTGTCCAGCCATTCTAGAATAGCAGGCTCCAATTGCACTTTGGCTTGTTTTTCCTCTTCTTGTTGACCCTTAGGTGCCTCATCTTTATTCCTTTCTTCTTCTTCAACATGTTCCTCCTCATGTGCAAGCGAGGGAACCTTTTCTACTTCTTCCTCCCTTGGAGGAGATTCAACTACCTCATTCCTAACTGGTGACTCTGCATATGTAACCAAGGGAGATTGCATTTCTTTTTCAATTTCTACCTCTGCACTCTAGAGTTCTCCCTCATGGAATTCATCTCCCTCAATGTCTAGATGTTCATCAACTTTTTCAGTTTCGCCGGGTTTACTTTGAACTTCATGAGTGGGAGGGATGTCATCCTGCTGCTCCTCATGAGAAACCACTAGAGGTAGGTCAGTCCTAGACACACTGTCCCTAGGAGAAAGAGTCCTAGACCTCCTTGTATGTGCCTTGGCTTTCTCCCCTGACTTTCTACATTCACCACTAGCGGGGAAGTTACCTCTTCTGCAATCTTGGAGCTTACCTTCTCTGATAATTTTACAATTCTCCTCCTCCTCTTGGGTACAGGATCATCAGCCTCAGGATTCTATTTTTTAGTCTCTTTCTGCTCAGGCTTCTTAGTCCTTGTTCTCTTCTTGGCCTTTGGCTTCCTTTGTTTTTCTACTCCCTGGGCTTCTTCCTCTTGAATACCTTCAAATTTAATTTTGACAAGAAAGTCCAGTTTTCCCTTGCCCTTGGGATCCTGCTCGGTGGATTCTTCAGAAGTAGAATGGGAATCTAAGTCCCCCATTAGGGCATAGGTGCATTGTACACCATTATTATCCAACTCCTAGATGCTGTGCTTTAACCACATCCTAGTGAATTTGAGAACTGGATCCATCAGTTGCTTCAACTCTGTTTGCTCCTCCTCTAACCAGTCTATATCACCAATCGGCCTATCTTTTACTGCCTCATAGGCATGATCTTGAATTAAGTTCCCATCAACCTCCAATTGATTTGGCACTACCCTTACATTATATAATTAGACTGGATCAATTGGAAGCCAGGAGAATTTTTTCTTTCTGACCTCATATTCATCACCATAATTGGCCTAGTAGTCCTCTAAATTAACCTTATGGCTATATTCTCTACTCGCCTTCTTTTGAGCTTATCTTGTGATGTCAAATCTGGATCTCTTGGAGTGGAAGGAAAAACCAAGAGTACTCATTTCTTCTTCTAAAGCCTGGGTAGAACCAATGGAAGGGCAAACCTCTCCAGTGCCAATCCTTAAAGGGAGGTCTCCACCAAATCCAGTCTTATGTTTTTCCTTCTTGACAGTGCAATCAAAATCACAAATCTATCTTGTTACGTCGAACAATATAATGTGGTCAGTGGGGTACCTCGGAAGCCTGTATGGGGCCCTTTGGTAGCCATCAATCCAAATGTAGGAGAAGGTTGGGAATTGAATGAACCAGGCTCCATATTTCTTGATTAGCTCCTTGGCTTGATCTGAAATTATGACATGCTCTGCTTCCTAAAGTATTCTGGTAATATGCATGGTAAATGCATCATTTTCCCTCCTGTATTCTGAGCTTCCTAAATACAACTGAGGGAAAACTTCATAAATGATATCTTGTCTAAAAATTCCTTTTGTATCTAATCCTCTATAGGGATGGAATCTAGCTAGCGCATAGACCAAATATGAGGTCATTATGAAGGTGTTTTTCTACAACACATTAGAAAATTGTTTGTGAATTACTTGGTTGATGACCCCTGCCCAATGGTAGTTAATTTTCTCTTGTTCCATCCTTGCAATCGCATGGCACATCCAGTTCTCAAATGTACTAGCACTCTTCAAACCAACCACCCTACTAAGAAAGGTGATGGCATCATAGTACTCCTTGAATTTTTCTTTGAACAGCTACTTTGGAAATTTGGAGTAGTGAGACTTGGGCTTCTCTAGCCAGGAGTTGATTAGCTATTGTGACTTCACAGTCTGGTCATCATAGAACTCCTGAGCTGCCTCAATGGTGAATCCCACCACATGAGATCTGTCTGGCATGTCAAAGGTTTGGGCAATGGAGATTGGGTTGAGATTGGCAATAACTCTCCCTTGAGGCCCAATAATCCTCTGTGTATCCTGATCATAGTGCCTGGCGTACTCAAGGACCAGCTCATAACATTGCATTGTAGAAGGGACATTGGCTACATGTGACAAGCCTGATTCCATCTTCCTTCTAGTCACCAAAGGAGGATCCTTAGCTGCCATCCTTGCTTTAAATTCCTCATAGTCCCAGAGGCCAACATTTGTATCAGTGACTTTTGACCAGACATAAGTGATCTTACTCTCCAGGACCTTGCTCATAATGTCCATCTTAATCCTCTCTACATCAGTTATGCATTTTAGTGAAGTTATGGAGTTGCAGAGTGCCATTCAGAGGTTGCAAATTTAAAAGAAACACAAAATTGAGTACAAGTGCAAAATAGCATTTCAGATGCTTTTATTCATTTCAAAAAGAACTCATATTTTTACAAGGCTTCATTTAATTTCACAATCAAAATAGTATTATAACATTGCATAAATGCATTTTTCTTTTCAACTGAAAAGAAGAATTGAAATCAAAGATCCACACAAGCCGTGGATATAACTGTGACTATGACAATGTATTTCTAACAGCACATTGCACTACTAAAGATGCAAAATGAAAACACATAAGCAATAGCATAGTCATCATTGCCTAGTTATTGATGCTTGATGTTGAATGGTACACCTCGTCGTCTCGAGCTTCGTCGACCTGTAAGAGGAAAAGAAGGGTGTCAATGGCTCTAACTATAACATAACTCATATGATGCACCTAAAATAGTACGATATACTATTAGCAATGCATTGAAATAATCAAATTTAGTCAAGTGTAGTATGAAGAAGTGAGTTGAAGGAGAAGTATCAACATCATAATCAACATGTTCCATTTTTATGCTAACATTGTTTGTTTCCTTGTGCAGGTATAGGTAAAGTCATGAAGCAGAACATTATTTGAAGACCAAGCATGTGGAGTAAAATGGGCTCCTGCAAGGGTAGAGCCCGACATGGTACCTTATGCATTAAATAGTCTATTTTGGAAAGGTATTTCATCATGTACATCAAACAAAATGAAATACAACTGGAAGAGTAAAACAGAGTTATCCATCAAGTAACAAAACCAACTGTGCATTCATAACGATTAGCATTTCTTTCTGAAGGCTACAGTGAAATATAAAAATGCATGAAGAGTGCCATGTTGCTCACAAGAACAAATATAGATAGTGCACCTAAGTGTTAGACAAATTTCTAGTTCTGAGTTGACTGGTGAAGAAATACTCCATTATCAATGGTAATAATAAAGTGATCTTTTTCAGAAAAATAACAAAGGAGGCATGAGTTCATTGTCTAAATAATGCAGAATGTGGATTATAGGAGACCATAATGGAATTTCAGTTTCAAGCTTCATATGTATATGAGGTTCTAGAATGTGCATTCAAGATAGATCTTTCAGATTCTTAGTACCTAGAGAGTATTCTCAGAATACGAATGTTGGGTGTTCTTTTAAAGAAAAGTTTATAGCTCTATGTCAATGACATTTCCAGAATTGAGCTCAGGTATTATCCAGAATTGAGCTCAGGTATTATTACTATCAGGAAGGTTACATAAATGTAAAATGTCACTGGTTTTTTGAGTCAAAGTCCTGAAAGAAATGCAAGCAAGTATACAGTTTATCACCATTGCAAGCAAATAAAGGAGGTCCAGTTCTGTCAGAAATTAAGAAAATATGCTTTTGTTTTGAAAATCTCCAAACCCATGATAGTATTTTGTTTCAGAAGTTCAGGTTAAGATTCCGATTCTGGGTAGATTTTATAATCCATTAGTGAATTTACAGTTTCTAATTTTAAATACCCACATGTGAATTCTATTTCAAAAGTGCAGAAAGAGCAATAATAAATATTTTTGCTATAGCCTTTTTCTCTACAAGAGGTCTTGCCAAAAACACATTTTCATGGCGACAGGAGTGAAAGCAGGAGTTTTCGGCAAGACACAAGCTCTCAAACTGATGGTCGAGCTTTAGAAGGACAGAAAACATGATAATCTACAATACCCATATGGGTTTTATTTTAAACAGTAGTTTAAATACAAAATATGAAGATCTCTGTACTGATTCGAGCCTCAGAATAAGAAGAATACAATTCTCACATGATTTTCATAATAGCCACAAAAGAGACTGCAGGGAAAAGTAGTATGACTACAAACAATGAAGATTTCTATGTTGAATCGAGTTCAGAGGAGAAGCAAATGCATTTTCCTTCAATAATTCAAAAGACCCATTTCTAGTTTAGCATGAAATATAGAAAAATGGAGTTTTCTTAAAAAATTTGAGTACCCATCTTCAGCTTAGATTCAAAAATGCAAAAAAAGATAGCTACAGAAATACCCATGTGAAATCTGAAGTGAAATGGCAAGAACATAAAATGAATGCAAGCTTTATGTTCTGGGTCAAAATACAGACAGGGAAAAATGCAAATTTATTTAAGTTTCTTTGATACCCATATGCAGAAATGTTATCAAATTAATATAATGGAGATTTTATGTTCTGGGTTGAGCCCAAAATTTGAAATAATGCTTTCTACAGTGCGCATTTGGCATGGCCTGAACATGGCCAAATCTATGTTTCAAGAGGGAGCACCTTAAAGTTTCCAGAGAAGCAAAGAAAGCTGGAGAAAGTTACCAGTTTGAGGCCGAAGTAGATACATTAGCCATGGCCTAAGACTATAAATGGTTTCCAAATGTAGGGGTTCGAGTTTCCAAGTGGTGGCCGAGCTCTCACTGGTGAATGGAGAGCAGTAATGAGCACGGGAAGCACACAGAAATGCAAAGTAAAGACATCAAAGTGATTTCACCACGGCCTCAAGGCCAAAATAGAGGTTATAAAAACCATTAACTAAGCTTACCTCTACACAGTGAAGGAGAACAAGAGTTCGAGTTGAAATTTCCATAGTCTCCAGTCAAGCTCGAACTCATAATGGCATGGAGAAGTCAAAGAAAGAATAGAAGATCAGAAAATAAACTTATGCAGACTGCGCCCTTAGAGCTTGTTGATATTCAAAATAATGAAATGGAAAAGCTATTTCGCCATGAAAAGAAGCTCACTCACTAAAGATTCGGTCAACTAAAGAGCAGAAGAAGATTTATGTTCACACGAGCTCGAATCCAACATCATCATGATGGTAGTTTTCTCTCAGACAGAGTTTCCTTCTTTTCAAGTCATGAGTGAAATGAATGATAATTAGGGTTTGACCCTATTTCCTCATGCCTAATTTGAATATCATCATCATCCAGATTGTTCGATTTTGAGCATATGTCGAAATTCAAAGAGGGGTTGAAATTTTAAATCTATGCCTTATGTTTTGAAGTCTAATGTATTTGTGGTGGCTGAAATCAAGTGCCTAGGTCGATGGTTAGGTTTTGTTTATTCTTTTGCCTTAGTGGTAAGTGAAGACTTGGGTGTAAGTCATGCTATTGTTTTATGTGAAGACAATGAGATAATATTTGTGAATACCCTATGACTTAGGGTTAATTATTTTTAGGGTTCTATTTTGATTGATTTTTGAGAAATCAATGATGGAGTTGAAAGGAAGATTATGAAATATGTTTTTTTGATTTTTTGAGAAAATCAGAATTTTATTTTGGAGAAATAAGTAGTTTTATTTTTGCAAAAGATTTCCAATCTTTGAGTTGCAAAAATAGACAAAATTGAAAAATCTACATCTTGTAAAGCAGAAGCATAAAAGTGATATTCTATAAATTGCTTTATGTTTTCTTGCTATTTTTAGCAGATCTTTGACTGACTTTTCTTCTTGGTCGAATTCCAGACTTATCTTGGAGAGATAAGGTGTTTTTTGGACTTTTAAAGTAGGATTTGCCTATTTTTAGAGGCTTGACAGTGTAATCATAAAAGCTTTGTGCTTTTTTCTACTTTAAAGCAATTTTTTGAGTTTGTTTGAAGCCTTTTTTCCTTGAGCTTTTTTTGAGCTCGGATTAGGGTTTCCTTGAGAGTTCTTTTGATAGATTTAGTCTTTCAACTCTCCATACTCAGGAGTTCAGATCGGTTTCTTTCCCTTGCTCATTTTGGGGAGCTTGTAAACCTTTTGATACTCAGTTTGGACAGATTGACACTATTCCAGTTTCAATAGAGCAGCAAATTTCTCCTCCTTATTTTTTGTCTCAAATTTTGTAATAGCAATCTAATGTATTTGTGTTTTCAAATTGAAATCCTTTTATGTCTTGTTGTTATAGGTGGTGTTTCAGAATTACATGTTTCAGGTTGCATGTTGTATTTTTTTTCCAGATCTTCATGCAAATCACTGATGGGATATGTGTCAATGAGATTGTGAGGATTACTCCAATAGAGAAGTTGTTATGAGTGGTTAGGTCTGAATTCTTATAAGTTTGGAGAATCATCTTTTAGAAATAGGTTTTTATGTTTAGTTATTCTCCATCCCTTTCCTCAGAAGCTATTTTAAAATAGAATTCATCATTCAAAGAACCAACTCACTCTAGAGATTCCTCTTTTGCGTAAGATCACCCACATCTGAAAGAGGTTTCCGTGTTTCAGTAGTTTGTTAAATATTGCATTTAGCAGGGTGCAAAACTATTGATAACAATTTTTGGCACACCCGGTGGGACTCTGAAAATCAATTTCAGAGAAGTTTTAATCCTTTAAGGTTGCTGTTTGGTGTATGCAACAAGTTATTCAGCCTTTTGGAGGCCCTTTTCAATATACCTGGCGACTCCATTCTTTGATTTTCAAGCAGATCCAGTGTGAACAGCGCACAAAAGAACACATACTGAAGGGTCGGGTGTTCCCTCCAGAATTATCAGCCTTTGGAGGCATAGTCATCAAACACCATGGCAACTCCGAGAAGCCTTTTCTAGTTTCAAAATGATCAAGTGCTGGTATGTTGTTAGAGATTCTAAGTTTTGCTCATTTTTGGCTGTTAGATGAATAAATATGTCAATATTTCATGGGCATGTATCATATCACCCATCATATCATGAAGATACTGCTTACTTGTCTCCATATCAGCCACATTCACATAATCATGCTACTGATTCTAGTTCCATGGCTTTTCAAAGCCAGCATGTGTAGTATAGTTACCACCCACCCACCCCTGCTCATTATTCATCTCAGCCCTCCTATGTTACAAATCAGTCCCAAGAGATCGAAGACTTGAGTTTCAGAGAAATAAGGCTAAACTATGAAAGACAAATGAGTCAAATAGATCAGCGAGAGGAGATGGCAAGTATAAAAAGCACGTTGCTTGATTACATGAATCAGCTCGCGGAGATCAAGAAGTAGTATGAGTATAATCAGTAGTAGGAAGAGTTGGCTTATCAAGCCTATCTTCATGATTAGGAGCTAGAGACTCAAAGAGTACAGTTTGAGGAAGATTTAGAGAGAGAGGCTACTGTATAGACAAATCTTTTGCTTGCTCAGTGTCAAAAGTTGGAAGCCCAAACAACTCCTGTTAGTTCTGAACATCCTATTCAAGAGGAGGTTCATAAATTCAAGTTTCCAAGTTTTATGAAAATTGAGCCTCCTAACCCTGCTAAAATCAAAATTCCTAGCTTTAGAGATTTTTTACCTTTGCAAGAATCTAGGTTAGAACATGCTAAGCCTATTGGCTTTTGAGACCAGTACATAAGGTAGCAGCCCCTTTTTCAGCAAGAAACTCTAGAGATCCCACAAGTTTCCTAGCCAAACAATTCTAATTATCCCGTCCCTATTGAGGACAAACCTATTGACTCGAGGAATGATTCATCATTCACCATGGAGGAAGCTAGAAGAGTGAATTTATTGCATATAGCTATGGATGAATATCGCTTGCAGCAGCTGAAGATTGAATGAGAAGAACCTTGTTTTGTGGAAGACAATGGAGAGTTTTTAGAGGAACAATTGCTGCAACATATAGAGCAGGAAGTTGCTGCTGATCGCACTCCTTTCTTGGCTGAGCCTAAGAGTGTTGCATGTGCAGAGGGAGTTCATTCTTTGGAACACCAAAATATCAATGGTTAGTTTGAAGTCTCCAGTTGGGATAGCATTAAAAAAGACCCAGAGCATCATGAGCCATTGCTGCAGGAGGTAGAGGAGGCCCTATTTGAAGAACAGCATATTCTAGATTAGGAAATGACTGACAGCTTTCAAGTTCTGCCTGATTTGTTTAATGAGTTACCATTTTTTGTGGATAACGAAGTAAGCATCCCTCATATTACACCAATACCTGCTCTAGAATAGCAAGAAGAGGTTCAAAATTTTAATGTTTTGATACCTCCGACGAGCTATAGCAAAGTAACAAATAGTCCTCTTCCACTAAAAACTAGATCTGAGAGGGAGGACGACGTGTTTTGGGATGATCTTGAGGATTTTGTTTCAAATTTAGATACCAAACGCTCACCTTTTGAGGGAGAAAGTTTGGAGCAATAGCTTGAGGAGACAAAAGGGGGTGTCCAAACTCAAGGTTTGACCAATTTTTTTGAAGAACTTCCTTTATTTTTTAGTAATGATGAAGATAATGCATGTGAGATATCAAAGCCGTTGAGTTTCGATCAGCAAAGCCATGAAGATTTCAATGATAAGGTGTCGATTTGTTCACAAAGAAGTGAAGATAACATGGTTATCAACTGCCAGAACTTTGATGAATCTGGTGCAATAGTTCAAATAGAACGAGATCAAACTACGCATAAGCATGACACTGTTGTACAAGGTAATGGCCTTGATATCTTTACATGTTTTCAAGAAACTAGTCTGGAGGATACCTCAAAGCCTGATATGCATATAGAAGATAATGATGGGACCTATGAGAACCTATACGCTAATATAATTGATGAGTTTTGTGCAAGGTTGGGTGATCTATTTTCAAATGATCCTCATCAAAAGGATGAGATTGAAGTAGTAAGTAACTAGCAAATAACCAGAGGTGCAAATTTCATTTTCACCCTTTCAAGAGGTTGCCCCATTAGATATCTATCCAGGAATGTCAGCAAGAGCCAAAAAGCTTCTAGTACACCTAGGGATGAGGTGGTAGTTGAGGAGCAACAAGTCCTACCATGTCATTTTGGGCAAACAAGAGGTATGCTTGATCAGATTCACATGATCTACGTCATTGATTATTTTTTACAAGTTGCAGCAGAACAATGTGTGGGGAGTATCTTCATTTTTCATCTCTTACTGCAAATTTGTGAGTGTTCGAAGTATCCTTAGTTGATTAGGAGAGGAAGTTATTTTTCAAAACCTATAAACGGTTTTGTTTGAGTACCTTTTTGCTGGTTAGAGTGGGTTATAGTTAGTAGTTTGCAAATAAGTGCATTCCACACATTTCTTTTCAGTAGTTTGCTTTCTCTAAGCGCTGCTGCACATTGTTTTGTTGGCCACCAGGGCCTGCTAGTTTGCTTTTAGTTTTGTTTCATTTCCTTGTTGTTGTTTGGGGTGTTGTTGTTCATGCTTTTTGAGTTTCAAGAAGGGACAGATTTGACTCTACGCCCAATGAATTATTTTAAAAGCCATTGATTTATGCTTAGCAGGCAAGCATATAGTGGAAATCACCAAAATGTTACATATTTTTCACCTCAACTCAAATGAGGAGCTGGCAAATTATTATTTGCCATAAAGTGGAATTGCATATTGGATTTTAAATTTTGTTTCGCATTATCATTATGCATTTTAGTGAAGTTATGGAGTTGTAGAGTGCCATTCAGAGGTTGTAGATTTAAAAGAAATGCATAATTGAGTACATGTGCAAAATAGCATTTTAGATGCTTTTATTCATTTCAAAAAGAACTCATATTTTTACAAGGATTCATTTTATTTCACAATCAGAATAGTATTACATTGCATAAATGCATTTTTCTTTTCAACTGAAAAGCAGAATTAAAATCAAAGATCCACACAAGTTGTGGATATAACTGTGACTATGACAATGTTTTCTAACAGCACATTGCACTACTGAAGATGCAAAATGAAAATACATAAGCAACAGCATAGTCATCATTGCCTAGTTATCAACGCTTGATGTTGAATGGTGCACCTCATCGTCTCAAGCTTCGTCAACTTGTAAGAGGAAAAGAGGGGTGTCAGTGGCTCCGACTATGACATAACTCATATGATGCACCTACAATAGTACGGTATACTATTAGCAATGCATTGAAACAATCAAATTCAGTCAAGTGCAGTATGAAGAAGTGAGCTGAAGGAGAAGTATCAACATCATAATCAACATGTTCCATTTTTATGCTAACACTGTTTGTTTCCTTGTGCAGGTATAGGTAAAGTCATGAAATGGAACATTATTCGAAGACCAAGCATGTGGAGTAAAATGGGCTCCCATAAGGGTAGAGCCCGACATGCTACCCTATGCATTAAATGGGCTATTTTGGAAAGGTATTTCATCATGTACATCAAACAAAGTGAAATACAACTGGAAGGGTAAAACAGAGTTATCCATCAAGTAACAAAACCAACTGTGCATTCATAATGATCAACATTTCTTTCTGAAGGCTACAGTGAAATATAAAAATGCATGAAGAGTGCCATGTTGCTCACGAGAACAAATACAGATAGTGCACCTGAGTGTTAGAAAAATTTCTAGTTCTGAGTTGACTGGTGAAGAAATACTACATTATCAATGGTAAAAATAAAGTGATCTTTTCAGAAAAATAACAAAGGAGGCATGAGTTCATTGTCTAAATAATGCAGAATGCGTATTATAGGAGACCATAATGGAATTTCAGTTTTGAGCTTCATATGTATACGAGGTTCCAGAATGTGCATTCAAGACAAATCTTTCAGATTCTTAGTACCTAGAGAGTATTCTTAGAATACGAATGTTGGGTGTTCTTTTAAAGAAAAGTTTACAGCTCTATGTCAATGACATTTCCAGAATTGAGCTTAGGTATTATTACTATCAGGAAGGTTACATAAATATAAAATGTCACTGGTTTTTTGAGTCAAAATCCTGAAAGAAATGCAAGCTGTAGACACCTAAAAATGACCTA
Source organism: Sequoia sempervirens (assembly GCA_007258455.2). Taxonomy (NCBI): domain Eukaryota; kingdom Viridiplantae; phylum Streptophyta; class Pinopsida; order Cupressales; family Cupressaceae; genus Sequoia; species Sequoia sempervirens. Next base: position 39,385,183 of record VDFB02281492.1, read on the forward strand.
GGCCTGCAAGCTTCATTTTTACCACTTTCGTCCTAGCATAATTAATACATTTAATTATGTCCTTGGTCCCCATTCGACTATTGATTAAATAATTCATAATTATTTAATTAATTCATGTCCTTTATTCTTCATGATTATTAAATAAATAAATTTTGTTTATTTATTAAATACGTCATTAATTGTCTAAGTCCTCCCTTATTTAAACAAATTTCTTAATTTATTTAATTATCTTTTTGCATTTAATTCTTCCTGATTATTAAATAAATGAATTTCATTTATTTATTTGATATGTCACTAATTGTCACAATTAAATAAATTTATTAATTTATTTAATTATTCAGTCTTATCTTCTAAATTAAATAATTATTTTTAATTATTTAATTACTAATTTCACTTTTCTCTCATTTTAAATAAATGAAAATATTTAAAATGATTCCATTTTATTAACTTTCACTCTTTTTAGTAAATAATCTGAAAAAGATTATTTACTTGTCACACATAATTATCATTTTGAATTAATTAAATTCAAAAAGATATTATTCTTCCAAAAATCAAGTAATCGGGCAGATTCTTGATTTTCCAAATCAAATTTTCAGTCCAAATCTTATCTTCTTGATTTTTTCGAATCTCACAAATCAAGCAATCTTATCTTCTTGATTTTTTGAATCTCACAAATCGGGCAATCTTATCTTCTTGATTTTTTGAAAATCTTCATTTCTTTAATTAATTTATCTCATTTATTCTCCACCATCAATCTAATTATTTGAGATATTATTCTGACCATTCGGTTAAGGATTTTCCCTAACCCTAATTAGGGATTCTCAGATTTAATCTGGACCTCTCATTTTAGGTCTTTCTTGGAATTCAATCTCGTTCGTCCACTCAAAATTGTGTTTTCTATAAAAGACAATTTTTCTCATAATTTCAGGATCTGACAACTTCATTTTTCGAATTTAGGCATTATAGTCATTTTAGTATTGGTAATTATTGTTTAATTTAGTATATTGTCATAGTCATAGGCATAGACATAGGCATTATTCTATCAAATCCTTCAACATTTGCATAGGGCTTTAACATTATCATAGGTTGCTCATTTGCAATCTGAGGGCCTCATCAATTTGCTGCAAACTAGAAAATGTAACGAAGGTCAACCATGGAAGATGAAGATTTTTGGTAACATTGTTCCTTTTATTTTCATTTTATTTCCTTTGTGCTTTGTTATTTCATTGGATTTTTCATGTTATTATGTAACAAGCTAACAATCTAATTTTCCATTGATTACACAAGCAAGTATACAGTTTATCACCATTGCAAGCAAATAAAGGAGGTCCAGTTCTGTCAGAAATTAAGAAAATATGCTTTTGTTTTGAAAATCTCCAAACCCATGATAGTATTTTGTTTCAGAAGTTCAGGTTAAGATTCCGGTTTTGGATAGAGTTTATAATCCATAAGTGAATTTACAATTTCTAATTTTAAATACCCACATATGAATTCTATTTCAAAAGTGCAGAAAGAGCAATAATAAAGATTTTCAGTATAGCCTTTTTATCTACAAGAGGTCCTGCCGAAAACACATTGTCATGGCGATAGGAGTGAAAGTAGGAGTTTTCGGCAAGACACAAGCTCTCAAACTGATGGTCGAGCTTCAGAAGGACAGAAAACATGCTAATCTACAATACCCATATGGGTTTTATTTTAAACAGTAGTTTAAATACAAAATATGAAGATCTTTGTATTGATTCGAGCCTCAGAATAAGAATACAATTCTCACATGATTTTCATAATAGCCACATAAGAGACAGCAGGGAAAAGCAGTACGACTACAAACAATGAAGATTTTTGTGTTGAATCAAGTTCAGAGGAGAAGCAAATGCATTTTCCTTCAATAATTCAAAAGACCCATTTCCAGTTTAGCATGAAATACAGAAAAATGGAGTTTCCTTAAAAAATTTGAGTACCCATCTTCAGCTTAGCTTCAAAAATGCAAAAAAAGATAGCTACATAAATACCCATGTGAAATCTGAAGTGAAATGGCAAGAACATAAAATGAATGCAAGCTTTCTGTTCTGGGTCAAAATACAGAAAGGGAAAAATGCAAATTTATTTAAGTTTCTTTGATACCCATATGAAGAAATGTTATTAAATTAATATAATGGAGATTTTATGTTCTAGGTCGAGCCCAAAATTTGAAATAATGCTTTCTACAGTGCGCATTTGGCACGGCCTGAACATGGCCAAATCTATGTTTCAAGAGGGAGCACCTTAAAGTTTCCAAAGAAGCAAAGAAAGTTGGAGAAAGTTACCAGTTCGAGGCCAAAGTAGATACTTTGGCCACGGCCTAAGACTGTAGATGGTTTCCAAATGTAGGGGTTTGAGTTTCCAAGTGGTGGTCGAGCTCTCACTGGTGAATGGAGCGCAACAATGAGCACGAGAAGCACACAGAAATGCAGAGTAAAGACATCAAAGTGAGTTCACCACGGCCTCAAGGCCAAAATAGAGGTTATAAAAACCATTAACTAAGCTTACCTCTGCACAGTGAAGGAGAACAAGAGTTCGAGTCAAAATTTCTATAGTCTCAAGTCAAGCTCGAACTCATAATGGCATGGAGAAGTCAAAGAAAGAATAGAAGATCAGAAAACAAACTTATGGAAACCGCACCCTTAGGGCTTGTTGATATTCAAAATAATGAATTGGAAAAGCTATTTCGCCATGAAAAGAAGCTCACTCATTGAAGATTCGGTCAACTAAAGACCAGAGGAAGATTTATGTGCACACGAGCTTGAATCCAACATCATCATGGCGGTAGTTTTCTCTCAGACAAAGTTTCCTTCTTTTCAAGTCACGGGTGAAATGAATGATAATTAGGGTTTGATCCTATTTCCTCATGCCTAATTCAAATATCATCATCATCCAGATTGTTCGATTTTGAGCATATGTCAAAATTCAAAGAGGGGTTGAAATTTTAAATTTATGCCTTATGTTTTGAAGTCTAATGTATTTGGGGTGGCTGAAATCATGTGCCTAGGTTGATGGTTAGGTTTTGTTTATTCTTTTGCCTTAGTGGAAAGTGAAGACTTGGGTGTAAGTCATGTTATTTTTTTATGTGAAGACAATGAGATAATATTTGTGAATACCCTATGACTTCGGGTTAATTATTTTTAGGGTTCTATTTTGATTGATTTTGGAGAAATCAATGATGGAGTCAAAAGGAAGATTATGAAATATGTTTTTTCGATTTTTTGAGAAAATTAGAATGTTATTTTGGAGAAATAAGCAATTTTATTTTTGCAAAATATTTCCAATCTTTCAGTTGCAAAAATAGACAAAATTGAAAAATCTGCATCTTGTAAAGCAAAAGCATAAAAGTGATATTCTATAAATTACTTTATGTTTTCTTGCTATTTTTAGCATATCTTTGACTGACTTTTCTTCTTGGTCGAATTCCAAACTTATCTTGGAGAGATAAGGTGTTTTTTGGACTTTTAAAGTAGGATTTGCCTATTTTTAGAGGCTTGACAGTGTAATCATAAAAGCTTTGTGCTTTTTTCTGCTTTAAAGTAGTTTTTTGAGTTTGTTTGAAGTTTTTTTTCCTTGAGCTTTTTCTGAGCTCGGATTAGGGTTTCCTTGAGAGTTCTTTTGATAGATTTAGTCTTTCAACTCTCCATACTCAGGAGTGTTGGTTGTTTTTTTCTTATAACCAAGTTTATCTCCTATTCTACCTATGGAGTAGCCATCTCCAATCAAGGGTAGCTCGGAGAACTTGGACCAACTGATAAGATCCAGTCAAAAATTGAGATCTTCTGCACTTTAGGCTCTGCAGAACCAGGGCGGGTATACCCACACAATGCCTTAAATAAGACTAGACATTGCTTTTTATAGCAGATGACTCCTGATGCCAAGTGTTGAGAGCATCAAATAGGGCTAGATTCTCAGTTACAAAACACTTGAAGAAACAAGGAGGTAGGACAAGGCATCAAGCAAAATATATTCAATGATTTATATGAATTTTTTTCTAAGAGGAACAGGGCTGGAAGATAGACTAGTGCCTAATTTGGGGTCATGGAGTCACACACACAAGACTTTCTGCAAATGCACCTCAACCAGTGGATCTTGTTTTTTTGATGCCTTGCATCAACTATCAATGCCTTACACTGATAATCCAGCTCTTGTTACTAGTCAGACTCTTCTTACCAAATCGAGCTTACATACAAACAATCACTATCACCTGCTCAAAGGGTTTTAACTACTCCCTTGAAGCAGACCTATCAACAAATGACACAGTCTCATGAAATATGAGAAGATGAACAAAGGTACCTTATGTATTCATTCAAATGATCAAAGTATACAAGCATGGAGACAATCTGATGGCATATGCATGAGAGACAAGCGTCTTCATGTATTCCTTGTACAAACTAATTGCATTTACAGAGAAATCCAAAATTACAGACTATAGACTCAATGCATGACACTAGACTAAACCCTAGTATCTTAGACTAATCCCAGACTCAAAAAAATGTGGAACAGAACACCAAAGTTCAGAACCCTTACATTTGGCCATGAAATTCTCATTTATAGGAACAAGAGAAGCAACAAGCAACCGACCAGATGAGATTACATGTCATCAAAATAAATGACTAGTTAGCACAGCTCACAGGCCATGTCACCAGCTTCACCAGCTTCATCGGATATCATTAAATTCTTTGTGCCAGGTGATCCCAGGGAAATCTCGATGCAGATCTGATCAAGTCAGAAGAAGTAGGTACAGGGATGGGTGGCCATCATAGTCAGACTAGGAAAGTACATCGACTATGCTGTCCAGGAAATTTGCAGGTGCGATCATCACAAATCCAGAGGCCACAAATGCAGAAGCCATTTGTCTCAACCACCTATCCACAGCAGAGAACCCGTTGCCCTAGTTCTATAATTAATTTCATCCTCTGTCACACTAACTCGCACCAGCAATCGAGGCTCAGGACCGAAGTGGAGTCACAATGTTGATCCCAAGTGAGATCCTCATTGTCATTCTCGAGCCATGGGCCAAGTGACCAACCACAATAAATGCATCCCTGGTTCAATCCATGTCAACCATAGCTTCCAGCAAACCAATCGGCGTGACACCATGGAGTCGGGAAGACAACACACCAAGAACCCAATGTTTCATCGAGAAAACATACCATTCGGCAAGATCGAGCGCATTCGGCAAAACATCACAATGATAACAATGCCACATCGGCAAGAGAAGGCACAATCGGCAGGAGATCATGTCGACACCCCAACAAGAAGCACCATCGGCAAGAGAAAGTGGTGTTGAGAAGACATTAGGGCGAAGAAAACATGCCATATCGATCACTGAACACAGTCGGCAAGAGGCTAACAAGTCAGCGAGACACCCTGGCGAAGTCCACATAAGATACTGTGTGCACCATAGAGTTAGGGAGAGATGGCCAAGTCAGCCAGACATCATGGTGAAGTCATCACGGCTGAAGGGAGTCATACCGAAGTCAAAGGGGCCATCAAAGTCAGCAAGATCGGTGGGGGTCAGGGAAACATCTCCCCGACACAACGAACACTGACTGACAGGAGGGGGTCTCGGGGGGACATCCCAAAGTCACCCAGAGATCACAATGAAACCAAAAGGTCACACTGAGAGCACCGAAGGGAGCACCAAAGTCGGCAAGACAAGCGGGGGTCAGGGAGACAAAGGAGAGTCAGGAGGACCTTAGCCTGAGTGGACACCAACACGCCGATGGGAAAGACCCATTGGTGAGACACAAAGAAGTCGGGGATACATCTCCCTGACACAACCAGCATAGGCCAATGGAAAAGAGACCTCAGGGAGACAACACGAGGTCACCGAGAGGTAATCCCAAGAGCCAAAGGTCACAGCGAAGGCAACGCAGGGCCAGTAACAAATGAAAAATGGGGAAAAAGGAGAACAAAGAAGCCATGGAGTCAGAGGAAAAATGGAAACAGGAACCTCACAAAAAGTTCCAAGACAAACCCTCGACCCAGTTCTGCCCCCACCAAAAGAAAAAGGAAAACAAAGCAAGTGGAGCCGGGGTTGGAGCAAAACCCAAAACCATAAGCATGAGAAAGGTTCCAAAACTGGTTTCCATTCCGATCCCGCGCTCGCCAAAGTAAGAAAAACAAAATACAAGTGAAGAGGCGGAGCCGGGGCCAGAATGGAACTCGAAAAAGAAACCAAAGGCAATATCCTGATTCTAATTCCATTCCGATTCTGCCTCCACCAGGAAAAGAAAAACACAAGGCAAGGAAGAAAACAAATATCTAGCCATCTGAGACATGAAGACTTAGCATGCTGAGCTCAACTATGGGGGGAGCCCATTTACCCCACATGCCAAAATGATATAAAATTCCCAAGCTAAAGATTTGTCATGAAAAACAAGAGTACACAACTAGACAATGAGAGAACCAAAAATGGCACTAACATAGGCTCCAGTTGGGGGATGTATGCCCTTGGTGGGCATAGCAAGAATTCAGATCTCAGGGTGAGCAGACCAGAAAAGAAAGGACTAAAAACTGAGTCCATCAGGTGTCCTTCAAACTGCTCCTTTATTCAACTTTATTTCTTCAACTTTATCTAGTGACCTCAGGCCACCAAAACAAAAAAAAAGGTCAGCATTTGCCTCTATCAAACACAATTCTGTAGAAAGAACTAATCTCCCTTAACCCTTGCTTGCCTCTGCCAAATTGCAACAATATGAATAACAACACCCCTGCAAACACAAGTACCTAATTGCCTCTGTGCAAGTGAAAACTTACTCTCTATTTAGTTTTATCTTCAACTGGCAACCAGATCCAATAAACTTTATCATTGCCACATTCTTCATTGTTTGATTTTGTGTCATGTGGCAATACCTGTGAATACTGATCAAGACCATATGAAAACATAGTCTGATCACAAATAGCTACTTGATAAAACATGTTAGTATCTCTCAACAGGTCAATACAATCAACACTATAAACATGTTCAAAATCACTATGTATTTGGAAATCAGGCATTCTTTCCAAATACTGACTGTTATGTGACAACAAGCCATGCTTTACATCAATTACATCATTTTGAAGCTGAGAACAATTAGCTTCAGTGTTCTACATACTGTCACATTCATTGAAAAATCCATCCAGCTGACAAAAATAGCACTCACAATCTGCCACATGGCTGGAACTCTTTAGCTCAATTTCATCATTAGTTTGCACATCAGAATTTAAACCATCACAAGAACTTACCAGAAGATCTGGTTCATCATGCAAACTATCTTCAAGTGTATTCGAAGAGATACACTCATGCATCAACACACTCTGTACTTTCCCTTCATCATGATCATACTGAGATTCATCAAAGTATTCTGACTCATCATCATGTGTTGTCATATTGTCATCCTCTGAACACAACATATCACCTTCTTTATTGTCCTAATCTTGCTCATAAATGAGTGATTTTGGTTCAGAAAGACAATCTGATTTCTAACTGAAATCAATGTCATTGTGATCTGTAAGATCACCATTAGAAGGGGCATCAGACTCACTTGCATCATACCTTGCATCCTATAGGTCCTCATCAGTGTCAAGGTCAATATGAGTTGCCCGCAACAACCTAGAGTTGTTGTGTGCAAACTTTTGGTATTCTGTGGTCAATAAATCTAATACTTGTTCACAACCTAGTAGGTCAATGTTCTGACCTACCCTCTCAACCACTTCATCCTCTACTTGACATTCACCAGAACTGGATGCAACACCCAGTAGTAGGTCAGGATATCGCGAGGTATCTTCAGAGAGATAACCTTCTTGAGGGTGGGCTTCCACACCCTCACTATCAAACCTGATATCCTCTAGAGTACTCCCTGAATGAGCAACTTCATTTGTCTTCTCATGAAGACATGTGTCAAGACTGCACTCATTTGTGCACTCAAAATGCTCAACTATCTCATCACATTTCCAATTACACCTCCCTTCTTCAAAGAGCCAGTCCAACTAATGTTCCTCTTCGGGTTTTTGGCTTGGGAGACTCAAACTCTAATCTCTGGCTTGGGGCACCACTTCTGCAAGTTGTTTAAAGACAACTTCCCCATCATCTGATGAAGCAGCACCATCACTTTCAACCTTTTCAACTATGCACCTATCTGAAGAAGACTGATCACTCATTTTTATATTATTATTGTCTTCATCAGCACGTGTGCTAATCACTGAAGACAACAGGCTCTGTATATATTCACTTCTCTGCTTCTCCAGACTGTCTAGGACTATGTAGGCCATCTGCATGCTCAGTATCTTGAATTCTTTCAATAATGCACTAGATCCTTCTTCATAAGCTTCAAAATACATGTGGATACAACATGGAGTGCTAGGTCTAAAATTCTTTGGGATTAGTGACATGGCAGTAACAAATCTATGACTGAAATCAACACTTGACTCCTCATCTTGTTTCTTAATTTGCTTTAACCTTTTGACCAGGTCTAAAGGATCTCTTGCAAATTGTTCTCTATAAGCAGCCACTAATTCATCCTAGCAAGGAAAAGATGCATCAGGGAAACTCAAATACCAGTCCCGAGCTCTAGCTTCCAAGGATCTAACAAAAAATCTCATCCATGTATCCTGATATTTAAAAGAATGTTTCTCCATGAAATTGGAGAAACTCTCGACATGTACATCTCCTCCACAAACATTATATCCATGAAATCTAGGCATCTCTTCATATACTTGAGCTGACACACATTCAACTTTGTAATCAACCCATGACAAATCTAACTGAGCATACAATGGATCAAAAAAATTAACAACTGGTGTGACAACCTGACAAGTAGATATAGTTTGACTGTCTCTAAGCCGTTGAAAAATCAGGTGTCTCTCATCCATTTCTCTGAGACCTCTTTCAAATACAGCCTTCCATTCAGGCCTTATCTTGGTTTTTTGCATCCTTGAGTCTTTATTAGACTTAGGAAGCCTCTTGACAGTCCTTATGGTTGATGATCCATAGATATTACAAATCAAGGCTCACTAACTGTGCACAATTACAACAATGACTAGCATATGATAGTACAAGTGGATGACCACCCTCAAGGTGTACAAGTACATTCTAATCATCCACACAAATTGAGAATTTGAGCACTAGACAACAATCTTACAATGGAAATACAACTACATTCAATAGATCCAGCAAATGGAAATGTGCTAACATCATTTACTATCTTTCCCTCTAGCAGTGCTAAATCACTAAATAGGGAAACAAAATTTCTTTCTCAAATGTTCAAATACATGAAGAATACCTAGAAACGTTGCAGATCAGGTACTTTTCTTCAAATCTTCAATAGGTTCACCTTGACAGAGTCGCCACCTCTTTGTAGAGGACTGAACTTCAAATGGTATGAAGCTCACACACATGTACATTCTTATCTAAGTTTGTTCCACCAACAGAGCACCATAAATATTTCAGGCTCACTGTAACAAGACTTCCTCCAAGCCTGAGATTCTTTAAACTTTGAACCTAACCAACATGGCACACAATATGAATCTTTGACAAGGCACTTATAATAGAATTTCTAAGTAAATTCCCCAGCAGAGTCGCCATCTTGTTGGTTGTTTTTTTTCTTGTAACCAAGTTTATCTCCTATTCTACCTATGGAGTAGCCATCTCCAATCAAGGGCAGCTCGGAAGACCTGGACCAACTGACAAGATCTAGTCAAAAACTGAGATCTTTTGCACTTTAGGCTCTGCAGAACCAGGGCGGGTATACCCACACAATGCCTCAAATAAGACTAGACATTGCTTTTTATAGCAGATGACTCCTAATGCCAAGTGTTGAGAACATCAAATAGGGCTAGATTCTTAGTTACAAAACACTTGAAGCAACAAGGAGGTAGGACAAGACATCAAGCAAAAGATATTCAATGATTTATATGAATTGTTTTCTGAGAGAGACAGGGCTGGAAGACAGACTAGTGCCTAATCCAAGGTCATGGAGTCACACACACAAGACTTTCTACAAATGGACCTCAACCAATGGATCTTGTTTTGTTGATGCCTTGCATCAACTATCAGTGCCTTACACTGATAATCCAGCTTTTGTTACCAGTCAGACTCTTCTTACCAAATTGATCTTACATACAAACAATCACTATCACCTACTCAAAGGATTTTAACTGCTCCCTTGAAGCAGACCTATCAACAAACAACATAGTCTCATGAAATATGAGAAGATGAAAAAAGGAACCTTATGCATTCATTCAAATGATCAAAGCATACAAGCATGGAGACAATCTGATGGCATATGCATGAGAGACAAGCATCTTCATGTATTCCTTGTACAAACTGATTGCATTTATAGAGAAATCCAAAATTATAGACTATAGACTCAATGCATGACACCAGACTAAACCCTAGTATCTCAGACTAATCCTAGACTCAGAAAAATGTGGAACAGAACACCAAAGTTCGGAACCCCTACATCTGGCCATGAAATTCTCCTTTATAGGAATAGGAGAAGCAACAAGCAACTAGCTAGATGAGATTACATGTCATCAGACAAAATGACCAGTTAGCACAGCTTGCAGGCCATGTCACCAACTTCACTAGCTTCACTGGATATCATTAAATTCTTTGTGCTAGGTGATCCCAAGGAAATATTGATGTGGATCCAATCAGGTCAGAAGAAACAGGTACAGGGATGGGTGGCCATCACAGTCAGACCAGGAAAGTACATCGACTATGCCGTTCAAGAAATCCATGGGTACGATCATCACAAATCCAGAGGCCACAAATGCAGAAGCCATCCATTTCAACCACCTATCCATGGCAGAGGACCTGTTGCCCTAGTTATGTAATTAATTTCATCCTCTGTCACACCGACTCACACCAGCAATCAAGGCTTAGGACCGAAGTGGAGTCACCATGTTGATCCCAAGTGAGATCATCATTGTCATTCTCGAGCCACGGGCCAAGTGACCAACCACAATAAATGCATCCCTGGTTCAATCCATGTCGGCCATAGCTTCCAGCAAACCAGTCGGCGTGACACTGTGGAGTCAGGAAGACAACACACCAAGAACCCAATGTTTCATTGAGAAAACATACCATTCGGCAAGACCAGGTGCATTCAGCCAAACATCACAGTGATAACAATGCCACATCAGTGAGAGAAGGCACAATCGGCAGGAGATCATGTCGACACCCCAACAAGAAGCACCATCGACAAGAGAAAGCAGTGTCGAGAAGACATCAAGGTGAAGAAATGATGCCATATCGATCACTGAACATAGTCGGCAAGAGGCTAACAAGTTAGCGAGACACCCTGCCGAAGTCCACATAGGATACCGTGTGCACCATAGAGTCAGGGAGAGATGGCCAAGTCAGCCAGACATCATGGCGAAGTCACCGCGGCTGAAGGGAGTCATACCAAAGTCAAAGGGGCCGTCAAAGTCGGCAAGACTAGTGGGGGTTAGGGAAACATCTCCCCAACACAACGAACACTGACTGATAGGAGGGCATCTCGGGGGGACATCCCAAAGTCGCCCAGAGATCACAATGAAACCAAAAGGTCACACTGAGAGCACCGAAGGGAGCACCAAATTCGGCAAGATAAGCGAGGGTTGGGGAGACAAAGGAGAGTCGGGAGGACCTCAGCCCGAGTGGACACCAACACACTGATGGGAAAGACCCATTGGTGAGACACAAAGAAGTCAGGGAGACATCTCCCCGACACAACCAGCATAGGCAAATGGAAAATAGACCTCAAGGAGACAACACGGGGTCGCCGAGAGGTAATCCCGAGCACCAAAGGTCACAGCGAAGGAAACATAGAGCTGGTGAAAATGGTAGCTAGGGGCCGGTAACAAATGAAAAATGGGGAAAAAGGAGAACAAAGAAGCCATAGAGTCGGAGGAAAAATGGAAACAGGAACCTCGCAAAAAGTTCCAAGACAAACCCCCGACCCGGTTCTGCCCCCGCCAAAAGAAAAAGGAAAACAAAGCAAGCAGAGCTGGGGTCGGAGCAAAACCCAAAACCATAAGCATGAGAAAGGTTCCAAAACTGGTTTCCATTCCAATCCCATGCCTGCCAAAGGAAGCAAAACAAAAGACAAGCGAAGAGGCGGAGCCGGGGCGGGAATGGAACTTGAAAAAGAAACCAAAGGTAATATCCTGATTCTGATTCCATTCCGGTTCCGCCTCTGCCAGGAAAAGAAAAACACAAGGCAAGGAAGAAAAGAAAGATCTATCCATCTAAGACATGAACACTTAGCACACTGAGCTCAACCCTAGTGGGAGCCCATTTACCCCACATGCCAAAATGATAGAAAATTCCCAAGCTAAAGATTTGTCATGAAAAACAAGAGTACACAACTAGACAACGAGAGAACCAGAAATGGCACTAACAAGGAGTTCAGATCAGTTTCTTGCCCTTGCTCATTTTGGGGAGCTTGTAAACCTTTTGATACTCAATTTAGACAGACTGACACTCTTCCAGTTTCAATAGAGCAGAAAATTTCTCTTTCTTAATTCCTGTCTCAAATTTTGTAATAGCAATCTAATGTATTTGTTTTTCAAATTGAAATCCTTTTATGTCTTGTTGTTATAGGTGGTGTTTCAGAATTACATGTTTCAGGTTGCATGTTGTATTTTTTTTCCAGATCTTCATGCAAATCACTGATGGGATATGTGTTAATAAGATTGTGAGGATTACTACAATAGAGAAGTTGTTATGATCGGTTAGGTCTGAATTCTTATAAGTTTGGTGAATCATCTTTTAGAAATAGGTTTTTATGTTTAGTTATTCTCCATCCCTTTCCTCAGAAGCTGTTTTAAAATAGAATTCATCATTCAGAGAACCAGCTCACTCTGGAGATTCCTCTTTCACGTAAGATCACCCACATCTGAGAGAGGTTTCCATGTTTCAGTAGTTTGCTGAATATTGCATTCAGCAGGGTGCAAAACTATTGATAACAATAACATCTTGGCGACTAGGAGGAAGTCTCAGTGACTTCTCTTGGTCTCGCTGACTAGTGATAGAACATGGGAGACCTTCAGTGTGAGAAAGATACACTCACAGTGAACATATGGACTTAGGAGGGCTTTCGGTGAAGCATTTGAGTTTGGCTAGAGGTCCCAGCGACTACGTTATGTCTCACCGATGAAGAGTTCTATCGGCATAACCTCTTGCCAACATTAAGAAATCACCTTGATAGAAGATTAGGGCTTGCCAAGAGAAAATTTTTGCTATGAAGTCCTGGCGATCATTAGGAGTCCTGCCGAAAGTGAAGATTTTGGCAAGAATAGGGAGCTCGCGGTAAGGTCTCAGCGAAGCATGAATGTCTCCCCAATAGAAGGTCACTCAACAAGAGCAGGATATGTTCAGCAAAAGGTCTCACTGAAAGGGGGAGGTCTCAGCGAACTTACAGAATATCGACAAGATGAAAGGAGCCTGCTATGAGCTCTTGGCAATGAGGTTTGTCTTGTGGATAGAAAGACTTTCGCGTGAGACTTACAGTGTCCGGGCGATCAAATGCAAACCCACAAAGGGCTTCGACATCACATAGAATGATCTACATGACATCTCACCGACCTCAAAGGGTTACAATGACTAAAAGAATAGGCTCAATGAAAGCCAAAGGTGCTCAATGGGGAGGTCTCACTGAAGGACGGATGTCCTAGAGAAGCAAGATGACTATCGGTAACACTACTGGATCCTACCTTGACCTCCTGCCAACTTTATGAAGTCTCCCCAAAAAGACCTGGGTTTGCTAAGAAAAGAAGCATCGCTACAAGGTCTTGGTGATAGCCGGTAGTCACTTCAAATGGGAAGGTCTCAGCAAGAGTTGGGATCTCGCTGAAAGGTCTCAGCAAAGCATGAAGGTCTTAGCAAAGCATGAATTGATATCGGTGAAGCTACGGGAGCCCACTATGAGCTCCTGCCGACTTGGGCTTATCTTACCAAATGTCAATGAGGAACAAGCATGTCGATGATACATCTTCTCATGGGGTGAGGTCTTGGTGAAAGAAAAGGTCTCACTGAATGAAATGCATACAAGATTTCATCGGAGTAAAAATGATAGTGTCACGATGATCCAACATGAACCTAGGAAGACCACTTAGACAAACCTCAAGGTGGTCGATATGATATCTCAACGATCTCGAATGGTCATAGCGAAGGGAATTCAGAAGGGATGGAGAGTCCCGATTTCATCCAGACACTGAACCAACTATGGATTTTGAAAAGTTTAACTTAGGGCAAGTCGAGGACGGACCTTTCATGAATTTTCTTTGCATTCTAGGTCAATCTTAAGACAAAATCACCTAATATGGCACTTCGCTAGGTCTGAAACTCTATTCATCTACCATTAGCACACAAGCAAGCTCAAAATTTAGTTGTTTCCACTGTTGAGTCATCACTAGGGTTTACTAATTACTCTCAGGCAAGATTCATTAAAATGCAGATGGACAAATGAACTCAAAACTCACCTAGGAGATGACAAAGGATGCAATACTGAACAACCCTAGCATGAAATAAACAAATACACAGGAATTCAAATCCCACGAGCCCTCACAATACCAACGTTCCATTCATAATTCAATTCAAAGCAAAGCAATCAGACACATACCATTATAAAGTAGGAATTGATCTCAGAAGTAGCAAACGCAAAGCTCAATGGGGTCTACAATGAATAGATGATAATGCACAAGAAACCACCATCAAATCAATTAATTCAAAGCCGAATGCCCCCAAAATCCCAACCAATCACTCACAAGAAAGCACTTCTCAAAACAACGAGGGAAAATAAGAAGCAGGATGGCATAAAAGATCTCAGAATCAAGTTAAATACATCTCTCAGAACATGCACAGAGCCATTAATGTAGTCTATAAGATACCCAGAGAAGGAATTCAGGAATCCAATGACAGGGCAGAATCTGGGAAAATCTAGCCCATGCAAAAATCCGCGAAGATCAAAAATCCCCAAACAACAAGGGTCCAACCGCAGTCCAAGCAGGATCTAGGAAAATCCGACTAGGGTGGAAAATCTCGAATCTGAGAAAAAGCCCGAAATTCATCCAGAACTTAAGATTTTCAACGAATAACCTAGGGGAAACAATTAGGAAATCAAAATATACATTTAAGCACATGCCTAAGTAAGATAAAACCTCAAAAAGAAAGGGCCAAAACACCAAAAATGAAGCGAAAGAGGGTCCCTGCTTATAGCGAGGCATGTGTGCAAAAACTGCACAACAAATGGTGACTTCTATTGGGAAAATGCTCCAGAGCATTTGATGACGAACAAGAATCAATAACCTAGAATCTCTGGTTTTAATCTCACCATCAACAAAACAAGTCAGAATGCAAGATTTAAAGAATTAGAACTAAAGGATAGATCAAATCATCCATAAACCAAAAATCCAAGTGTGTGCACATGAGTTCATTTCCTTCCTTAAGTTACTACAAAAAACCAAGTTCGGTCAAGTTAGGCTATGTAAAGATTCTAACTTCAAAAGCAACCTGGATAGGGCCTCGCTGCCAGTCAGGCATCCATAGCCCCGACGAGGTTATCACTGTGACTCTCCTAAACATAGCTCTACTGCCAGCCAGGCATCCATAGCGCCGGTAGAGATATTCAAGTACCCCTGATAAGTTGAATTTATTCTTTTGATATTCAATATTTAACTTTTTTTTCCTTTGATATTTGGTATATATCTCTTTCGTTTCAACTTGTGAACAATGAAGCTCACACTCAAAGCTGAGAACCATAGTGGCACTGAAGTAGAAATAGGATTTTTCACTTGACAATACTTCACAAGGGTTCCTATAGTGAAATCAGGATTCTTAAGATATATGAAAGATATAAGATTTTCAAAGTACTTCAAGTTCAAATCCACCCCAGTGACTCAATCTTCTATAAATTTGACATTAAGACTGTTGGAAATAATAAAGACTTCAACCATCCTTTCAAGATGCAAGACCAAAGTTCACCAAGTAAATACTTAGAACAATTCCAGAGAAGATAGATTTGCCATGCAGGTGCAACACACCGAGGCGAAAACAGAGAAACCCCACTGTAACTAAGGGTAAATTTTTGGATTAGATTCATTAATCAATAAAACATATAAAATAAACCCAAAGACCTATCATGAACAATGAAAACTAAAAAGAACAACAAATATACCTTTCATTTGTAGGAGTTTCCATGATTCACCTTGATAGTACCTTCTAACTTGTTGATTTGTGTTGCCCTCAGATTCGACGTGCGAGCAATCCTTAACGAAGACCTACACAAGTTTTGAAGGATTTGAATCTAAATGCCTATGCCTATGTCTATAAAAAAATGACTCTAAAATTCCAAATTAATCTAAGTATTAATATGCCAAAATATTGTAATCTATGTGTGTAATCTAGAAATGAGAGCAAAATAGCATTTTATAGAAAATGTCATTTTGAATGGATGGACGAGATTGACTTTTGACAGAGACCTAAAATCAACGGACAAGATTAAATCTGATAATCCCTAATCAAGGTTAGGGAAAAGTCATTAATCGAGCGGTCGAGATGTCATCTAAGAAGATCGAATCGGCGGTGGAGAATAAATGAGGAAATTAAATCAAAAATAAAGATTTTCAAAAATGAAGAAGATAAAGACTGGACTGAAGATCAGTTTTGGAAAGGTCAAGAATCTTCCCGATCACTTGATTTTTGGAGGAAAGTTACCAATTTGGAACTAAATTAATTCCAAATGTGAATTTTGTGAAATAATAAATAATCAATTTTTTGGATTATTTACCATAATGAGCTGACAGTTAAGAATGAGATGACATTTTAAATAATTTAATTTATTTAAAATGAGAAGAATATTAATTTAGGAAATTAAATAATTAAAAATAATTATTTAATTTAGCAGATAAGACTAATAATTAAATAAATTTATTTATTTAATTATGACAATTAGTGACATATTAAATAAATAAATAAAACTTATTTATTTAATACTCAGAAAGAAATGACTGAAGAAGGGTGATTAAATAAATTAAGCAATTTATTTAATTAAAGGAAAACTTAGACAATTAATGACGTATTTAATAAATAAATAGAATTTATTTATTTAATAATCATGAAGAATAAAAGGACATGAATTAATTAAATAATTATGAATTATTTAATCAATAGTCGAATGTGGACCAAGGACATAATTAAATGTCATAATTATGCTAGGACGAAAGTGATAAAAATGAAGCTTGTAGGCCTAGGTCATTTTTAAGTGTCTACATTTTGCCCCTCTTTGTTATAATGTAGCATGTCGCATTGTGACAAAGAAAATAAGTCAAAAACATGCCCCAGTGCAAAATAAGATGAGGAAGAATGATGAAGAGGGTTGTGGTATGCCCCCTCGAGAGGACAGACAGGTTCCAAGAACATGGGTGTGCTCTCGAAATTAATGAGAAGACTAGAATATGAAGAGACAAAGAAATTTTAGTGCAAAAGATATGGATGATGATATAGATGCAATGCCTATATGAGATGAGTGAGAGAAGATTGCAAGACTAAAGAAGATGCATGTTATTTCTTAGACCAAATCCTTCAAAACATTGCCATGGGACTTTAATATTTATTGCTCTTAATCATCATTGGGCGGTAAAATGACACAAATGGACAACAAACACCATGATATGACGTAGACCAAGGTGTGCAAGGTTATCCATTTGAAAAATAGACAGTCACAAACAAGGAATGTCCTAACTCATACTAAGGGTGAAGTTGTCCCAGTCTTTTTGTCAAGACAATCCACAGACAACAGTCAAAGAAAATAAAATAGGCCAAGAGATGTCATCGCACCTCTCAATCCTTCATGGACATCCTCGAGGTAGCTAGTAACATGACCACAAAGAAAAGACAGTAAAAAGATAAGACAAAATAGCCAAGATAGTCAAAAGATAAGACAAGATAGGCTAGAAAGATTAACAGCCATTTTATTTTGTTTGCCAAAGATTGATTTCCTATCGATTTGATAGTTTGGACAGTTTAAGGGTTTTTCCAATTTGACCATATTGACAGTCTGATGGTACCTATTGTCAGGAAGGACACATCCTGAAAAAGGAAAAGGACATTTTGACGAGGTCCAAATCCGAGGACACATCTTGAAGAGGACCAAAGAGTGACGAGATTGACATTGTTTTGATTAATATGTTTTGGCAAGTTGACTGATGTTGACTGTATGATTGATTGGATTATGTTATCTGATTTTGACCAATTTTGACATTGGTGTTTCGAATGACTGTCTTGTGTCCGAGTTTCACTATGTCTAATTTATTTGACCGATGTGACGATTGTGACAAATGCCATGATTTTATATGGACCAACCTAAAAGGACTAACCTAATGTCTCAGGGACTCATCGACTGATGGCCTTGCCTACGTAGCAAATGCGCAGAGACAACGTAGTTCAACAATGACATAGATTGATTGACATGACTGACTTTGACTCCATTTTTAGAATTTTGACATTGATTTGGAATTTTTTTGTTTTTCTTCAGGACGTTTTATGAGTTTTAGGTCTTTCTTAGGACATTTTATGATGTTTTTGGTCTTTCTTCAAGACATTTTATGATGTTTTTGTCTTTTTGTCATTTTATGATTTTTTTTTTGGATTTTGACATTTAAGAGGATTGTGAGAAATGCATATGACTGATGCCTACACATGAGAATCCAAGGACAAACATGATTGTGCCCCTAGTCAAGCTGAATACTAATTGACAGGTGATGACAACTTTGTTTGACGTGGGAAGGACGCATCCCGAAACAACGTGAGGACGATGACAATAATGTGATGAAAGTACAGAGGTCTATAGCTGGGCTAGGAATGCAGTCAAGTAAAATTTTGGATAATGTTCTTGTATGGATTAGACTCCTTGCATTTGGAATGACCTGGTTAGGACTAGATAGGATGATGATTATTCTTAGACTGTTTGACAAGGGAAAGCCAAGATAGGTGACAAGCATGAAAGGATAGTGGGTGGCCTTGGTAAAAAATGAGAGACATGAGACTAATAGAATTGTCATATGATTTTCAAGCACCATGTCGTACAAGGACAATAAGACTATGATGGTCAATGACATGATGTTTCATGAATTGTGTATGACCGAAGGATAGACATGTCAAGAGTTTTCCCAAAGCATTATTTGTGTGCCAATTTTATGTCAAGACCAAGATAGGTGGAAATGATATGGATTAAATGGTCAGAATCCAATGCCAAGAGGAAGGCCTAGGAGATGAGACAACTTGCCCCCAAGTATAAAAGTCCACATAGACAATTTATTTTACACATGACGCCTGTTTGCCAGGTTTTCATCATGGTACTTATCCAGGGCGCCTGTTTGCTAGGTTTTCACCATTGGATGAAATTTTTCTCTTTACTATTTTCTTGACTTTTTTATTTTTTTGGTGTCACCAAGATGCCTGTTTGCCAGGTTTTCATCAGGGTGACAATGTTTTACATTTTTCAAATTTTTTTGTATTTTTGATTTTGTGGATAGCCTGGATGTTTTAGATAACCACTGACTATTCTGAATCCACTGGCGGTGCCGATGTAGAGACTAGTGCCATGATATTCCAATAATGTCCTGTCGAAAGTAGTTGTCTTGTTAGGATTGTAGTGCTTGTATACAACTGATTGATGTCATTGTGGTCCTTTCTGATACTAGTGCTGGCCTTATCAAAATACGCAGATCGCAATAGAGTGCCATGAGAGTCCCTGTGGTAAAGAGTTGCTACCATGATGTGACGGATTTGTGACATGGAATTTTTGGACTTTAGGCGAGATGTAGGATTACAACAGATGATGGTAGATGTGGAAAGGTTGTTTAGACGTTTGGATGAATCTCCTTTTATTCTCCAAACTTGGTATGGTGTATGACGGATTTTGGAGGGATGGTGTTTGGAACCAGCACTCTTAGATGCCTTGTTTGATGACCATTTTGAAGGAGGTGGACATTTGTTATATTTGAGAGTCCTCTTGTCTTGTGGCTCCACAATATGATTGATTTTTCTATTTGACTTGGTGTCTTTGTTTGATCCATCTTTCTTTGGGATCCATTTTAATTTCATTTGTCTACTTGTCCTTTTATTTGATTCAATGGCCTTTGACATTTGATTTTGATCTTTTGACTTGTAAGAGTTTTGTTTTTGTTGGTTCCAAAGGGAAGGTTTAAGATGTTGAGAATAATGGTTTATGGTGTGGGTGGATGGGGTGATGGCAACAACCTTATGACAAGGATTTCTCATGGACTCTATTTTGACATTTGTATCTGACAAAGTTTCCCCCAATATCGAGGAGGTTCCACTGACATCGTTTGATTTATTAACTAAGGAATAGCCAAAACCTTGATGTTTGTAATTTTCCTAAAACTGTATTGGTTATAGAATGCCTTGCTCATGTATGCCTAGTCTTTTGCCTTGATATTGCATGCTTTGACAGATTCTATTTGTGATGGGGTATTTGTTGTTTTGAAAGCAAGATGCTAACCCATCATTAGGTATGTGGATACTATCACTTGTAATATTTTCATCTACAAGAAAGCCTAATCTGACAAAGATAGATGACCCTAGTTGATAAAGTGTCTTAGCTTTATTGTCATGTTGGATATATTCCTGACTGATATATTTGGTCTGATCGTGTGACGTGTCAGGTTCAGATGATTCTTTTGGTGCTTCGAAGGCAATATCAAATCCATCATTATGTTTAGTGTCATAGAGTCTAATGATTTTAGCTATAACTTGATCATATGCAAGCATGTCCCTAGTGGAAGAGTCTTGTCTTGAAGGAATATCGTCTATGTGTCCCATGGAGGCAAGTGTCTCATCATGAGAAGTTTCAATAGTTGAGGCCTTTAGAAGGTCAGAAAGTGTTTGATCATGAATGGCGTAAAGGTCAAGGAGTGGATCATCTTGGATTTCTTGGTCAACAATAGGGTCTTGGTCAAAGATAGGGTTGTCGTAGATGATATAATTGGAAATGGAATTTTTGTTAAGGATAGGTGTGTTTTGGATGTCATGATTATTTTGAAGGACATCTTGAATGAACTTTGAGATAGGGTCATGGGATGGACTACCTTGTTCTTGACATGAGGGTGACATTATAAGGTCATGCTTTGAACTTTCATTTTGACATGTATCCTCAAGTTTATTAAATGGGATTTGACTTTGGACTATGATAGAATTTCCATGAGTAGATGTGGCTTGTGAGGGGGTGACTTGAAAAGGATTAATGACCAAAGGACTAGGATAGGACGTGGGAACTTGGACTGGACTAGTATATGAAGGACTAGGATAGGACATGGGGACTTGGCCTGGAGTAGCATGTGAGGGACAAGGATAGGACATGGAGTCTTGGATTGGATTAATTATTGAAGGACAAGGATATGACATGGAGACTTGGACCGAATTGGTATGGTATGATGTGGCGACTTGACATGAGTTGGTAGATGGTTGATAAGGGATGCAGACTTCGACAGGATTAATAGGTGAAGGACTAGCATATGATGTGGAGACATGGAATGGACTAGCGTACAATTGACTTCCCTTGTCAAAGTTAGGATAAGGCTGATTAATGGATGTTTGTTGTGGACTAATGTCATGGATGGTGTTAAGTGACTTTTGGTAGTGAGGGTAGACGGATGGAGGTGGAAAAGTATTTATGTCAAAGTCTTGTGGTAACTTAGCCCCTTGGTCCAAAAGCATGGCTAGATACCTTTGAGGGTCGCGTAAGATTGAGTTTTCTACAAAGGAGACTATATCAGGATTTTGCACTGCAGCTTCTAAGTCTTCCGCATATACTCGTCCATTTCCGTCTCTTTGTATGAATGGTTCAGAAGGGTTTCGTGATGAAGATAGAATTTTCATGGAAGATTGCATGTTCATGTTGTGAAATGGTTCAAAAAAAGTCCAATGTTGGTTTGTGTCATAAGTGTTATTATCGATGTTGGGATTGAAATCTTGTCCAAAGTTTTCTATTTGTCGTTGTTGTCTTTGAAGCCTAGTCTCAACCGTAAAAGGGATTTTCTCAAATGAGGACGATGAGAATGACAAGTAAATTTAAGGATGACACTAGCCTATGTTTTTTGGATTTTCGATAAGGATGAAAATGCAACACTATGTTTCCTAAAATGTTGACTAGGATGACTAGGTAATGATAACGTTTGTCTAAGGAAATGATTGATGTAAGATGAAAAGGTGATCAAAGCCAAAATTTTGACTGAGGATGAAGATGATGATGTTTGACTAAGGACTTAATGTTATAAATGCAAGGTCAAGGTTCAAAATGATGACTAAGATGAACAATGCAAAGTCTAAGTTCAAAATGAGGACTGGGATTGTTTTTTTTTTTTTTGATATTTTCTTAAAAAGTCTAAGTTGTCTAAGGTTGATTGTTTGTGTCTAGATTTGTGACTATTGTGTATAATGTTTAAGTAATCCAGCAAGCACTTGACAAGCATGATGTTTTAGTGTAAGCAAGCACACATAAGACAAATACAATCTTAAAAGGCCAAAAGGCCAAGGGTTTGTATACTTGATATAGCCCACCGATATACCCCAGATTGGTGATAAACACCTTTCCTTCTCGAGAGAGGATAGCTTAAAATTTTGGTGGCATTAGCTCCCCTCCACTGCTCATTAATGTCATTCGAGCACACCAAATTTAAATTATTGGGTAGTGACTTCCCAAGAACTGCTATCTCTACTCAAGGGGATCAGTTGTGAGTGTCTTCGGGCATGATACTGTACCCTACACAATACCAAGCAACGGCCAAAGAACGGTTGGACACTAAAACAAGAGGTGTTTAATTCAGGTATTTCGTTCATAAGGCATGATCCATGCAGCGAGAGTCCCTTTTTGGATCCATCTCGTTGGAACCATATGTGTGATTCTTGGGCTTTCCCCAAGAATCCACTTTTATATACTAGCTAGAAGTCTCTCGGTGTCAGGGTGCTACCAGTCTGAGTCATCCTGGGGTGAGTACTTTTTTCCACCAAAATAGGCCCAAGTTCTAGAGTTAGTAATCATTTCTCTTGCACCTAGGATCACTCGAAAGCACAAGGGGAGAGGATACTTCAATTACTAAGTCGTGAAGGGTAATAACATAAAAAAAAATGGGTCTAGTTTTCTGATCACTGAGTTTAACAAGGTGAGAGCATACTCGCCTACCATTTTGCAAACACACTCAGACAAAGTAGACACACAAGTTCGTTTTAATTGCACCAAAATGAAATATGTACTAATCTAAAAAAAAAAGATAGGCACATTGTTTTGATGTTAGTCTTCAATGTTCGAACCTGCAAGACCACATATTAGTAGTTTGAATTTTTTCCTTTGACCCACGAAAGGTAACCGCCACACGCTGCAAACAAAGATTAGTAAAAAAAAACTTTAAAAAAAAAAATTAATGACAGCAACAAATTAAAACAGTGATAACTTTCTCAAATCTTAATGAAATTTTAAATCATTTGAATCCATGGAAAGCTGAAAATTGAACCTTCAAAACCCAGAAAGTATTTTCCACAATTCCGCACAAAAAAAACATTATAGACAAAAGGAAACGCGAGTTTTAAAAGCTAAATTAAAAAAAAAAGTGATCACTAAAATGGCCATAACTTTCTCAAATCTTAATGAAATTTGAAACCGTTTGAAGTTCTAGAGAGCTAAAAATGAGATCTACAAAACCCAGAAAAAGTTTTAAAATATTTTATTTGCTATTTTTTTTTTTTTCAAATGAAGGTGACGGGATTTTGTGACTTCTTGGCTGTAACCTGCAAAACAGTGAAAACAAACAAGAAAAAAATATAAATATTTCTATAGAACGTCAAGTTCACCAATGTAACTAAGGGTAAATTTTTGGATTAGATTCATCAATCAATAAAGCATATAAAATAAACCCAAAGACCTATCAAGAACAATGAAAACTAAAAAGAACAACAAATATACCTTTCATTCGTAGGAGTTTCCATGATTCACCTTGATAGTACCTTCTAACTTGTTGATTTGTGTTGCCCTCATATTCGACGTGCGAGCAATCCTTGACGAAAACCTACACAAGCTTTGAAGGATTTGAATCTAAATGCTTATGCCTATGTCTATGACAAAAATGACTAAAATGTCAAATTAATCTAAGTATTAATATGCCAAAATATTGTAATCTATGTGTATAATCTAGAAATGAGAGAAAAATAGCATTTTATAGAAAATGTCATTTTGAATGGATGGACAAGATTGACTTTTGACAGAGACCTAAAATTAACGGACAAGATTAAATCTGATAATCCCTAATCAAGGTTAGGGAAAAGTCATTAATCGAGCGGTCGAGATGTCATCTAAAAAGATCGAATCGGCGGTGGAGAATAAATGAGGAAATTAAATAAAAAATAAAGATTTTCAAAAATGAAGAAAATAAAAACTAGACTGAAGATCAATTTTGGAAAGGTTAAGAATCTTCCCGATCACTTGATTTATGGAGGAAAGTTACCAATTTGGAACTAAATTAATTTCAAATGTGAATTTTGTGAAATAATAAATAATCAATTTTTTGGATTATTTACCATAATGAGCTGACAGTTAAGAATGAGATGACATTTTAAATAATTTAATCTATTTAAAATGAGAAGAATATTAATTTAGGAAATTAAATAATTAAAAATAATTATTTAATTTAGCAGATAAGACTAATAATTAAATAAATTAATTTATTTAATTATGACAGTTAGTGACATATTAAATAAATAAATAAAATTTATTTATTTAATAATCAGGGAGAAATGACTAAAGAAGGGTGATTAAATAAATTAAGCAATTTATTTAATTAAGGGAAGACTTAGACAATTAATGACATATTTAATAAATAAATAGAATTTATTTATTGAATAATCAAGAAGAATAAAAAGACATGAATTAATTAAATAATTATGAATTATTTAATCAATAGTCGAATGTGGACTAAGGACATAATTAAATGTCATAATTATGCTAGGACGAAAGTGGTAAAAATGAAGCTTGTAGGCCTAGGTCATTTTTAAGTGTCTACGCCCAGAAAATAAGAGAAAAGCAAAAACAAAACAAACCAAAAGAAAACCTATACTAACCAAAATAAATAAAAGCAAAGCAGAAAGGAAAACCCTAATCTAACTATATACAAGACCAGAGCTGAAAACAGCTCAAGACTAGAAATAATGCTTCAAATACTGCCCATTGACAGGCAGTGGGATATCCTCTCTAGTGAGAGTTTTCAATCGGAAAGCATTATCTCCCAAGATTTCTGAGATCTGGTAAGGACCGAGCCAAAGTTTATCAAATTTTTCATGATCTCCCTTACGGTCATGGGCTTTATCCCAGGAAAGAACCAAGTCAGAAATCCTAAAAGCTTTAACCTTGGCTCTCTTATCAAACCATCTCTTGACAACCCCTTGATGCTTAACAAAGTTCTCCAGGGCTTCATCCCTCTTTTTCTTCAAGGTGCAATAGTTCGGCAAGTCTTGCCTAATGTCTATCTCCCTCATCATAATATTCATTGATGAATTGAAGGGTATAAATTTTCAATTGTATGGGAAACACAGGTTCTAATCCATAAACCAGGTGGTAGGGTGACATCCCTATGGAGGCTTTATGTCTTGTATGATCTGCCCAAAGAGAAAATATTAGTTGGGTATGCCAGTCTCTAGGGTTCCTTCCTTATAACTTGCAGATGACAGTCAGAAGATTCTTATTAGAGGATTCAGCCAACCCATTACCCTGCAGATAGTAATTGGATGCAAATTTTATAATGATCCCATGATCAAAAGCCCAGTTAGAAAAATTTAACGATGAAAACGCAGGACCATTGTCACAAACCAAAGACATAGGACATCCAAAATGATTAAGAATACCAGATTCAAGGAAGTTAATTACTACCTCAGAAGTACATTGTTTGCATGCAAGAGTCTCTATCCATCACGTAAAATAATCAGTAATGGTGAGAATATACATGTGACCAGCGGAGGAGGGCGGATTGATGGGGCCAATGAAGTCCATTCCCCATTGAGCAAAAGGTTTTGCCTCGATGACCAGCTGAAGTGGGAGCGCTGCATACTTCTCTTTGGTGGTCGTTGTCTGACACACATGGCATGTCCTGATATGACTGTGGGTGTCTTTGAACAATGTAGGCCAGTAGTAAACAGCTCTAAGAAACTAGTTTGCTGTAAATGGTGTTGACCCATGGCCTGTACCATATCTGTCATGGAATTCTGACATCATTCTTTCAGATTCTGCCCTTCCCAGGCACCTTAAGTACACCCCCTCATAATTTTTCTTGTATAAAACAGCCCCTTTTAACATGAAACTATCACTCTTCAAGTGCAACGCCCTTCTTTGTACTGGATTGAGATGATTAGGGCACCTCTGAGTCAAGAGATAATGAACAACATCATCATACCACTCACCAGGAGAAACCTCCTCTAAAGTATAAGCCTGAGCTGTAAGATCAGGGCCTGTCTTTGCTATTGTCTTTGTGAGCCCTTGCCCTCTTACCAGCCTCATGGGCTGAATTTCCATGTCATACACTTGTAGCATAGTTACCCACTTGGCTCTTCATTCTCCCAGTTCATTCTATATCAAGAGCAGCTTGACTGCAGGATCGAGAACTATAGCAAAGATCTTATTTCTAAGGATGTAATGTCTAATTTTTTGACTGCCCTAACTAAGGCATAAACCTGCTTCTCCACATTTGGTAACCTTAGCTCCATATCCTTCAATGGTGTGCTCATGAATGCTATGGGGTTTTCATTGCCTTGGTCAGATTTCTAAGTTAATATAGCAGCACATGAGTGGTCAGAAGCAAATGAATATATGTAGAATGGTTTGGCATAATCGGGACTTACTAAAACTAGAGTTTCAGCAATAGCTCTCTTTATTTCAGCAAATGCTTCCTTCGCTTCTACATTCCATTCCACCTTGGCCTCCTGCTTCAACATTACATTCATTGGCTTAACTATTTCAGCAAACCCAGTGATGAATTTCCTGACAAAATTAATTTTGCCAAAGAACAATTTCATTTCTTTTTTACTAACAGGTGGTGGGATCTTCAGAATAGCCTCTATACATTCTGGATCAATTGCAATCCCCTTTTCAGAGATGATATTCCCTAGTAACTTACCTTCTATAACTCCAAAGATGCATTTCCTGGGATTGAGCGATATGCCAAACTCTCTGCATTTATGGAGAACTTTGCACAAATCTAAGATATGATCACCTCTCTTCTTTGAAAATACCGTCAGATCATCCATGTAGATGATTATGCACTTCCCAATTAGGTCTTTAAAGGCTATGTCCATTTCTCTCTGGAATGTGGCTCTAGCATTAATCAATCCAAAAGACATTCTTCTATAAGCAAAAGTGACCCACTTAGTGGTGAAAGCAGTCTTGTGTCTATCCTCGTACTGTAATGCCCGACGTGCAAACCCCAGAGAACTCAAAAAGGCAAATAATTTTTTTTTTTAAAACAGTTAAATTAAACTTACAATACATTAATCATAATCACATAACATATTACATCACATTATCTCACTTAGTTCTCTGGGGCACGCGAGGTTACATTGCAACCACAAACGGAAAATAAAAGATAATGATAAACCATGTAACCAATTATAATATAATAACCATGAATAATTGTACATCTATGAACCAAGAGAAAGTATATTAAAATATCACATAATACAATCGTATGAATCATAAAATTACATAGAATCCTAACTATTACATCATTGTTATAATGTTACATTACATTTTTTTGATATAATAATTACAATGAATTTCCCAAACAAGTGGGATGATACAATTTACAATGAATTTAGAATAACAAAGTGAGCACTGGAACAACTCCAACTGCGGGACATGCTGCGAACAAAGGATGCTAATGGGGAACCCAACGGGTGCGGAGCACGTTCCACCCAACCATGTGAATTATAGATAACTCACCCCCCATGCTCAGAGGTGACAAGGAAGTTATCTCGACCAAGATTGTCAAACTGACTCCATGACAAGGTACAAACACAAATACAAACTCAGAGAGTACAATTAAACCAAACAACGACAATAACAAGTCACCAAAGTATACTCAAATCACTCTCACAAAATCTGAATCAACAATAAGAGTACAAAGCTAAGGAAATTGATACAACATCCAAAGTCCAAAATACATTTCTAGAGGCAAAAGCAACAAGGTGAAATAGGAAGTCTAGTGGAGAGTGTCATCGCATAGCTCTTATGGGATCTCTAGGCTCTTCCTCCAACATGAGGCATCGGCACCCATCTATGGATCTCCTGGCTCTTCCTCCTACTTGAGGCGCCGTCACCATAGGGTAGCTCATGCGGAGTCAATAACCTCTCATGAAGACGAGATTATGACTTTGCCGACCACGGCTTTCTCAATCTATCAATAGTCTAAGATAGCCCTAATGCATAGACGAGGATTCCAGTTTTTAATTATCTTGAGTTTTTTACTACCCATCCCCCTAATTCTATTTTTAGGTTATCACTTGATTAACTACTCTTACGTGGGTTCTCCTGTGCACTTCCTCTTAACCAAGGCATTGGCCCCCACGAAGAGCCACTCTCCCTAAGACCCCTGACATAAAACTAAAATAAGACAAGGGTTGAACCTCAACAAATAAGCATGATACCAAAACCAGAACAAGCGAGGCATTAACTCTCTCGCAACAACTAATAACCAAAAAGTCTCAACAACCGTTCAACCCTTCCAAACATGAACCATAAGTTTTCAACTCCAAGGAAGAAATTCAAAACGAGAATAATATTTAAAAATAACCAAGCCTCTGGAACAAGGTTTCAAATCAACAATCGGGTTCCCACATCGACATTAAAGCCAACACAAAAACAGAATGTGACTACACCTAATTTGATGATCTCAAACACCATATCAACTTTACTCAAAGCAGTTAAGAAAGGAAACACTACAATTTTCTCAAAATCAATTATTAAATTCATAAAAAGCAAGGAACAATTGTCATATGTAAATAATACATTAAATTTATTATAATAAATTCATTAACGTTCCATCTCCAAAGACAATTATATTTCTATTAAGAGAAACTATTTATTTTTATTTTTTTTAAATCTATTCCTTACATATGCAAAAGAATACATTATAATTTATCATCTATTTATATATAAAATTAAACACACATACATATACATATACATACATATATATATATATTCATGAATTAAATTTAACTAAAATAAATAAATAATGAAAAAAATAGATTATTTTTATGTTTCAATATTTTGTAATTTCAATTAAAATTAAAATAAATAAATATAAAAGCAAAAATAAAAAACAAAATAAAATAAACGGCCATAGTGTTGTCGCAGTCCTTGCAAGGACTGCCCACGGCAGTCCCTGCAGGGACTGCTGTGCGGCGGTTTAAACCCCCACGCCAGGGTACGGGGGAGCGGCCAGTCCGTCCCTCCCAGCCCTTAAAATTTTTTAATATATAAAATTTTATATATATAATTTTTTTTAATAAATATAATTTTTGTAGAATTTTCATTTTATAAAATGTAAACTCCGTCCTTAGCAGGCACGGACACCGATAGTTCGGCTCTGAATAAAAAAAATTAAAAAGGAAATTATAGATTCCAAATAAACTCAACTGAAAACAAATAAACCTCAAACAATTTTCCTTTATATATATTTCATATATATATATACAGATATATATATATATCACCAAATAGGGCATCAAATAAATTGAAATTTTCAGAGAAGAGATGAAATTTCTTCAACAATATACAGAGATATCCATGATTTTTAATTGAATACCATTTGCCTTCAAATCTAAAATTCATTTTCTTGTAAAAGAGAGGATTATTAATTTAATTCCCAAACCATTTTAAAACCCAAATTTTTAAGACAACAGATTTTTCCCCAATCATTTCGAAACCCAGATTTTCCCCAAATTATTTGATAATCCAGATTTTTTTCAAATTAATTGATAACCCAGATTTTTCCTATTCTATTTGAAAACTAGATTTTTCCTATTCTATTTGTAAACCCAGATATTTTTTCAAATGCATGAAAACCAAATTATTCTCTTTACCCAATACAAAATGATTTTCATTGGAATTTTTAAACAAATAAAGAGAAAGGGATTTTTTGAAACCTAGACTCCTGCTTGCTGGAAATATGATGAAGTTCTTGTTCCAACCAGCCCTTCGAATAGCTTTCGCTCCTTTCCTCAATACTTCATTTCCAGCTTCTTCTTCTTCTTCCTTTTTTGATGGATTCTCCACCCAAAACTTAACCAGCAAAATCTCCCTCTTTTTCCCAAAAAAATAAAGAAAATCCAGAGCACTATAACAATTTTTCCAGCCAAAGAAGAATTCCCTCAATTTCTTTTTCAAAACCCCTCTATATTTCTCTCTCCTACATGCAACCCAACCAACATTTTCTATTATCAGCATTCCATTTTTCTGCCCACACATGATTTCCCATTTGTCCTTATTATCCTTTTTTTTTTTTTTTTTTTTCATTTTGCACAAAATTTAAATTTATTTATTTTATTTTTATCTTCAACCCAGTAATTTATTTATATTGACAATACACCATTTAATATTTAATTAACATTTAATAAAAATACATGACCTTTCAAATAAATAAACATTTAAATATCTAAATACAATTTAATCTTATATTTTAATCAACAATTTTTACAACGAATACACCACAACATATAAAATACCAACATTAATTATATACGACATAAAACAACCACAACCACAAGTCATGACAACTACAGAACATACAATACCATACAACAAGGCGGTCTGACATCATGGAATGGGAAAACTTCATTGTCACCTCTGTTTCAACTTTATACCGTTGGGTTATTTGTGCTCACCCTGTCCTACCGAAGCATGTG
Source organism: Sequoia sempervirens (assembly GCA_007258455.2). Lineage (NCBI taxonomy): Eukaryota > Viridiplantae > Streptophyta > Pinopsida > Cupressales > Cupressaceae > Sequoia > Sequoia sempervirens. The sequence continues at coordinate 39,416,135 of VDFB02281492.1, forward strand.
GAATCGAGACTATGTACCTACAATTCCTGCATACAAACAAAGTCGTGTACATGTGCATATATATAAAATCAAAGCATTGTATTGTGAGAAGGAATCGCAGCGTAACAGAGTGCTCGTAATGAGTGATGCTACACTGTCCTTCATCACATCTATCCTAACAATTATAATATGATTGATAAAATAATATTTCTAAACTAACAATTCATCTCATGACATAATCTATTAAATCACTACACCATAACATAAATATGAAAATCAACTAACATCACCAACCACAATGTCATATGAAATAATCATGTCCACAAAAGGAGTAACAGCATCATCAAATGTCTAACTAACCAATCACACAAAATAGTACCATCATAGTATCAATATATCAAATCAAAGCATAAACTAATGAGTCCAACTAGCAACTAGGAGGGTTATTACATCCTCCCCCCCTTAAATCCGGCTTACTCCTGTAAGCCCAAAAATAAGTAAGGGTAGGATTCTTTGATACGGGAAGCATCCTCCCATGTCGTTGAAGTCTCATCATTGGGGTCCCACTGGACCCTCACCTGCTCAATATCCCTGCCTCTGAGAACGAGTCTCCTATGCTGCACCATGGCCACGGGCTCTGGAGCTAGCTGCCCGTCCTCGACCTGTGGAGCATTCCAATCAAGTACATGAGTAACATTAGGAAAAAAAAGCCTAAGAACAGAAACATGAAACACATCGTGAATCCGCGACAGACTGGGTAGCAAGGCCAAGCGGTAGGCAATAGGACCAATACACTCTAACACCTCGAATAGACCCACAAAACGGGGTGCAAGCTTAGAACCCTTTCCATAATGAATAGGGCTCTTCCGAGGATGAACTCAAAGAAACACTCAATCACCTACTGCAAACTGCCGATCAACTCTGTGTGCATCAGCAAACTTCTTCTGCCTGTCCTGAGCTACTACAAGATGCTCTTGGATGCGTGCTACCTGCTGCTCCATATCACGAAGCATCTCAGGTCCAAGAAAAACCCTGTCCTCTAATCGATCCCAACTCAAAGGGGTATGACAAGGACGACCATATAAAGCCTGAAATGGAGCCATGCCAATCAAACTATGATAACCATTATTATAGGCAAACTCAACCAAATGCAGATAATCTTCCCAACGAGATTGTTGGTCCATGACATACATGTGAAGCATATCCTCAAGCACCTGATTAACTCTCTCAGTCTGACCATCTATCTCAGGATGGTAGGCATAACTAAAATTCAACTTAGTCCCTAAGGACCGCTACAAAGATGTCCATAACGTAGATGTGAATACTGGATCTCTATCAGAAATAATCTTGCACAGTATCCCATGTAATCGAACAATATCTTCCATGAACACCCTAGCCACCACAGAAGCAGTATAGGAAGATTGAATGGGAGAGAAATGGGCTACCTTGGTCAACCTGTCAACAGTGACCATGATAGCGTCGTGTCGCCTGGAAGACATAGGCAACCCGACAATAAAATCCATAGAAATAATGTCCCACTTCCACTCTGGAACAAGATGAGGCTACAACAAACCTACCGAATGATGATGCTCGGCCTTAACTCTCTGACATTCCAGACACCTAGCCACAAAATCAGCAATGTCACGCTTCATTCCAGCCCAAAAATATAGTGAGCGAAGATCAGCGTACATTTTCTTAACTCCTGGGTGTGCCGAATAAGGAGCTCTATGAGCTTCGGTCAAGATTAGGGTACAAAGACCCTCTGTAGGAGGTACATACATTTGGCCTCCATAAAGCAAAACACCATCTGAATCCATAGAGTAACCGGAAAATTTGCCTTCCAAAGTTCTGCCCGACTCAATTTCTGATTTCACTACTTGATACCAATCATCTGAAGAAAGATTTGCAAGGATCTGACTTTTCAAATCAACCTCAAGAGCCATAGCAGAAATCTCATGCTTGCATCTACTCAACGCATCAGCCACCACATTCTCTTTGCCCTGAATATACTTCACCTCAAAATCATATTCGCACAAGAATTCCATCCACCTTCTCTGCCTTGCATTCAGGTTCGGCTACGTAAAGATGTATTGCAGACTACGATGATCTGTATGCAACTCGAACTGATGACTAAGGAGAAAGTGTCGCCACCTTACTAAGGCATGCACAACTGAGGCTAAATCCAAGTCATGAGTGGGGTAATTGAGTTCATGATCCTTAAGCTTTCATGATTCATAAGAAATCACTCACCCCTCCTGCATTAACACAGCCCCTAAGCCTTCCAAAGAAGCATCAGTACACACAACAAAATCACCTGACGGATCAGGAACTGCTAAGATAGGAGCACTAGTCAGCTTGTCCTTCAAAGTCTAGAAAGCCAACTGACACTGTTCGGACCAAAGAAACTTCTTTCCCTTCCTATGCAAGGAGGTGATAGGATGAGCCAACCTAGAAAATCCTTGGACAAAACGCCTATAGTATCCTGCAAGTCCCATGAAGCTACAAATTTCTGAGACATTTGTGGGTGCGGGCCAATCCACAATAGCCTGGATCTTTGCAGGATCAACCAAAATTCCCTCACCAGAAATCACATGGCCCAAATACTGAACTTCAGTCTTATAGAATTCACATTTCTTGAGATTGGAAAACAATTGATTACTCCTTAAGCATTGCAACACCTGTCTTAGATGTTCCTCATGTTCCTCCATAGACCTAGAATAAATCAGAATGTCATCGAGAAACACAAGGACGAATCTATCCAAGTATGTTTGGAACACTCCATTCATTAGGCTCATAAAGACTGAAGGTGCATTCGTCAACCCGAACGGCACCACGGTGAACTCGTAATGTCCGTATCGAGTACAAAATGTTGTTTTATGAATGTCTGGATCAGCAATCCTCAACTGATGATATCCTGATTTGAGATCAATCTTGGAGAACACCTTTGCCCCTTTTATGTGATCAAAAAGATCATCAATTCTGGGTAATGGATATCGGTTCTTCACTGTTACCTTGTTCAACTGCCTATAGTCAATACACAAGCGAAGAGAACCATCCTTCTTCACAAAAATCACAGGTGCTCCCTAAGGAGAAACACTTGGGCAGATAAAGCCCTTAGCCAACAACTCTTCCAGCTGCAAACGGAGTTCCTGAAGTTCCTGCGTTGTCATCCGATATGGGGCTCGAGATATTGGCTCAGCTCCAGGTACCAGATCAATCCTGAAGTCTATATCTCGCTTAGGTGGCATACCAGGTATCTCTTCTAGAAACACATCAGAAAACTCCTTAAGGAGAGGGTATTGTTCTAATGACACCCCTTGGCTATCCTCTAACTCCAAGTCACTCAAAGATACAGCAAAGAGCTGACAACCCTGTCGAAAGTACCTTTTGAGCTGCATGGCGGAGATCATTCGCAAAGAAATAGGTTTTTGAACACCCACGATTTCCACCTCCTTTCTGGAATCATCAAAGCACTGCACTGCTTTACGGCGACAATCAATTATAGCACGGTGTGCACTCAACCAGTCCATGCCCAAGACAACATCATATGAGCCAAGTGGTAGAATTCTGAGGTTTACTTTAGTTGACAAAGCCCCTATACTTAAGCTACAATCCTGCACAAGCTTCTCTACAACAAGCTTTGACCCTGAAGCCAATTCAACTTTCCATTTCTCGCCTTGACTAGTTGCCACCAGTCCACATCGCTCAACCACTAAAGGAGATATAAAGGAATCAGATGCACCAGAATCAAAAAGTATAGAAATGCTAGAATCATGTAACACACCTGAAGCCTCAATGACGGTGCTCTGGTGGTCTGCCTGCCGATTATCCACTGCAGCAAATACACGATGAGATCTCCCTACATCACCTACTATCAGCTCTAAACCAGCTGGCCTCTAATTAAAACCTGAAGTGCCCTTATAAGGACACAATCTGGCAATGTGCCCCTGCTGCCCACAAGAGTAACATCCAGTACCCCTGCCAAAACCTTTGCCCCTTGATGGAGCATTTGACTACTGAAAGCTCCCTCGACTCGGCACTAACTAGATACTAGGTGTAGGTTGTGCAAAACGTTCCTGATGAACTTGATTTCTGTTCCTGTTCCGATCCTTGCGAAACTATGAATTGCCACTTTGTGGAGATTGGAAGTTCTTCTGTTTTGACTACTGCTGCTGATGACCCCCTTTCAAGGGTTGAAACCTGTTTCTAGAAGATCCTACTCCCTGAGACTGACCCCCATGAGTGCTAAAACCCTGAGTAGGTGCACTGCCAATCTGCACTCCAATGTGGCCACCCAAGGCCATGGCCAAATTCTCCTCCACCAAATGAGCCTTCTCAACTGCCATTTCCATCGTCTTCAACTCGAAGACTCGCACTCCACCACTGATGTGGGTTTTAAGGCCCCGAACAAAGTGCTGAACCAACATGCCTTCATCGTGGATAATCCCTGCATACTGCTTCAACTCATAGAAGCAGCGCTCATACTGTTCCACTGACATAGACAACTGCTTGAGATCATGAAACTCGTCAGCCCTACGCTGCCTCCAATGGTCTGAGAGAAAACGAGCCCTGAACCTGTCCAAGAACAATTCCTAGGTGACCATACTGATATCAAGGTGCAATTTTTGTTCCTCAAGATGCCACCAAGTAGATGTGAAGCCTCGCAAATGCATAACCGCGCACTGAGCCTTGGTATTGCTACCATAAGGGTGCATGGTGAAGCAATGATCTAAGTCAATTAGCCAAGTTTCAGCTTCTAGTCCACCTCTCGAACCATCAAATGTTGGTGGGTGAGCTCTCAACAAATCCCTCATATGGCCTGCTAATACTGCATCCTGATCAGAGGTTATTCCCCTCCGCCTCGGTGACCTTTCTCTTTCTCTTTCAATCTGAGGCTCCTCCTCTGGCCTGGGTCCCAAATGAGCCAAAATTTCTCCAAGAATATGCTATAATGAACCGTCTAATCCAGGCTGTCCTGGGTTCTGACCACCTGACGGATTACTATGAAGACACAGCTGTTCCTCATGCTCAGAACCATGAGAACTGGGAACTAAGGGACTTTTTTGACTTGCTCCATGACCGGCACCACGGCTTCTTGCTCGGCCACGTCCTCTACCTCAAGGCATAATTCTGCACAACAAGATAAAGGTACAAATAAGCTCCAGAGTTCAAACGTGAGGTTACTTAATGGACCTAACTACCCAGCGACCCCAGCATTTACAAACCTGGCTCTGATACCAAGTTGTAACGCCCGACGTGCAAACCCCAGAGAACTCAAAAAGGCGAATAATTTTTTTTTTTATATAATTAAATTAAACTTACAATACATTAATCATAATCACATAACATATTACATCACATTATCTCACTTAGTTCTCTGGGGCACGCGAGGTTACATTGCAACCACAAACAGAAAATAAAAGATAATGATAAACCATGTAACCAATTATAATATAATAACCATTAATAATTGTACATCCATGAACCAAGAGCAAGTATATTAAGATATCACATAATACAATCGTATGAATCATAAAATTACATAGAATCCTAACTATTACATCATTGTTATAATGTTACATTACAATCTTTTGATATAATAATTACAATGAATTTCCCAAACAAGTGGGATGATACAATTTACAATGAATTTAGAATAACAAAGTGAGCACTGGAACAACTCCAACTGTGGGACATGCTGCAAACAAAGGATGCTGATGGGGAACCCAACGGGTGCGGAGCACGTTCCACCCAACCATGTGAATTATAGATAACTCACCCCCCGTGCTCAGAGGTGACAAGGAAATTATCTCGACCAAGATTGTCAAACCGACTCCATGACAACAAGGTACAAACACAAATACAAACTCAGAGAATACAATTAAACCAAACAACGACAATAACAAGTCACCAAAGTATACTCAAATCACTCTCACAAAATCTGAATCAACAATAAGAGTACAAAGCTAAGGAAACTGATACAACATCCAAAGTCCAAAATACATTTCCATAGGCAAAAGCAACAAGGTGAAACAAGAAGTCTAGTGGAGAGTGTCATCACATAGCTCTCATGGGATCTCCAGGCTCTTCCTCCAACATGAGGTGCCGGTACCCATCTATGGATCTCTTGGCTCTTCCTCCTACTTGAGGCGCCGGCACCATAGGGTAGCTCATGCGGAGTCAATAACCTCTCATGAAGATGAGATTATGACTTTGCCGACCATGGCCTTCTCAATCTATCATTAGTCTAAGATAGCCCTAATGCATAGACGAGGATTCCAATTTTTAATTATCTTGAGTGTTTTACTACCCATCCCCCTAATTCTATTTTTAGATTATCACTTGATTAACTACTCTTACCTTGGTTCTCCTGTGCACTTCCTCTTAACCAAGGCACCGGCCCCCATGAAGAGCCACTCTCCCTAAGACCCCTGACATAAAACTAAAATAAGACAAGGGTTGAACCTCAACAAATAAGCATGATACCAAAACCAGAACAAGCGAGGCATTAACTCTCTCGCAACAACTCAGAACCAAAAAGTCTCAACAACCGTTCAACCCTTCCAAACATGAACCATAAGTTTTCAACTCCAAGGAAGAAATTCAAAATGAGAATAATATTTAAAAATAACCAAGCCTCTGGAACAAGGTTTCAAATCAACAACTGGGTTCCCACATCGACATTAAAGCCAACACAAAAATAGAATGTGACTACACATAATTTGATGATCTCAAACACCATATCAACTTTACTCAAAGCAGTTAAGAAAGGAAACACTACAATTTTCTCAAAATCAATTATTAAATTCATAAAAAGCAAGGAACAATTGTCATATGTAAATAATACATTAAATTTATTATAATAAATTCATTAACGTTCCATCTCCAAAGACAATTATATTTCTATTAAGAGAAACTATTTATTTTTATTTTTTTTAAATCTATTCCTTACATATGCAAAAGAATACATTATAATTTATCATCTATTTATATATAAAATTAAACACACATACATATACATATACATACATATATATATATATTCATGAATTAAATTTAACTAAAATAAATAAATAATGAAAAAAATAGATTATTTTTATGTTTCAATATTTTGTAATTTAAATTAAAATTAAAATAAATAAATATAAAAACAAAAATAAAAAATAAAATAAAATAACTACCATCTGCAACCGGTAAGGATTTCCGGGCACACGGCGGTAAGGTAGGCCCAGTTCCTAAGATTGTGCGGCGGTTTAAAACCCCCGCAGTGGTACGGGGGCGGCCCCTCCCCCTCTTAAAATTTTTTAATATATAAAATTTTATATATATAATTTTTTTTTATAAATATAATTTTTGTAGAATTTTCATTTTGTAAAATGTAAACTCCGTCCTTAGCAGGCACGGACGCCGACAGTTCGGCTCTGAATAAAAAAAAATTAAAAAGGAAATTATAGATTCCAGATAAACTCAACTGAAAACAAATAAACCTCAAACAATTTTCATTTATATATATTTTATATATATATATATATCACTAAATAGGGCATCAAATAAATTGAAATTTTCAGAGAAGAGATGAAATTTCTTCAACAATATATAGAGATATCCATGATTTTTAATTGAATACCATTTGCCTTCAAATCTAAAATTCATTTTCTTGTAAAAGAGAGGATTATTAATTTAATTCCCAAACCATTTTAAAACCCATATTTTTAAGACAACAACAGATTTTTCCCCAATCATTTCGAAACCCAGATTTTCCCCAAATTATTTGATAATCCAGATTTTTTTCAAATTAATTGATAACCCAGATTTTTCCTATTCTATTTGAAAACTAGATTTTTCCTATTCTATTTGTAAACCTAGATATTTTTTCAAACGCATGAAAACCAAATTATTCTCTTTACCCAATACAAAATGATTTTCATTGGAATTTTTAAACAAATAAAGATAAAGGGATTTTTTGAAACCTGGACTCTTGCTTGCTGGAAATATGATGAAGTTCTTGCTCCAACCAGCCCTTCGAATAGCTTTCGCTCCTTTCCTCAATACTTCATTTCCAGCTTCTTCTTCTTCTTCCTTTTTTGATGGATTCTCCACCCAAAACTTAACCAGCAAAATCTCCCTCTTTTTTCCAAAAAAATAAAGAAAATCCAGAGCACTAAAACAATTTTCCAGCCAAAGAAGAATTCCCCCAATTTCTTTTTCAAAACCTCTCTATATTTCTCTCTCCTACATGCAACCCAACCAACATTTTCTATTATCAGCATTCCATTTTTCTGCCCACACATGATTTCCCATTTGTCCTTATTATTCTTTTTTTTTTTTTTTAATAAACTCCATTTTGCCTGCCTTACTTCCTCATGCACAAAATTTAAATTTATTTATTTTATTTTTAGCTTCAACCCGGTAATTTATTTATATTGACAATACACCATTTAATATTTAATTAACATTTAATAAAAATACATGACCTTTCAAATAAATAAACATTTAAATATCTAAATACAATTTAATCTTATATTTTAATCAACAATTTTTACAACGAATACACCACAACATATAAAATACCAACATTAATTATATACAACATAACACAACCACTACCACAAGTCATGACAACTACAGAACATACAATACCATACAACAAGGTGGTCTGACATCATGGAACGGGAAAACTTCATTGTCACCTCTGTTTCAACTTTATACCATTGGGTTATTTGTGCTCGTCCTGTCCTGCCGAAGCAGGTGGAATCGAGACTATGTACCTGCAATTCTTGCATACAAACGAAGTCGTATACATGTGCATATATATATAAAATCAAAGCATTGTATTGTGAGAAGGAATCGCAGCATAACAGAGCGCTCGTAATGAGTGATGCTACACTGTCCATCACATCTATCCTAACAATTATAATATAATTGATAAAATAACATTTCTAAACTAACAATTCATCTCATGACATAATCTATTAAATCACTACACCATAACATAAATATGAAAATCAACTAACATCACCAACCACAATGTCATATGAAATAATCATGTCCACAAAAGGAGTAACAGCATCATCAAATGTCTAACTAACCAATCACACAAAATAGTACCATCATAGTATCAATGTATCAAATCAAAGCATAAACTAATGAGTCCAACTAGCAACTAGGAGGGTTATTACACGTACTGCACCATGACCTGGTTGTATCCTGAATAACCATCTAGGAAGGACATCATCTGAGATCTGTTGACGATCTGGAGCACTTCATCCAATGAGGGCACTAGATAATTATCCTTTTTCTGATGCCCTATTCAGTTTCTTGAAATCTAAGCATAACCTAATTTTACCATTTTTCTTCAATACAGGAACTAGGTTTGCAACCCAAGTAGAGTGTCTGACTGGAAATATGATTATCACAGACAACAGTTTCTGTACTTCCTTTTGTATTATAGGTTCCAGTTGAGCATTAATAGGCCTCTTCCTCTATCTGAAAGGTTTCACTCCTGGATTGAGAGGGATAGTATGAGTTATAACTGATGTATCATAAGTCTTCAAGTCTTCATAACTCCAGGCTATCACATCTGGATATTTGTGCAATGCATCAATGATTCCCCATCTTTCTTCTGGGGTGCATACTTTGCCAATAAGAACATTTTTTACATCCTCCTGTGATCCCACATTATACTTGTCACATTGTCCACTAATGGACTCTTTCCTAGTGTCTTGATCCTGGTCTCTGATCTTGTCCAAATCAAAGATCCTCTCTTATTGCACCATTCCCCTAGGGATTGTGTTGGTCTTCAGGTTGATTACACCTTCCAAGTCTATCTCTACCTCTTGAGGCTCAATTTCATCATTGATCTGTGTTTGTGATAAAGTCTAGAATATGTTTATCATCTTCAAACACCTAGAAGCTAGTAACATTATCAGGGACTGAGGGCATTGGGGTCAGTTCCACTGTAAACTTCTTCAACCCATAAAGAGATAGAGGCTACAAAGTGTTGGCTGCCTGGGCTAAGGAATTAGCTGTCTAGTTTTTATTTCGTGGAATTAGTTGAATGTTAAAGGCATCAAATCCTTCAATAAGGTCCCATAATTTGTGTCTGTAGTTAGTCATTCTTCTATCATGGCAGGAGTACTACCTTCTAACTTGCTTGACTACTAACTCAGAATCTCCATACACTTGCAAGCTCTTAACCTTCTTCTTCAAAGCCATCAACAATCCATGAACCAAAGCTTTGTATTCTACTACGTTATTTGTACAATGGAACTAAAATCTATTAGCAGCAAAAAACATCTTACCTTTTGGGTTGATTAGCTCAAATCCTACCCCAGCTCCTTGTTTTGATTTTGAGCCATCGAATCTTAACGTCTAACAGCCAGCACCTGCGGACTTCTTCACTTCCTTACTTACATTGTTGTTGTTGGATGGCTTTTTAGAAGGCATCACTCATTTTCCTTTGTGGTCTTCTTGGACATTGATTGGGATCACAGGAGTAGGATTAGTATACTTTTGTATTTGTTTTACCGTGGCTTGGCATAAGCAACAGTCCAATTCTAAATGTGAAGCATTATGTACCCTGCACCAATTGGGAAAAAGTAACTCTTCAAAGTTCATTCTTCTTCCTAACTAAATCTGACCTTCAATACATTTTTGAAGGAACTCTTGAAAAGTATCTAACAAAGCTAGCTGACTATCCTCTAGATCATCATTACTTTCAGCTAGTTCACCATTGTCCTTAACTGGGTCCACTAGGGCTTCAACACCACTAGACTTTTTCATGAGGCCATGAGACACTGTATGCAATATGAGGACCTCCTCTGAATCTAGTTCTTCAAATGGAGAAAAAAGCATGGAACTACCCATACTTACTTCTAACACCATAATTTCAGCAGAGGTTTTCTGATACTCTGTAATCATGTACTTCATTCTGGGTTCTCATTCAATTCTAATCTTATTTGGAACCTGTTTCTAGGGAAGCCACATATGGGAGTGATTAGTTGAAACATATCCATTCAAAGCCCTAGTAAAGTCCCTACCCAAGATTAGGCCATAGGCATCAGGGATGTCAGCCACTTGTATATTGACAACTTGCTGAATTCTAGGATCAGAAGCAATCTGCAGGTGAATCATATTCAACTCTCCTACAAAATTCACTTCGGTCCTATACTACTGTGTGAGTTTCTTTTGAGAATCAGCAGGGGTGATACCCATAGCTCTACAAACACCAAGGGGCATAACATTGGTTGAAGCACCCAAATCCAGCAGACAATTATGTAAATTCTTACCAAATATGCAGACAGAAATCAAGAATGGGGGTGTGTCTATTTTCCCTTAGAATAGAGTTAAGGGAGTATCTACTTGAACAACTTGAAATTTGTCCCTTTCTTTCCTGGTGTCTCTAGTGGGCATATGGACTTGATCATGAGACTGATTTTTCCCTCCTATTGGCTAAGAATTAGATACTTTATGGACATTCTTGCTAACTGATTTATCTTGCAACATTGAATTTGCATCATAAGAACCTAAAACTGCATTCCTAATGCATAGAACTCTTAATAGCTCAAATGCAGATAGATTTATCTTCAATTTTTAGAGTTCTTCAACAACATACATGGCTAATTGTTCTTCATTCAAATCAATGGGGGTCTCCCTCAGGTACTCCACCATCTTTTCTTTACCTGCATCAACATTTCTTCCCTTTGGTACATCAGCATGTCCTCCTTGAGATAAATATTGCCCAGAAATTGGGGGCAATGAGGGATTGTTACTAGCATTGGGGTCTAGAGGCATGTTGAAATTATTTGGTGGAATGGAAGTAGTGAAGGGGCCTCCAGCCTGTGGGCACCTATATGGCAACTCTCTCAAGTTATACTTCTTGACAGGTCTCTGGAAGGTCTACACTTCTTCGATGTAAGCTTCCTCTTCATCTCTGGGACCATTATCATTCATTGGATTCTCATCAAATAATTGGGTCATTTCATCTCCATTACACACCTGGTCTGCCTCATCCTTCAACCGGTCAAATTCTTCTTCAGGTACATTCTCCTCACTTTGCAGAAAAGGAGCATGGTTTAATACCAACACTGGTGAATCATAAGGAATAGAGGGTACTATCTCTTGACAGGTTGCACTATTTTCCACCTCATACTGAAAGATTGAGGCTACTATTTGGAACTCTTGACAGTCCAGCTCAGAATGCTAACTAGTCTTGTGGAGCCTACACCATCTTGATAAAGTAGCCTCAGCTAGATATACAACACTAGGAGGCTTCTCTTGATTAACCAGCTGACTGGCAGACTAATTAACAGGTTGACTGATTGGTTGATCCAATGAGGTGGGAACTCTTCCATTGTTGGGACCTATGTTCCAAGTCCTATTCTGTCCTAATTGTTGTCTTCTATTGAATCCTTGTCCACCACCTCGGTCAAAGTTTTGACCTAATGATTGCGCCTTGTCATAATTTTGTCTTTTGTCGTTATTATATCCCTTATCATTATTGTAACCTCTTTCATTATTATATCCTCTGTCATTATTGTATCCTCTATCCTAATGTTTCCCTCTATCAAAGTGTTGTCCTTGTGGATTCTCTCTATTCTGAGTGGACTGCATATTCCTCTGAGTAGCTTGCAACTGACTGTTCTGATTCCTTAAGTAGGCCACCTCCATATTCAGCTTCTTTATTTGTTCCAACAATTCATCTAGTATTTCCTTGTCATGTTTATTGTATGAAGGTTGATTCACACTATTCTGGGAATACCCAACTGCAGCATTGGGATTTAGTGACTGATTCAAGACTTCAGAATTTTGCAAGTATGAAGGATAACTAGCCTAAGGCTGGATATGTAGAGGTTGATTCACCTTTTGCTAAGGATAACTAACTGCGGATGAAATTTATCCGCTAGGAGGTCCTAGGTAAGGGACCAGAGGCAACTGAGGTACCTAGTTCATGATCAGAGTATGGTTCACAAAAGCTTGATTGAGAGCTGGAACTTGTCCAAGGTGAGTAACGAGTCCTAATGAGGGTAAAAGCCTAGAAAAATGTTGCCTTAGATTTGTACTAACTTTTACAGCCTCTACATATGCATCTAGTAAACTCTCAGGGGGGTTATTACTCCATTTCATAAAAGTAGTTGTTAAACTATCAAGTCCTTCGTAATAGACTTCTAGGGCAGTGGGTTCATCAACAACATACGAGGTTTGTAATCTAGTATAGGCATGATGAAACCTATTATTGAAAGATCCTATAGGCTCATTGACCTCCCTTTTAACATTAGTGAACTGATTGTAGAGCTCATTAGAACTAATGGGGATTCGAAACTTCTGCAAGAAGGCAGCTTCTAGCTCAGTCCAATGGTGGATAAATCTAGCAGGTAAATGGTTATACCAATAAAACGCATCTTCCCCTAGTGAATAAGGAAATAACCTATATGCTACATCCTCATGGTTTGCCCCTCTATCTCTAAGGCCAGTCTAAAAGATCTTAATGTGCTCCTCAGTGGTCCTATTTGGGTTATTGACATGGAATTTTGAATAGGAGTGTTCAGGGTTTTTTGGCATAACATTGTAGATAGCGAAACTCAGGGGAGATGGGTTGGTTGTCAAGAAAGCCATTGGTGGAGATGGGGATGGTAATGGCTGAATTATGACTGGCTGAGGTTGTGGACTAGGAATGGCCTCAGACTTAGATGAACCCGATGAAGATGAGGATGATGTAAATGTGGGAGGCAGATGGGATGAGGATGATGATTCCCTTCTTCTGTTGGTCCTTCTTGACCTAGTAGGGTCTAGTAATTCCTGAAATTCATCCTCTCATGGAGCAGATCTTGTTCTTCTTCTGAATCTCTCAGGAGAGATGGCGTTCAAAAATTGATCTAGCTTGCTTATTTAGGGCCCTCCTTGTAGCACCAGTTCCTGTTGATTGTGTTTTCTGCACAATAACAGCTAGACAGAATATCATATCCTATCTCTCTTGAAAGTTAAATCTCTATCGACAAGCCTCAAGAGATAACTCCAAGGTCTCTAATGTCAGGTCTTGACAGTGCATAAACAACTCAGTAACGAAATGTGAAAATGATGGTAATCACAATGGGATCTTACTACAAGCAAAATGTTGAATAAATTTTATCAGATCTAACAATCTGATGTTGCTTAAATCCTAGATTTAACCCAATAATCAAAGAAATAGAAAAAGAGAAAGGTTTCAAAGATATTTCTAAACTTAATACAAAACCTAAGATTAACAATGAAAGTAACCAATACTCGAAATGGACCAATCCTTCAAAATTGATTTCTACTTGACCAAGATAAATCTACAATCTCATAGAAAACAGTGCAATCTTCTGAGGTGTTAATATTTTCAAATTATGAACACTCATTGAACAACCTTATTGCAGTTATAATGAACAAATCTTCACAATCGAACTAAGCACACTAAAATATGAAGTCCAGGCTAACTTTGCAAAGAAACTAACAATTAGTTGGTTGCGAAAAGTATGGACTGAAGGATTGCTACAACATTCAACTATCAAATCACAAACACTATCGAATAAAATCTAACCTAACTATTAACCTTCTCAAAGCAATTTTAAAGATGGAATAAAAGGAACCATGCAAAACAAAAGAAACAAGTATGGCACCAAATCACAATGTCATTTCTTGTATTAAAATTATTCACTATAGCAACAATTCTAGCATTCTGTTACAATATTTGCTTGAGGGAAACTACCTGCTAACTTACTCTACTTCTAACTAGCTCTGCTCTATATTCTAGTTACAAATTATAACCTTCTAACTATTTCTAACCCTTTACAAATGAGGCGAAGTGCCCAATATATAGAATTCCATAGGAACCCATTGGCCAGGCAAGGGTTTTGCAGTAATAACTCAGCACAATGACCTGGCCAAGAGAGTCTTTGAAATGGGTCAAACAGGAATTAAATTCACATCCTGTCCAAGTCATCCTAAGATCCACAGCTTGTACGATGCGCGAGAAGATAATAGAGAAGCACAAATCGCTCCACAACCCATCATTAGCTCCCTTCCCTATTATTTGTATTCAGACCTAGCACATCACGTACCTTCAAGAACTTCTCATCCAGGCCAATGACTGGTTGCAAGGGAAAAACTCTAAGTCATCTTTTGATGGATGCTATCTCATCCCTTGAGTGTTTGACTGACTTATCCCAATCTGCTTTATATGCCAAATACTTATCAATGACTGCAAGGTAGGTGGCCGCATCATCCAGTTGGTGCTCAAAAACGGAGCCATCATCAAGTGGTGCATAAACATCTTGCCACCAACTTCTCAACTATTCCAAACTTAAACATTCAGGAGCAATCTTCGTCCCGTCATTATCTCGAAGAAAGCAATGCAGCCATTGTAGACACCAGCTAGGGTGTCATCAATGTGTTTTCTTTGTTTGTAAATCTTCTTCAACACCTTTTTCCTAATTTGCAATGCCTCGAACCATTCCCACGATTTGGCAGCTCTAGAGGAGGGAAGAATTTCGTCACTCACCAACCTGTCCTGGGTGTACTCCATAATAGTTCTGGTTTTTCATAGCAAGAGGTCAGCGTCCTCTTTATCTTGTGCCAACACTTGTTTCAACCACCTAGTTGTCATGATAGCATCCTTTCCTATTGGCAAAATTTCCTTAATAGCTCCATCACCTTTTACCTGCACCACTTTTAACCAATTTGTAGTGGCAATAGTGGATGCTTTCATCTTTTCTAACTCGGTTATGGTCTCCTGAGGTAGAGGATTTGTAGCAGAGGAAGAAGAATTAATGGAATGTAGTGGCTTTATTAATTCCTCCAAGCACTTCCTGAGATTTTCATTTTCTCTTTTAAGTTCCTACTTGGTCTTCATTTCCTTCCTCAATTGATCTACAATAACTGTACTGGAGACCTCATAGTCTTCGATATCCTACTCAACTGATGTAGGTCCTAGATTAAAAGTTTGAACACTGTAATATTTTCCAACCACATCATTTCTATCTTTGTCTGGAGTAGGGGTGGTGATGTGAACAACTTTGTTATGCGCCTCATCCCTTTCAACCCTTGAGATCACTCTATCCTTCTTCTTATCTTTATCTTTTCCAATTACGGCTAGTAGTGCATTCCAATTCGGTGGACTGTCTTCTACCACAACCTATTTTTTCTTTATCTTTTTGTCCAGCCATTCTGGAATAGCAGGCTCCAATTGCACTTTGGCTTGTTTTTCCTCTTATTGTTGACCCTTAGGTGCCTCATCTTTATTCCTCTCTTCTTCTTCAACATGTTCCTCCTCATGTGCAGGTGAGGGAACCTTTTCTGCTTCTTCCTCCCTTGGAGGAGATTCAAATACCTCATTCCTAACTGGTGACTCTGCCTAAGTAACCAAGGGAGATTGCATTTCTTTTTCAATTTCTACCTCTGCATTGTAGAGTTCTCCCTCATGTAATTCCTCTCCCTCGATGTCTAGATGTTCATCAACTTTTTCAATTTTGTCTGCTTTACTTTGAACTTCATGAGAAGAAGGGATGTCATCCTACTGCTCCTCATGAGAAACCACCGAAGGTAGGTTAGTCCTAGACACAATGTCCCTGGGAGGAGGAGTCCTAGACCTCCTTGTATACGCCTTTGCTTTCTCCTCTGAACTTTCTACATTCACCATTGGCAGGGAAGTTACCTCTTCTGCAATCTTGGAGCTTACCTTCTCTGATAATTTTACAATTCTCCTCCTCCTCTTGGGTACAGGATCATCAACCTTAGGATTCTTTTTTTCAGTCTCTTTCTGCTCAGGCTTCTTAGTCCTTGTTCTCTTCTTGGCCTTTGTCTTCCTTTTTTTTTTTGCTCCTTGGGCTTCTTCCTCTTGACTACCTTTAGATTTAATTTTGATAGGAGAGTCCAGTTTTCCCTTGCCCTTGGGATCATGCTCGGTGGATTCTTCAAAAGTAAAATGGAAATCTAAGTCCCCCATTAGGGCATAGGTGCATTGTACACCATTATTCTCCAACTCCCAGATTTTGTGCTTTAGCCACATCCTAGTGAATTTGAGAACTGGATCCATCAGTTGCTTCAGCTCCATTTTCTCCTCCTCTAACCAGTCTATATCACCAATCGGCCTATCTTTTACTACCTCATAGGCATGATCCTGAATTAAGTTCCCATCATCCTCCAATTGATCAGGCATTGCCCTTACAATATATAATCAGACTGGATCAACTGGAAGCCAGGATAATTTCTTCTTTTTGACCTCATATTCATCACCACAATTGGCCCAGTAGTCTTCTAAATTAACCTTATGGCTATATTCTCTACTCGCCTTCTTTTGAGCTTCTCCTATGATGTCAAATCTATATCTCTTGGAGTGGAAGGACAAACCAAGAGTACTCATTTCTTCTTCTGAAGCCTGGGTAGAACCAATGGAAGGGAAAACCTCTCCAGTGCCAATCCTCAAGGGGAAGTCTCCACCAAATCCAGGCTTATTTTTTTCCTTCTTGACAGTGGTATCAAAATCACAAATCTATCTTGTTACGTCCAAAAATATAATGTGGTCAGTGGGGTACCTCGGAAGCCTATATGGGGCCCTTTGGCAGCCATCAATCCGAATGTAGGAGAAGGTTGGGAATTGAATGAACCAGGCTCCATATTTCTTGATGAGCTCCTTGGCTTGATCTAAAATTCTGACATGCTCTGCTTCTTGAAGCATTCTGGTAATATGCATGGTAAATGCATCATTTTCCTCCTGTAGTATGAGCTTCCTAAATACAACTGAGGGAAAACTTCATAAATGATATCTTGTCTGAAAATTCCTTTTGTATCTAGTCCTTTATAGGGATGGAATCTAGCCAGTGCATAGACCAAATATGAGATCATTGTGAAGGTCTTTGTCTGCAACACATTGGACAATTATTTGTGAATTACTTGGCTGATGACCCCTACCCAATGGTAGTTAATTTTCTCTGGTTCCATCCTTGCAATCGCATGGCACATCCAGTTCTCAAATGTACCAACACTCTTCAAACCAACCACCCTGCTAAGAAAGGTGATGGCATCATAGTACTCCTTGAATTTTTCTCTGAACAGCTGCTTTGGAAATTTGGAGTAGTGAGACTTGGGCTTCTCCAGCTAGGAGTTGATTAGCTGTTGTGACTTCACAGTCTGGTCATCGTAGAACTCCTGAGCTGCCTTAATGGTGAATCCTACCACATGAGATCTGTCTGGAATGTTGAAGGTTTGGGCAATGGAGACTGGGTTCAGATTGGCAACAACTCTCCCTTGAGGCCCAATAATCCTCTGTGTATCCTGATCATAGTGTCTGGCACACTCAAGGACCAGCTCATAACATTGCATTGTAGAAGGGAAACTGGCTACATGTGACAAGCCTGATTCCATCATCCTTCTAGTCACCAAAGGAGGATCCTTGGCTGCCATCCTTGCTTTAAATTCCTCATAGTCCCAGAGGCCAACATTTGTATCAGTGACTTCTGACCAAACATAAGTGATCTTACTCTTCGGGACCTTGCTCTTAATGTCTAGCTTAATCCTCTCTGCATTAGATAATGAGGAACCAACTACTGCTTTGCTTGATTCAGCCTGCACTCAACATGAAAATCATAGTAAAAACCACAGGAGAGCAAGGTTAATCCATCAGAACACCATTAGAATGCATCTCACATAGTCAAGGTGTCATTAAATCTCATATAGAATGACCATAACACATTTTGGGTTTCAAGACCATCCGCAGAATCTGAGCCAGAGAGGAATTTCAGGAAATTCCAAACCGATCGGATTCCAACGAAATAACCTAGATACGCCTACTTAATCATTAAACTTGATCATTTTCCATCAATAAATTCACATGGGAGGTCCAAATATGACATGAAATAATCATCAAATGCATCATAAATTGTAAACAGATCCAATTATCTCATGTTTCTTTATGTTTCATCAACTTTCGGGAAAATCTACCAGAGACGAATTCCCGTGAAGAAAGAGCCAGATAGGAGACTTCAGAAAATCAGGGAAATGACATATTTCAAAGAAATCTGCAGAATCTGCAAAATTCTGAACCAATGGAGATTCCTAAAATGCAAGTTTCGGCAAGAGTTAATCATTTCACGAAGAAGTCTCGACGACTCTCGAGAGTCTCACTGAAGGAAGTCACTAGGATAGGTTTCGCTAAGACTTAGTGGTTTCGGTGTAACATCTTGGTGACTAGGGGGAAGTCTCAATGACTTCTCTTGGTCTTGTTGACTAGCGATAAAACATGGGAGACCTTCGGTGTGAGAAAGATATAGTCACAGTGAACATATGGACTTAGGAGGGCTTTTAGTGAAGCATTTGAGTTTGGCTAGAGGTCCCAGCGACTATGTTATGTCTCGCTGATTAAGAGTTCCATCAGCATAACCTCTTGCTGACATTAAGAACTCACCCTAATAGAAGATCAGGGCTTGCCAAGAGAAAATTTTTGCTATGAAGTCCTAGCTATCATTAGGAGTCCCGCTGAAAGCAAAAATTTTGGCAAGAGTAGGGAGCTCGTGGTAAGGTCTTTACGAAGCATGAATGTCTCCCTGATAGAAGGTCACTCGACAAGAGTAGGATATGTTCGATGAAACATCTTACCGAAAGGGGGAGGTCTTAGTGAACTTACAGAAGATCAGCAAGATGAAAGGAGCCCGCTATGAGCTCTTGGCGATGAGGTTTGTCTTGCCGATAGAAAGAATTTGGCATGAGACTTACAGTGTCTGAGTGATCAAATGCAAACCCACAAAGGGCTTTGATGTTACATAGAATGATCTACATGACATCTCACCGACCTCGAAGGGTTACAGCAACTAAAAGAATAGAGCTCAATGAAAGCCAAAGGTGCTCGATGCAGAGGTCTCACCGAAGGATGGATGTCCTGGCGAAGCAAGATGACTATCGGTAACACTACTGGATCCCGCCTTGACCTCCTGCCAATTTTTTGAAGTCTCCCTGAAAAGACCTAGGTTTGCTAAGAAAAGAAGCATCGCCACAAGGTCTTGGCGACAGCCAGTAGTGACGCCGAATGGGAAGGTCTCGGCAAGAGTTGGGATCTCACTGAAAGGTCTCAACGAAGCATGAAGGTCTTAGCGAAGCACGAATGGATATCAGTGAAGCTACGGGATCCCTCTATGAGCTCCTACCTACTTGGGATTTTCTTGCCTAACATCAATGAGGAACAAGCATGTCGATGAAACATCTTCTCATGGGGTGAGGTCTCGGTGAAAGCAAAGGTCTCGTCGACTGAAATGCATATAAGATTTCATCAGTGTAAAAATGATAGTGTCACGGTGATCCAACATGAACCTAGGAAGACCACTTCGATGAACCTCAAGGTGGTCGATATGATATCTCAACAATCTCAAATGGTCACAGTGAAGGGAATCCAAAAAGGATGGAGAGTCCCGATTTCATCCAGACACTGAACCAACTATGGATTTCAAAAAGTTTAACTTAGGGCAAGTCGGGGACAGACCTTTCATGAATTTTCTTTTCATTCTGGGTCAATCTTAAGATGAAATCACCTGATATGGCACTGCCCTAGGTCTGAAACCCTATTCATCTGCCATTAGCACACAGGCAAGCTCAAAATTTAGTTTTTTCCACTATTGAGTCATCACTAGGGTTTACTAATTACTCTCAGGCAAGATTCATTAAAATGCAGATGGACACATGAACTCAAAACTTGCCTAGGAGATGACAAAGGATGCAATACTGAACAACCCTAGCATGAAATAAACAAATACATAGGAATTCAAATCCCACAAGCCCTTACAATACCAACGTACCATTCATAATTCAATTCAAAGCAGAGCAATCAAACACATACCATTATAAAGCAGGAATTGATCTCAGAAGCAGCAAACGTGAAGCTCAATGGGGTCTATAATGAACAGATGATAATGCACAAGAAACCAGCACCAAATCAATTAATTCAAAGTTAAATGCCCCCAAAATCCCAACCAATCACTCACAAGAAAGCACTTCTCAGCACAACAAGGGAAAATAAGAAGCAGATGGCATAAAAGATCTCAGAATCAAGTTAAATACATCTCTCGGAACACGCACGGAGCCATTAATGCAGTCAATAAGATAGCCAGAGAAGGAATTTAGGAATCCAACGACAAGGAAGAATCAAGAAAAATCTGTTCCACGCAGAAATCCGTGAAGATCGAAAATCCCAGAACAACAAGGGTCTAACCGCAGTCTAAGCAGGATCCGAGAAAATCCGACCAGGGTGGAAAATCCTAAATCCGAGCAAAAGCCCAAAATTCATCCAGAACTTAATATTTTCAACGAATAACCTAGGGGAAACACTTAGGCAATCAAAATATACATTTAAGCATGTGCCTAAGTAAGACAAAACCTCAAAAAGAAAGGGCCAAAACACCAAAACTAAAGCGAAAGAGGGTCCTTGCTTATAGCAGGGCATGTGTGCGAAAACTACACAACAATTAGATTGATAGGTTGATTGATTTTGATTGATTGATTGACTAATTGATGTCAATTGATTGATTAATTGGATTGGCTGATTTGTGATATTTTGCGATGATAGGAGCCCTTGACAAGCTTACAGATTAGAGAGAACTTCCCAAGGACATGGGAGTTGATTCGACACCTAACACGACCTGAGGTAGCCATCATTGCATGATGCATTTTGTCATCCCTTATAGATATGCCCCAAATTAGGGTGAACAAAGGTTTACTAATAGCTTTAGTGGAAAGGTGGCATAGTGAGCATAAAACCTTCCATTTTCCCACTGGTGAGATCATAGTGACTCTGGGGGATGTATACCATATTTTGAGGATACCTGTGGTTGGAGAGCTTGTATTATATGACTCTTGGGAGTAGGGTGGGACTGATTCCCTATGTAGGGTGTTTGAGGATGATACCATATGTAACTATGAAATTCCCTAGAGGGGCATGGTTGATGTGTATGCCACTTTTCCTTCTATGTTAGCTAGATTTATTAGAGGGTTCCTTTGTCCTGATCTTAGGTCAAAGGGACTGTCAATTGCATGGGGGCAGATCCTGGAGAGAATGATTTCTCATGGCACAAGATATGCATGGGGTTGTTGTATGCTTGCTCATCTTTATCATGATTTGCATCAAGTCATTTATTATCGAGGGGTGAGTTTATTAGCAGGGGTTACATTGCTTCAGGTCTGGGCCTGGGAGCACATACCAATTGCATGGCCAATGGGAGACAAACAACGGCCAGCCATGAGGCCATATGTACACATTTATGTTGGTCGACTTGCTCAGCCTATGCTAGGAAAACTTGAGTATTGGAGGAGGGAACTAGATTATTTGGAGTATGTGGTATGGTGACCATATCTTGATTGAGAGCAGTGGCTAGAGGACGGTTTTGATATGCCATTTTTATGTTAGTCCCTATATCTAATTGGCCATACATGGTTTATCAATGAGAGATTTTTGTTGTTGCGGGTACTTAGATAGTATGGTAGGGTTCAGGGTATACTACAGGGAGTGGCCCATTATGCACAGTGATGGAAGGGTGCTACAGAGTGGGGCCTAATTTATCTTATAATGCAGTAGTTCAACATTTCTAGGGTTTACATATCATTCCTTGGGATGTTCATCTAGATGTACTGATGCTCCAATATCAAAGGAGTATGCTCAGTATATGTTCCTGCATCCCTTCCCATGGATCACCATTCTAGATGAGCCGACACCATTGCTAGAGGAGGCAGCAGTAGGTCATGGGTGGAGATGGTAGAGAGAGGAGGTGAAGCAGGGTGTAATGTCCCCATTTTTGTGAGCATTATAGTTCAGTGGATTTAGCCTATTCCTGGCCCTTGTAGGCTAATATGTCTAGTTAGAGGGTCCTTTTTGGTAGTGATTAGTGGTTTTCTCCTTCAGCGCCTCATGTGGGTTCAAGCTTAGCCCTTTAGTTGACTCAATTTCACATACTATTTATATTAAGTCATTGTTCAAGATTTCTATTTTAAGACGGGAATTCAATCACATGGAGAACAGGGTGACTTGACTCCTGGTTCAGACAACATAGCAATTGGACAAGTATTTCAAGAGATATTAAAGTTTAAGTGACTTAAGTGATTTATTTAAATATTTCAATGTTATTATAAAGTTATAAAGTAACTTTATAATAATAAAGTCACTTTAATTTTAATAAAGTGTGTTAAGTGGAAAATTAAAGTGGGAATATATCTTTTATCCCACATTGACAAGGGAAGTGTTTGAGCTCTCCAAGAAAAGAATAAAAAGGGACTTAAGAGCTCATTTATGAACATCCAGGATTTGATATTGGTTTGAAGATTTCTCTTTGACATTTTGGGAAGGGAGCCCTAGGGTTTTTTCCAACATATTGGCATTGGAGAGCATAGCTGCTTCATCACAACAACATGCTGAGGTTGTGAAATATCAGCTGAAGGTGCTTGACTGTTAGCTTCATCCAGATGTCAATTTTGTGCTTCATCAAATTTTCAAGAGAGATTTAGAAGTAAAAAGTTCTTCATCTTTCAAGTATCAGAGGATTGTATCTCAGGTATGATCTATTGTAAAATCTTTCGAAAGTGAATTAATAAAATTATTCCATTGCTGCAGTAGGGTTTTATATTTACATTTCTAGTATTTTATTTCATGCTTGGTTTTATATTTCAAAAATACTCAAAAAGAATAAAACCCTTGAAATTACAACAAAATTGCAAAACCCAAAAAGCACCAAACAAAGCACCAGAAGACTGGAGAAGACGATTTCTTACAGTGGTATCAAAGCTTGAATCCTGCCATCCAGCATTAAGTAAAAATTTCTTGAGCAAAAAGGAAATCTTTAGAATTGAGGGTTTTGAATAACATTCTAGTTCATCATTGAAAATTTTAGAGATTGTAAAAAGTGTATTTATTGTGTATACACCTAAAAACGGTCATCACATTTAATTAATTAAATACTAGCTATTTAATTAATATTTTGACTATGTATAAATAAAGTCTAAATTTATTTATATTGTTCATTTTCTAAATTCTCCAAATTCAAAACATATTCTTCTAAATTAATTAAATGAAAAAATTTCCATAAACTTTTTCTATTTAATTAATCCTCATTAATCTCCAATTAGGAATTAGAGTACATTTCTACAACTTTTGTGCCACCTCACCGAAGTCACATAAAAATAAATAACTCTAATTGTTAATTAGAATTATTTTCAAAAGGCACATGGCTAAATTCCTCACACACTTCCACCAAATTTGGATCACATGACTTATTCTTCCCACACTTCCACCAAATTCCTTACACTTCCACCAAATTTGGATCACATGACTTATCCTTCCCACACTTCCACCAAATTTGGAGCACATGACTTATTCTTCCACCCATTTTTGGAGCACATGATTTATTCCTCCCACACTTCCACCAATTTTGGAAGCACATGGTCTTCTCTTCACACACTTGAATCTTCCATCCAAATGGAATGTTTCCCATTGGTCAAGAGATTTTTCCCCAAATGGCATGTTGTCTTTGGTCAAGGGGACAGCATCTTTATTCTCTCCATCTTCACCATCCATTCTTCTTATTTGAATCTAGACCATTGATTATTTCCACCTCACTATATGCTTGGAAAAGGCTATAAATGCAACCCTTGGGCTTTGTATTTTGCATCCACATTTGAATTAGAATTATTATGCAGGTTTATCATTGGAGCTTGGAGCATTCTTGGAGTCTTATAGCTAGTTTTTACATCATTTTTTGCTTTGCATTTACATCTTAGATTTAAATCTTGCATCATAGTTGCATTTTATGTCCCATCTTACATCATAGTTGCATTTTAGATTAGTTCATTTTAATTTTGCATTTGAACATATTTAGAATCATATATAGATCATTCTAGTTCAATACCATAGTATCCACCTCCAGTTGTTCATTTATCATAGTCATTCACCATTCATCATAATCCTCCATCATTCATCATAATATCCATCATCATTTCTACCATTTATCTTCATATAGGAAATGTATTAATTTGCATATTGAATACTAATCTCATTTATTGTCATTCTAATAGTCTTTGTGCACATAGAAATCTGAAAAGGTTAAAAGAATTATTAAGAATAGAGGAAAATGAGACGTTCTTGGAAGATTTAGTTTGTTGCAAATTAGAATAACTTGTTTTCTTTGAATCTTTAATATAAATTGTTTCATTAAGGTTTGTGTTGATACTAACTTTACACATTTAACACACACACATATTGAAATATATTGTGACCTGGTTGTGTACCTGATTGAATCGATTTAAAGGATTTGTAAAAGATACCAGGGCCTATCCAATAATTTTATGGATAATACTAATAAGAAGAAAAAGGACAAAATTGCAATAATTGATTTTATATAGAAATTGATATTGAGAAATTGAAAGCTCTTTTTTTGCTTGTCGTTGATTAAAGATAAGGAAGAAATCCAGATTTGACAAAGAGTGCTACACATCTACAAAAGACAAAAATAGGTGTCCGAACAAGTCAAATTCAGAGATAAAGACAAGGGACAAATTGCATTAGACAAGGAGAATGACTTTATTAAGAAATCATCATATTTCTTTAAAGATCTAGAGCTCCCAAAGATTGCCAATAAAACACGTCTCTCGAAGAGGAATTCTGAAAGAATGGATAAAGACAAAGAATAGAAAAGACAAAGAAAAAGGCAGCTCAAATTCCTCCTGTCGGTTCCTGCTTGGTAGGGAGCTCACAAATTAGAAGAAAAAGGCATCATATGAAGGTTTAAGAAGTCGTTAGAACATAACAGGAAAGTGTGACAAGTTAAAAATAACATGTTTAGGAAGGCCAAGTAAGACAAGATGAAATTAAAGGAATCTTTGTCAGGAGTTGCTTGTAAAGGGCTGTCGCTTTATTTGAGGGATTAACGTATTCATTTGGAAGAAGTTGCTTCTTACATAATATGAATAAAACACCATTTTGGAGGCGCATGATATTATCGAGCTCCAAGGTGTTTCCATTATATAAGACAAGTTTGGCGTCATCTAAAGGAGATCGCATTTGGTGTCCAAAGATAATAAAGAATTCAAATTTAAGGAATTATCTATAATTATGTGTGCAGCTCTAGTACTGGGTCAATTACATCTATGGAGTCAATCAAAACTGCCAATATTGGTTTGCTTGTTGAGTATCGACTTGTGGTTTCCAGGAGGGGTCGCACATCAAAATTTTATTGGACTGAGCAAGAATCGATTCATCTCTCTACATATCAGCATCTATAGGAGACAACGATTTGGATACTTCATCAATAATAGTCAGCAACACTTCTAGGTTCCTCTTACATTGCATTATGGTATTTAGTCAATGATTGTTGTGTCTCAATAAGTTGTCATTGCATAGCTATATCTCATAAAATACTTGTAATGGGAAATTCATCTATTCGCAAGCATGGTAATATGCTTATATCATGCACTGGCCCATTATTTTAATCTATTGCAAATCAAAGAAAGGCTTGCAAAGTATTGACATCATAATGTTAATGCATTGTAAAAGCTTATATGAGAAGTGGGAGTTTTTTCACCATATGTTTGCCAAAATGCCTAAATTGTTATAACTAAACTCTGCACCTACTTATAGTCAAATTACAATTTGTGATATCAAAAAATTATTGTGTTACATTTATATAATCTCTGGCATTGTTTGGTTCAGTCTTTGTTGCATTTGATCATCACTCAAAGAAATAAAATACAAATAAAAATTTAGATTAAACCAAACAGAAAAATGGTTGTTATGGCTTCTAAATTTGTTGATGAGGTAAGGGTTGCTTATGAGGAGTATAGAGCATTCCTAGATATGATCAAAGAGAATTTAGACTTTGAGCAATATATGGAGCATCAGATGGATTATAACAAGCAAATAAGAAAATCAAAGAAATGTGAGCAACTAAGTGTTGAGAGCACCTTAAATAATATTCAGTGAAAACCTATGCCTTCACAACAAATATTAGCTTGTAGCTTGCATCAGTCTGAATATTCCATTTCAAGACAAAGCTCATCACAAAAAAAAAGGAAGAAATTGTGTTTCTATTGCAAAGGGCCTTATGATGAAAACCATGATTGCCTTTTGAGACCTAAGGGAAAGGCAAATAGAATAATGTGGGCACCGTATGAGGATTCAGAACCTGAAAAAACCAACCAAAAAAGTAATCATGAAGAATCTGAGTCAAAACATGAGGTCTCTATAGGCGAAGTATCCAGAAGTCTCTATGATGAGTTTGGTTTAAAATGTGTTAAGTTAGCAAATCATGATCTTCAACCTATAGATGGACATGGGGTTGAAAATGAACTAGTGTTTGACAAGGAAATTTTACATCAAGAAAATAGTATGGTGGAGCCATAAAATGATATTCACAACATTCCAAATGTTGTGACCAGCATTGCTAACAATTCTGATTTACATAACAACAGTAGTAAAAGTTTGCATCAGCTTGAGACAGTAGTGGCTACACATGTGCAAGATGCTACTGGTGAGTTGATGCATGTAGTACTCAGGAATTAGGTACTAATGATGCACTAAATTTTGTGGGATCATATCATGATGAGTTTGAATTTCTAGATCAGACCTTAGAAAATAAGTTAGAAAGTTCATATGTTGACATGGAATCCCAAGATCGTGAGTTGGATGGTGATACAACTACATTGGGGGTGGAAGTGTGTGAAGATATTGTCATATCAATAGCTTCTACCTTATCAGTTGATCCATTCTTTGAGGTACATAGTAGTAGTACCTTAGTTGTTGATGTTTGCACTTATGATAGCACACATGATGTTGTTGATCATGAGGTGAGTGATGAGGACTCAGCCTCTTACTATAGTGCATATTTGGGTGGAAATGATGAGTCACAGGGGCATCACCATCTGGCGGGGAAATTGAAGGTTAGTGATGATATGATTGTTACAAATTTGGAGCATTTTGATGTTGCTTGAAAGATGTTGGAAACCTATAGTTGGAGTACTCTTATGTCAGATGAGCATGGTGACAGTAGCCTTTCCCTTGTAGAGTTCCATACATTACAAGAAGCTATTGTATTAATGAAACATAATTATTTGTAGTTACTTGCTAATAGGAACTATCTTCACAAGTGGGATTGTATTTGCTATGATACGCTAAAGGGGAAGGAGAAGGAGGTGGATGAGCTCACTCATGAGCTTGAGATGACTATGGACTCATTGCAAAGCACCCAGTTGGACATTTAGGAGTCACAGTCATAGTTGGAGGAGCTTATTGTGGAGTTGAGTTTGGCACCATCTCCACCAGTTGCAGTCATAGTACAGTTTCCTATAGTGGCAATTGGTCATGATTTGACATCCACGGGTTTTAGTGAGGATGTGGTTACATCTATCATGGATATAGTTGTGATGGGTACTTTGGTTGAGAGCAGTAGAGAACCACTCATTGCATCAGGTTCTCTTGTGGTTAGTACCATGACAAATGATGCAGGAAAAATTATTGATAGCTCTTGTGTCGCAGTGGTGGATTCTCCTAAGAGCTGTCTATTAGTACACAAGGCTAATCCATCATCTTCATAGGGAATTTGTAGAGTATCATCTAGTTGGGAGTATGGATCTCATGTTGATTTTTTTCCCTCTCCTGGAAGCAAATCTATTACCTCATCCCATGCAGCTGATTTTGGACACCTGCTTGTGTTTCAAAGTCAGAGTGATCAACTGCTTGATTTCAATAATGTTAGTGATGAGCCATTGATCAAGGTTGGAGCATTCTATCACAACTACATAGTGAGGAGTGCTCATCATTTTTCTTTTGATCCACATGTGGAGGACTTGATGATGCATCAATGTGGATTGGCCCAAGGTTTATGCCATTTGTTATGGGGTGGAGAGTTACCATCTTCAGAAGATGGGATTCGTAGCTACAATTACCTGAATTAGTTGTTTATGGGGGATTACTTGCAGGGACAATAGTCAGTTATCCATCATGCAGTTATGTATTTGATAGGGTTTGCTACTTCTATGTTACAAAGTGACTATAGTGCTAGTTGGCATGATGGCTTCGCTAATTATCACATCCATGGGGGTTTAATAGAGGACAGAGAGAGATTTGGTATAGAAAATGCTTCTAGCTATTCTTATCTCCACATGAAAGATGGATGTGAGTTCAGATTGAATTGGGATCTAGGTGGTGACAGGATTGTCATTAAGTATTGGATGGGTCCCATTGGGTTACTCCACTACTCTTAGCATAGTGAAGTTGGAAGCAGTAGAGCGTAGTGGAAGTCTAAGGATGACAAAAACAACAGAATTTCATTTTTGGTTTGGGATCCAGGGATATCTTGCGCAGTTATTTTTATGCTAGTGCTTTAGGAGTCAGTTAGATATGCATGGGAAATTTCACAATTCTCTTTTTGGGCTTCCCAGGAGTGGGATTTCTTTGTAGTGGAGATTGCTTGGGGAAAAGAAATTTCAAGGAGGGAAAACTATACTTTCCCCATTTTCACGAGCATCAGAGTTTAGTGGATTTAGCCTATTCCTAGCCCTCGTAGGCTAATATGTCTAGTTAGAGGGTCCTTTTTGGTAGTGATCAGTGGTTTTCTCCTTTAGTGTCTCATGTGGGTTCAAGCTTAGCCCTTCGGTTGACTCAGTTTCTCATACTATTCATAGTAATTCATTGTTCAAGGTTTCTATTTTTAGACAAGAATCCGATCACATGGAGAATAGGGTGAGTCGACTCTTAGTTCAGACGACATAGCAATCAAACAAGTATTTCAAGAGATATTAAAGTTTAAGTGACTTAAGTGATTTATTTAAATATTTTAATGTTATTATAAAGGTATAAAGTAACTTTATAATAATAAAGTCACTTTAATTTTAATAGTGTGTTAAGTGGAAAATTAAAGTGGGAATATATCTTTTATCCCACATTGACAAGGGAGGTGTTTGAGCTCTCTAGGAAAAGAAAAAAAAGGGACTTAAGAGCTCATTTTTGAACATTCAGGATATGATATTGGTTTGAAGATTTCTCTTTGACATTTTGGGGAAGGTATCCCTAGGGTTTCTACCAGTGTATCAACATTGGAGAGCATAGCTGCTTCATTGCAACATGTTGAGGTTGTGAAATATCAACTGAAGGTGCTTGACTATTGGCTTTGTCTAGAGGTCAAGTTGTTGCTTCATCAAATTTTTAGGAGAGTTTCAAAAATAAAAAGTTCTTCATCTTTCAATTATCAGAGGATTGTATCTCAGGTATGATCTATTGTAAAAGCTTTCAAAAGTGAATTAATAAAATTATTCCATTGCTATAGTAGGTTTTTATATTTACATTTCTAGTTTTTTATTTCATGCTTGGTTTTATATTTCAAAAACACACAAAAAGCATAAAACCCTTGAAATTACAAAAAAATTGCAAAACCTAAAAAGCACCAAAAGACCAGAGAAGATGAGTTCTTATAGAGGGGGAGGAGGATATCAGTGATGGCGGTGATGGTGATGAGAGTGATAGTGATGGGGGTGATGATGGAGGCAATTCGAGTGGAGGAGGTCAAGGTCCCGATGTTGGAGAGATGTCAGTGCCTCACAAGAAGCGATCATTAGTTTCCCCTTCTCAGCAGTGTGTGGAGATCAAGCTGCCATCATAGCAGTAGTAGACACAAATAGCTACTTTTTAGGTACAGGTCAAGACCTTACAGGGTCAGCTAGAGTAGGTGCAGGCTCTACTCACATAGGCCCAGGGACATATCCAAATTCTGATGGCTAAGAGGGATGTTGCTAGGTAGCAGGTGCAATAGGTACAAGCACATCTTGTACAGGTATAGGCCCAAGGTCAAGGATAGGTATAGGAATAGGTTGCCACACTTACTACAAAGAGGGATAGTTTGAGACAATAGGTGGAGCAAGTTGAGGGAATCATTGAGAGGCTACAATAGGATACAACAGCTATGGGTACTTCAGATTATTTCAGAGAGATTCGCTGCACCACATAGGAGGCCAAGTTCTATAGAGGTCGATATTGTTAGTATAATTAATTAATTATTACACTAGCATAAGTTAACTTAGGTCTTGCATTTAATTAATTAAGTCCTAGGTTGCATTATTAGATAAATAATTTAATAAATAGGGAAATATTACCTTCCTTGTTTGGTGGGATAAGATTCCTTCTAGAATATGAGTTGTCCTTCTAGAACTTATCTCAACATTTAATAATCATCTAGATAGGGTTCACATGTTGTCACATGTTAGATCATGACACATGGCAACATCTCATGCATCTTAGTTTTTCTCTTATGCCTATATAATAAGGCATCTTGTACATTTGTAATCATGTCATATTCAATTTGGCATCCTTGCATCTTAATCATAGCATGATATTTCTGTCATTTCTCTCTTGTAGAATTTTTGTCTTACAGGTGATTTTGGGGTGTTTGAGGAGTCACCTAAACTCCTACAAATATCATGATGTGGTTCCTCCAGAGCGGCGGGAGAGCTTTGCATAGTCTCAATTTGGCATGTACTGGTCTCGTACCATTAGTATGGGTGTCACACATCCACTGCCTGGAGATCAAAGAGATCTTGGTGTGGGTCCATTAGGTGCAGGGGGAGGTTCTGGTCCTATGATGCCAACACCATCTAGGTGGAGCATGACATAGCTTTGATTTTTGATTTGTTGATGTATCTTGGACATGTATACACCTCTTTATTCAGTTGAGACATTGATGATGTACCTCTTGATTATGATACACTGTCATTTTTTATATTGATGTATCTCTTTATACCTTTGGATATCCTTGTACACTTTGACATTATTATTTTGAGGTTAAATGATATGCGGTGATGATTTTGATCTATGTGTCTATATGATGTTTGTATGATGATGATAATGATGGATGCATTTAATTTCTATTCTTTATGCTATATGATGATGATAATATGATATGCTATGGATGCAAATGATGATGCAACTATTATGTTATGATTCTATGATGATTTATGAATGATGCCTATGATGAATTTTATTATGCCAATGATATGTGATGTAGTTTATGTTTTTTTACTTTTCTCATGCAAATAGATGATGCAATGAATGGATGAATGTATGATAATGTGATGGTAGCTAGTTATTATGTGTTTATGATGTTTATATGATGATTCTTATGTGATGATGACTATGGGATGCATGTAATAATGATTATGCTATGTATGAAATGATGATTATGTGATGTATCCAATGATGATTATGTGATGTATGTAATGATGATATGATAATGCATGATTAATGATTCTATATTCTTTATGGGTGATGCCTATGCTATGTGAGATGGATTTCGATTATGTAAATGATGTGTGATGATATATGATGTTTATACTAATTATGTATGGATGTAATGATGATGGGATGACATATGGATGATGTTTTGTGAGATGAATTATGATTATGTGATGCAAATGATCATGCTTAATTGAGTTTGCAAGACTTCAAAACCTCTAGGGTCTTCAACTTAAATGAGTGAATCTATCCAACTTCCAAGAGTTGTTGGAAGATTTTCATTAGTTGATTATTTGTTAATTTAAGCTTCACAAAACCTGGCATATTTCCAACTTTCTTGGAAATCTGAAGAGACTCACTCATTTAAGCTTAGTGGACCACTTTCTTAATGCAAATTTATGAAATGATTTTGATTATGTAAATGAGATATGATGTACATCTTTTTGTGTTTTTTGATGCAAATATCATGATGTAATGCATAGATGGATGAATTATTTGATAATGTTTTTCTAATGTATGCAAATGATGATGTAACTGATGTGTTTTCTATATGAGAATGATGTGTTTTTGGTAATGTCAAGTGTACTCAATCCATTAGTGTTAGAGATAGCATCGTTGTGAAATTTTTGCAGCTTTGGAAACCCTATAGATATAGATGCAAGCTAACATGGATGCAATCTAACTTAACCATGCAGATCTAATATGTAGATGTTGTCACTCATAATAGTTGATTTTTTGTGCTTTTTATCATCATTGAGCCTTTAAAATA
Source organism: Sequoia sempervirens (assembly GCA_007258455.2). NCBI lineage: Eukaryota > Viridiplantae > Streptophyta > Pinopsida > Cupressales > Cupressaceae > Sequoia > Sequoia sempervirens. The sequence goes on from VDFB02281492.1 coordinate 39,449,143, forward strand.
TTGAAACTGAGTACAAGCATCGATGGCATATTTAGACCATGATGACCTGAGTAATACTTCCATGATTTTTGATATTGCAAGTTAACACAAGCATCTAAGTATAATTAACCCAAGATGACCTGAGTATTACTTGTGTAAACAAAAAAGAGTTAACTATTTTCCTATGCAAATTTGGAATGTCATTAGTGATACTTTGTAGAGCACATCCCGCAACAATTTGCATAGTAATAATGATTAACTCATAGACAACAGAAAAATAAAAATCATACTCCTTCCTAGCTCCTCTAGTTCAATACATCATCGAGGTGCTCCAAAGATATGATAACAACAAACAAAGTACAACAATTGAACATTTATGTTAGACATAATAAACCCATGATTCAGAAGGAACATCATCCATTTGAAGTGTGCTTTTGGTTTGATTGATTTTCCTATTTGATATGGATGGTTGATGTGTTCATGTTTGTGTAATTGATGTTCAATATTGAGTTGCACTATAATCATTGTTTTGGGTTGTGTTGTACTACTTTTGTTTTTCTATTAGTTCAAGCTCAAAGTTTATTGCCCCCAGTGAGTTAAGGATTTTTCCCCTAGTCTAGGGTGAGATGTAACCGTGATGCCAGGATATGTACATGAAGCTTTCTGATGATAGGCAGATAGATGTCGAAAGCGAATGGTGAAAGAAAATGGTTGGCATGCTCAAATAGATGGAAAAGCTAACCTATCACAAATAGCGCATATTTCCAAGTTTTCACTAGTTTTTATTGTACTTTTTTAGATTTTATGATTTTTTTCTTTTTATTTTTTTATTTTTCACCTTTTTTTTTGTATTTTTCTCTTTTTATAATTTTTTTGGATTTTTTATCTTTTTATGATTTTTTTGTATTTTTGATCTATTTTTTATTTTTTGTTGTTAGCAAGATGCCTGTTTGCCAGGTTTTCATCAAGGCAACCATTTTTTCAGGATATTTTATGATGTTTTTTGTATTTTTTCAAGACTCTTTCTGATGCACTGGATGATTCAGGTGTAGAACCTTTTGAGATGCAAGTTGTTGAAGGGTTCATCAAACAAATCCCCTTCTAGTCTAGACAACTGATATGCTCTTAATTCAAAGATTGGCACAATAACAAAGGAACCTAGCTAGTTTGGTTCAAATTTCCCCTTCTCTCAATCTTGTTGGTTACGGGGGTTCTCTTTCAGGACTAAATCACCCACCTGAAATATTCTAGGCTTTACTCTATGATTTTAGCTTTTGGATATCCTCTACTGATAGGCTTTCGGGTGATCCATAGCATGTTGATGACACTCATCCAATAGTTCCAATTCCTGTAACCTAGACACTCTATAATTCTCATCTGAAATGATCCCCTTTAGTAACACTCAAAGTGATGATAGCTCAACCTCAATATATAGAATGGCCTCTAATCCCTAGACTAGGGCATATGGTGTTGCCCCTGTCGAGGTGCAGATACTGGTTCTGTAAGCCCATAAAGCAAGGTTCAGTTGAACATGCCTATCATGTCCAGCATCGTTGATGGTTTTCTTCAATATTTTTAGGATAGTCTTGTTTGAGGCCTTTGCTTGGCCATTTCCTTTGGGATAGTATGGTGTAGAAAACTAATGTTGTATATGGAACCTCTCACAGAGTTCTTGGACATCCTAATTTTTGAATGGTCTTCCATTGTCTGTGATAATGGATTAAGGGATACCATACTAACAGATGATATAATTTAGGATGAATGATGAGATTTTATTTCTTGTGATGGTGATTAGGGAAACTGCTGCAATCCACTTTGTGAAGTATTATGTGGCTATGATGATAAAATTATGTCTATTGGATGAAGATGGATGAATCTTTCCTATGAGGTCCAATCCCCACTAACAAAAAGGTCAGGCTGATGTGAAAGGTTCTAACTCTTGTGTCGGTGCATGTATCAATTTTACATGGATTTGAAATTTTTTGCACGTTTTGACATATTGAAATGACTCCTCCATATTTGGCCAATAATACCCCAAACATAGGAATTTCTTAGCTAAAGTTAGGCTACTTGAATGTGAGCCACAAATACCATCATGGACTTCACGTAAAGCAGTTTCAACTTTGTTACATTCTAGAAATGGAAGGAGAGTACCATCAAGACCTCATCGATAAAGCACATTGGCTATTAGGGTGTGTTGAGTTGCTTGTCGGATGAAATTTTGTTTTTGGTTCTAGGATAAATTGGGTGGGAGGGTATTTTCTTTCAGATAAGTATAGATTTTCCTGTAAGTAGAAGTGTCAACCTCGGCTAGATGATAGGTGACTTGGGCTTCGAGGTTGTCATAGGATGGGTTGAATGGTTGTTCCACCATGAACTCATAACAAGCTCTTTTCTCAGGAATCTGTAAGAGAGAAGCAATGGTAGCCATGGCATCAGCAGCTTTGTTGTTGCCTCTAGGAATCTACTCAAATTTTATCTCCACAAAGTACTTTTTGAAGTCATCATCCATTATTTTATATGGTATTAATTTGTCATCTTTTGTTTGGTAATCATCATTCACCTGGTTAATAACTAGATGAGAATCCCCATACACATGTAACTCTATGATCTTCCACTCAACTGCTACGTTGATTCCAATGATCAATGCTTCGTATTTGGTTGTTTTATTGGTGCAAGGAAACATCAGTTTGTAGGATTTGGGAATGGTATGCCCTTGTGGCGAGATAAACAAGATTCATGTGCTTGATCCATGTTGTGTATAAGAGCCATAAAAGTACAACATCCATTATTGTGTAGATATTGTAAGGACATCAACATCTGAAAATTCAATATTCATTGGATGATTGTCTTGCAATGGTGCTTCAGCTAGTTGATCTGCTATGGCTTGACCTTTGATGGCTTTTATGTCCATGTATTGGATGTCAAACTCACTCAATATCATGACCCACTTATTCTTCCTATTAGGGAAACTTTGTTGAGTAGATACTTTAAGGGATCAATTTTGGCTATGAGTTTAATAGTGTTAATCAACATGTAATGTCTAAGTTGTTGGGTAGAAAATACTACCGTAAGACAAGCTTTTTCAATGAAGGTGTAATTGATCTCATAACCATTCAAGGTCCTGCTAATATAATAAATTTCCCTTTCCTTTCTTACAGAATCTTCCTATGCCAATAAAGCTCCCAAAGATATCTCAATTGTTGCAATGTAGAGTATCAAAGGCTTTCCTTCAATTGGTGGCACTAGTATTGGTGTTGTCATCAGATATTGCTTGAGTTGATTAAAGGTTGCTTCACATCTCTCATCCCACTTGAAAGAGACATTCTTATGTAGTAAGTGGTTGAAAGGGTAATTTTTTTCAGCCAGTTGTGCAATGAACCTCTTGATGGACTGAAATCTTCCTTGCAAAGATCTGAGTTGGCTAACACAATGTATCCAAAAAGCTTAGCTGATGTTATGCCAAACACACATTTATAGGGATTTCATCAAGAGCACGTTGAACTTCTCTAATCTGGTGAAGATTTTGTCTAAAATTTCTAGATGTCCCTCTCTAGTGAATGACTTTTCTAGTAAATCATCTACATAGCCCTCCATAAAAGTATGCATCATGTCATGGAAGATGGTGGTCATTTCTCTCTAATATGTGCTCCAACATTTTTTGACCCAAAAGGCATTACATTCCAACAAAAAGTGCCCCAAGGACATGTAAAGGTTGTTTTTTTTTTATCTTCAGGTGTTATCTTTATCTTATTATACCCTAAAAATCCATCCATAAGTGATAACATTTTGTGTCCAGTAGTAAAGTTGATGATGATCTCGATATTAGGTAGAGGAAAATCATCTTTTGGGAAAGATTTGTTAAGATCCTTGAAGTCTATACATATCCTGATGCTTTTGTTTGGTTTTGAGACTGGCACAATATTTGATATCCACTTGGCATAGTCAATAGGTCTGATAAATCCCACATCTAGTAGCTTCTTTAATTCAACTTTTACCAATAGGGCGATATGGGGGTGCATTTTTCTTAGCTTTTTCTTTGCTAGTTTTATGCTAGGTGGTAGTGATAAATGATGCATGATGAGTTTTGGATCTATGTTTGGCATGTCAGCATAAGACCAAGAAAAGTTGATCTGCGTCTCTTTAAAGAATTTAGTGAAATTGGGTTTTTCCTCCTCTTTCATGGATTTTGCAAGATGTAGGGTCTTCACTCATTTATTTGTGCCAACATTGATAGACTGCATAGGCTCAATCAGCACTAACGATCTCTCCTGATAGTGATTGGGGAGAGTGTCAAATATTCCATATCTTGGTGCCTCAAAGAGGCTTTCACCTTCAGATACGCTCTTTGTTTTTACTTTTTCTAGATCTAATAGTACCATTAAATGGTTTTCACCAATAGATCTACTTTTGGTATTCATTTTGCAGCTGGAAGATTTGGCACTCCCCTTGTCTGAAGTTCTATTATGAGATTCAATGATGGAACATGTTTCAAGGTTATCAAAATAGAGGAAGTTAACGATGGCATCATCATTCAGAAAGGTGGGTAGATCAAACAGCTCAGATTGGTCCCAAGCAATCAATTCGAGGTGTACTAAAGGCATGGAATTGTGAGATTGGTTGAGGTCAAAAGGGGTAAACATCATGATGGAAATATTGTCAGAATTTCCAATGGCAATATCAAGGTCTAAGATGTTACTCTCTTTTGAAGTATCTATCTTGCTAGAAGAATGATCATCTTCACTTGAATCATCAATATTCTGTGATCCAATTTCAAGTGGTCGATAACTCAAGATCTATCCCTTCATACGTTTTCATGTATATTTTTGTACCACATCAATCCCCTTATCATGACAAGACTCTTCAAAGAGGGAATCACATTCAGATTCATTGGAGTATGTTTTGGAACTATCTCTCAATTGAAAGATTTTCTCAACAACTTGTTGTTAGGTTTCTTCTTTTGCTTCTTCCCTATACCCTAGTCTTTTCTTGTCCTTAGAATTCATTGTGATGGGTTGTATCGATCCTATGATGTCGTCTTTTCTCTGACCAATAGGACCTTTTCCCTCATATCCCATCTTTTCCAAGATTGTCTTTCCTTTTCCATACTAATTTTTTAGTACATTTAAGTGGATTCTTGTGATTGCTCTTCATCCTCTTACAACAAATTCAAAACCTCCTTGCCTTCTAATTCATCCACTAAGGTGCCTACTCTTACAAATTTTCCATCAAAGAGTGTGGTCGGTTGTGATGATTGTTGTCTAGATGTTGATGGTTGTCCATTTGTGATAAACACAAGGATTTCTCAAATGAGTATTCCCCCATGCCTTTATCTTTCAATTGGATCTTTTCAACATATTTTGATAAGGCATTGAGTTGACTTTCATGATTCAATGGAGTAGACTCATCAATAGATTTATCTTTTGATTGTTCCCTTTTCTCCACCCACTTTGACAAAGAATTTAGCTTTTTTTTCACTATTGGATGAACCAGGAGTTAAAGCTTCCCTATTGTGTGGCATAAAATTGTCCTGGTTTGTTCTAAGTGTATTGCAGTATTGGGGGTTGTTGGAATTAGCAACAATAGTGATCTCTTGTCCATTAAAAGGAAATTTCAAACACTAGTGATATGTAGAGGGTACAACTTGCAACTCATGGATCCATGGACATCCCAAGAGTATGTTGTATGTCAATTATTTGTCCAACACTTGGCATACTTTATTTTTGACAACTAATCCTACCTGAATTAGTAGGAAAATTAATCCTTGGGAGGGTCTTTCTTCATCATCATATGCTTTTATTATTATTTTACTTCTAGGATCGATAGCATTTTTAGAATATCTGAGTGCATGAACAAGTTTTAGAGTGCATATCTTTAAGCCAACTCCTCCATCTATTAGAACATGTTTAACACGATGTTTGTGGATTAAGACCTTGATGTGGAGAGCAGTGTTGTGTGGATGGGTGATAGATACATCATCATGTCCGAAAAATGATAGGCAGTGTGGTACAATCAAATGTCCCACCATAGTCTAAAATTGGAAAACTTCTAGATTTTTTGGTACTATGGTGGCAACTAGAGCTTGTTCTAAGATTTCCCTATGAGTGGGTGAAATCTTGAGAAGCTCTAATATGGATATTTGAGTGGGTATCTTCTACAACTGGTCAATGATGTTATATTGAGTTACAGGGACAACAATAGTTGCTTTGGACATGGAAGGGGTAGCTCCCTTCAATTTTACCTTGGCTTTTCCTCTCATGATTGCATTGATCGGTAAATTGTCTTGTTTCTCTTTGATTTTGATGACATTGATTTGATTGTCATTCACAATAATATTAGTGATCAGATCTATAGGCACAAGGTCATTGATTTGATGTGAGGTGGTGTTGATATCATGGTGATGATTTTCAATTGCAATGATGTTTTGTTCATGTTCAATTATGTTTTTGTTTATTGGGTCATCAGTTGTAATAAGATCTATTTTGTCATGGGTTTGATCATCAACCACCTCAATGTGGAGAATAGTGGTGTCATAAACATAGTTCACATTTTTTCCTTTGGTATTTGAAGAAGAAGATTCCCCTTTTTCATAGTTGGGTAGAGGGTTCTTGAACGCCCCATGATCATTGTTTGTTTGGGGTCCTTCTACAAATATTGTCTTGTTGTCAATTAAGTCTTGTATCAAGTGCTTCAATTGCATGTAGTTGTTGGTTTTATGTCCTTTGTTGTGATAAAAGTCATAGAAATGAGCATCATTCCACTGTGGAGGCTTGACTTATGGCTCCCAATTTCTTGCCTCTGGTAATGTTATGACCTTAGCTTCGAGAAGTTCCTTTAATGCTTATTTTGATGATTGTCCCAAAGGTGTGAACCTTCTTCGATTTGAGGACATTTGATATGATGGTGTTTTTGATCCAACATAACCTTGATTATTGATTTGGTTGTTGGGTGGATTGTTGTTCTGATTAGTTTTGGTGTCCTTTGTTGTCAAATTGAATACATTTTTTGTATTTTTGTTTTCAGTTGTACCATCGTTGTTACCCATGTTCTTGTTTCATTGTCAAAACTATGGTTTGTCATTGTTGCTATAATTGTTAGAGGAGTTTGGTGTGTTGTAATTGTAAAGTTTTATGGCTCCTCTTTTGACCAAAGCTTCTTCAATTTTAATTCCATTTTCAATCAATTTTTTTAATGTGGGTGGACATTGCAATTCCAACCTCTAGCTCATATCATCATTTAGGTTATCAATAAATATTTCCATCTTTTCTTTTTCAGGTATAGGATGAGAATATCTTCTAAATAACCTTCTCCATTTTTCCAAAAATATGAGGAATGATTCACCCTTTTTTTGTTTCAAGTTGCAAAGGTTCTTCATTGTTATGTCATGTTGAATGTTATAAGAATATTGGGTGATGAATTTGCTAACCAATCCTTCAAAGGTTTTGAATGGTGGTGCATGTTGAAAACCATTCAAGGCATTGTCCACCTAGACTTCTTGGGAATAATCTCATCAAATAAGTTTCTTCATGAGAAAATTCAAGACTCATGGTTCTAAATTCCCTCACATGATCAATTGGATCTATTTTCCCATTATATTTGTCATATTTCAGGAATTCGTAATGTTTGGGAAAAGGGATTATATGGATATCTTGGTCAAAAGGATATGGAAAAATGTCTTGGATCAAATATCATTTTGATGTTCCCCTTTGCATGTCAAGAAGTTGTTGTTGAAGGTTCTTCATTTGATGAGTTAGGGAAATCACTTGTTTTGTTTCTTTTTCAGGTTGTTTAGGAGGTGCTTTCAATTGATTAATGTCAAAGTCCTCAGGAAATTTGACCCCTTGTTTATCCAACATAAGGAGGTATTTTTCCCCATTTCTTTTGAAAATATTTTCTAAGCATTTGTGGAAGTTTGGATCTTGTTCAACATGTTTAATATCCTCCTTGATTATTTTTTCCCCTTCTTTGTTGTGAAGTTCATGGAAAGAATTTTCTTCAACTTCAACCATGGTGTTTTGCATTTCACTATTCTGAGTTTCGGTGTTTTGAGTCTCGATGTTTGGAGTTTCGATGCTTTGAGTTTCAATGTTTTGTGTTTCGATGTTTTGGGTTTCTAGTTCTTTTTCCTTCAGTTTTTGTTTTTGTAACCTTGTTTGAACAAGCATACAAGTGTTATGCTTTGACTAAACTTTGATCTTTGTTTGGAATAGTGCCAAGGATTAAAACTAAGTCTAATAGAATGACAAATTCTATTAATGAGACTAAGTTGGATTTCATTATATAGCTCTCTTTTGTGATAAGAGGATGATAAATCTTGATGATGAAACTAGGCTTAACAATCAAAGATGTGGTAAGTTTGATGATCTAGGCACTTTGAGATGTTTAGATCTAGGTTTAGATTAGAGAATTCTACTTGTAGAGGTCAGTTTTGACAAGTTTAGACTCTTTGGTATCTAAGGAATGATTCTAGATTGGAAAAGATTTTCAATTATGGTTCAAACTACAAAAATAGGGGATATATTCAACTCTCGGGTTTTGCATTTAATGGATGCACTAAAATAGAGCTGATGCACTAAAATATTTAACAGAAGTGCTAGAACAGAGGGTTGATGTGCTAGAAAATTGTACAGATGCACTATAATATTTCTTGGATGTGCGAAAACAGAGGGTCTATACGCTAAAATATGCAGTGGATGTGCTATAACAAAGAGTGAATGCATTGGGAAAATGCTTAGATGAGCTATAAAAATGCCTACATGTGCTAGAATAGAATATGGATGCATTGTAACAGTGCATGGATGTGCTATAAGATTGACTACATGTGCTAAAATAGAGGGTCTAAGCACTAAAAGATTGCACAAATGTGCTATAAAACTGACTAGATGCACTAGAATAGAGGGAAAATGTGTTATTCTAGAAAATTTCAATGTTTTAGCAGTCTGTCTTGTTTTTAATCCATGAATTTGAATGTTACCAAGGTGTAATTTGTTGAACAATGGATTTTTCTTTGTTTCCAGCTTGTATGTTGCAAGAATCAAATGTTCAAATGGATGATTTTTGAATCAAGGTTTTTACTTTCATTATGTGACGTTTTGTTTGAAATTTGTTTGAAAACATATTGGTAAAACACATCAAACATGTAAAACCTAAGGCTGTGTAGGATAATATTCACTAGATTCCCACTTGGATTTTACTCCAATTGCACCTAATTTTAGTGGATGATTAGATGTTTGACCCCACTGGCTCCCCTCCATGGCACTCACTTCTCAGAGTAGCCAAGCATCAATACCCATGAATCTCCCCTGGCATACTTTTTATCTCTACTAAAAGTTGCAAAAATGTGGGACGGCTTCAAAATGACCGTTCTTGCGCCAACAAATAGATTAAGGATTTTTTCCTTGCTACAACAAAGGGCTCTAGTATAGGCATTTCGTTTGTGGGGGATCATCCATATGGAAAGAGACCATTTTTTTCCCTTCTTTTCAAAACAATCCTCATGATACTTGAACTTTCCTCAAGTACCCACATTTATATCTTGGTTGGAAGTTGCTTGGATTTAGCGTGTTACCGGTTGGGTCATTCCCTTGGGTGATTACTTTTTCCCACATGGTAGGCCCTCTATGGATAAAAAATAAATAAAAGAGAATGGGTCTGGCTTTTTGGTCACGCAATTAAGGGGAGAGCATATGCCTACCATTCATCAAGAATGGAATACATGGTGTTCTTTAACCTTCTAATTAAGCTAGATGCCTATCTTAATCAAAATAAAGCATTAAATAACTCCAACCCCTGCATAAATCATCAGTAGTTTGATAGGATTGTCTTTGACCAGCGTATAAAAGTACCTACAAGCAAAAAACACCAATTAGTTCTCAGATCTTTAAAATTTGTAAATTTTACTAGATGCACTAAAACAGTCATCCAATGCACTAAAAGATTATTTGAATGCACTAAAAGAACTCATGTATGTGCTACAAGAACTACTGAATGTGCTAAAACAAGTGTTGAATGCGCTAAAGGAAAGACTGAATTCACTAAAATACTCCCTCTATGTACTAGAATAGTTGATGTATGCACTGAAAGATTGATCGTATGCACCGTAATAGACCACAGATGTACTAAAAGAATTCACGGTTGCACTAAAATGTCACGTCCATCCTATTTAAATGAAATTTTCTAGAAAATTGTTAGAAATGGGGTCTAGCCCCATGGTGGGCACCAATTTATGTGTGTGAAATGTGGGAGAGTTAGTAAATCAACACAAACACCAATGAGACGTACTACATGAAAGATTTGAATCAAAGAACTACTCTAAATTGCAGCAAAACAAATCTTTAAAAACATTTGATTGTTCTCTATTCTCAATAATTTATTAAACCATATTGACTCTTAGATTTTAGATGTGCACTATGGTTGTTAAAATGACAACTTGAGAAATGATATGTCATTCAACATGCAAGCCAATTAAGTTCCTATATGAAACTATGTGATGAAAGCTATGATGGAGATTATGATGAATGGATCATGTGGCTAAACTATGTGATACAAATGTTCTGATAAGAAGTTAGAATGATTTTGCATATGCTCAAATGATTAGTAATATGATAATCTAAAATGCAACTATAAACAAAACATGATTTAAAATGCAACTATAAAGAAAAACATGATTCTAAAAATGCTAACGATAAAGATAAACATGATTCTATATGCAACTATAAAGAAAAACATGATTCTAACTATAAACTCCAATTGATACAATGCTCCAAATCTATTCCTGCATGATAGCTCTACTCGAATGTGGGATGAAAAATACTATGGAAAAGGGTTGTATTTATAGGATTTTCCAAGCATCTTGTGATGTGGCAATGATCAATGGTCTAGATTCAAACAAGAGGGATGAACGGTGGAGATGGAAAGAATCAAGAAGAATGTTCCCCTGACCAAAGACAACATGCAAAATGGATGGAGGAATCAAGTGTGTGAGAAAAAGACCATGTGTTTGAAAGTTTGTTGAAGAAGTGTGTGAGGAATAAGCCATGTGTTTGAAAATTTGTTGAAGATAATTCTAATTTAAAAATTAGAATTATTTAATTTCATGTGACCTTGGTGAGGTGGCATGAAAAGTTGTAGACATGTGCTTGAATTCCAAATTTTGGATTAGTGATAATTAATTAAATAAAACAAGCTTATGAAATTTGTTTATTTAATTAAATTAGAAGAATATGATTTTAGATTTGGAGAATTAAAGGATATGAACTATATAAATAAATTGAGAATTTATTTATACATAGATGGAATATTAATTAAATAACTAGTATTTAATTAATTAAATGTCTTGAATGATTTTAGGTGTATATAGCTACTGATGAGGCAGTTGTGATGGTGGCGCCTGCTGCAAGTTACCGTGAGGCTGATGCAAGAAGGGGATATTACCTTGAGGCAGTTGTTGGGATGTGAATGAAGGTGGTAGTAAGTTTGATGCGGGTGTAGATCTGGGAGGTGGAGACAGTGCAATGAAAGGATTACCCCCAGTATTCCCTGGTAGTTGACCATGTTGGTTTGGTGGAAGAGGTGGTGCAGATGGTATGGGGATTGAAGCTTGTGGGATGTTTATGCTTGGTGGATTGGGAAGACTTTGCGGCATGCCAAGACTAAGACGATTATTAGGATCAGGGCCTTAATGAATGTTTGGATCAGGTGCACCCATGACTAAAATTGGAACCCAAGGAGGTGGTATAGGGGGTAGTACTTGATAAAGCACGACATTTCCAAATCTTGGTTGATACCAACCCTCTTGTGGGGGACCTTGGGGGATATATTAATTGCTTGGATCATTCTAAAAATTTTGAGCATCTTGCAACACAAGAGGTGCAGGAGATGTAATTTTGAAGTATTTTGATAAGTCAAACCTTGAAGGTGGTTTGATACCTTTCAGAAGTAATGTGGAAAGGTTTTTATCCCACACTCATCAAGGAGACGATTTATAATTTGGACATTTGTGGGATTATAGAGGTATTCATCAACCGTGAGCTTGGGTTGATTGACCATGCTTTCATCAAGAAGGGATGAAGTGTGGACCTCAACATTATATTGCGACGAGCCACCATTGGTGGGTTGGTCATGGGGAATGTGAGGTGAAGCACTTTGGGCTTGTTGTTCTTCCATGAGTTTATTTGCTTGTGATCGGGTAATGGGCATGAAAATGCAAAACTACTAGGTGGATTAAGATGACACTAAGCTCTAGGATGCACTTAAATGAATGACCTAGGTGATGATTAAAGGATTGAGTGGATTAGATGATGGATTGATTCATTGGATTGAGTAACTGATGGGATTGGATTCAATTAAATTGATTGACGGGATTAGACGATTGATAGGATTAGATGATTAATTAGATTGGATTGATAAAATCGACTCTAAACCACATTTAGAGGTTTAACTAGATAATGTATGATGTTGATGATCAAATTGGATTACAAAAAGGATGATTACAACACTGAATCTACCTCAAGATGGAAGTAGATTGATTGTACTATGGATGATTACTAACTTAGGATGGATAACAATCCTAAGTGTGAAGGATGATAATTAGGATTATACACCTATGCCAACTTGGATAAAAACCTCTAAAACAAAGTCTAGGGGATTAGGATTGATGAAATGATGATAGATATGCAATCTAGGGATGTTCTAAGATGCACCTATATGATTTTATTGAAGAATTGATGACTTTTGAAAAATGTAGACGGCCTAAAATGATGATTACAGGTGGATGGATGATGATAAAAAAAATTGATTGTGAAATTAGACTCGAAAAACAACAGGCTTTCAGTGGCCCAAAGGATTAACACTCTATATTTTTGTATAGGAAGTGCATAAACCTTTGTGTGTGGAAATTTTTCCCCTCCAAGTGGCAAGATCACCTATCTAAAGGTCAACAGATTCACCTCTATGTCAATCAAGTTCACCTATATATACCACAAGATCACCCTCCTAAGGCTCAAGATCGCCTAAATCTTGGGGTGCTCAAAAGAAATAGGTAGAAATGAGACATAAAATCACCTATTTAGGGTCTAGGACTTCCTTTCTAGGACACAGGATCACCTCTATCTTAAGGGGCTCAAAAGAAACGAGAAGACACGGGAGACAAAACTTCCTATCTATGTATCAAGATCATCCCTTTAGGACTCAGGATCACCTAAATCTTGAGGTGTAAAGACATAGGAAAAATCACCTATTGGATGACAAGTTCACCTTTTTCCCTAGATGTATAGATGGACAACAGAAATGCCTATTACAGGATCACCTACCAGACAAATGGGTTCGCCTATGTCTTAAACTGTACAGACAATGGTGGTACAAACAGACATGGATTCACCCCTGTAGACAACAAATTCATCTATTTTAGGGGATCTATGGGCAAGGGAGATGCATACGAGACATAGGATCACCCCTGTGGACAGCAAGTTTACCCAAAGAGATGACACAATCACCTATTCTAAGGAAAACGGGCAGACTTGGAGGGTACGGATTAGATGCAGACTCACCTATGGGCTAGGCATGATCACCTATTCAGGGAATAGCAAAATGTGAGGTCACCTAACTAAGGGACCCATAAGTAAATTTTCCCCTAATAAGGAAGAGTTCGCCTAAAGGATGACCTAGACTAGACTCATAAATGAAAACTCCCCTTTACAGGGTAGGATCACCTATCCATAATGAAATTTTTCCTCTGTGAGAAGCAGACTCGCCATTAAGGGCAGGGACAGACTACAACAAAGGAAAAAAACATGGAAAACAACAAGCAATAAGGCTGGACTGACTCGGAATGATGACAAACACTGGTATCACACAAAGAAGACACACCAGGTAGTACAATCCTAAAATTAGTGTTAATGGTTTACATACTTGATGTAGGCCCACCACCTTGAGGGACAACCCAAGGTTAATACTTTGTGATACTGGGGTGGTTCTCTCCATCACCCTTTCTCGTGAAGGTGGATAGCTAGCAATTCAGTGGCACAGGGTCATCAACAGATGCCACAAGATCACCTTCATGCTCTCTCTTGAAGACTATTGTATTCCACCACAAGGATTTCTATCTCAACCCAAGGGAGTACATGATGAGTAACTGATGCAAGAGCATCATTAGTTCTTGGCAATTTTGCATCAAACAAAAAAATATTTTCTTTCAGTTTTTTTCTTATTTTTTGTTCTTGCTCAGTTCATGTTGGTGGACTTTTCATTTTTTCTCACTAGACCCTATGGATATTTGTGTACATCGTGGACATGTTCATTTTTCTTATTCCAAGATTTTGGTGTGATTGGATCCTTTTCCAGCAAGTTATCGCTTCTAGAATTTCATGGTAATTTCTTGAACTGGTACCAAGATAGTTTTCAATCCAATCGGTTAATTTGATCATTTGTGGATCGTCCCTATGACTTGTGGATCTTGAAGGTGTGATTCTAAGTTTTATGTGGAGTTTCCCTGACCTTCCTTATAGGTCCACACTTCATTCTATGCACCTTTTGATAAAGTAATTCAAATTTTAGGCTGACCTATTCATGTGCACGTTACATTTTCTTTCCTTGGTTAATGTGATAATATTTGGCCAACGTGGATGTTTCCAGAATCGTGGATATAGTATAAAGCTTGTAATTGATCATTAGAATAGGGTAGTGAAGTTAGTAGTGGATTGAGTAGATTAAGATTGATCTGAATTGCAAGAGTCCAGCTTGCATATAGGAGCATATTGGAATGTTGTAATATTGAACATGTTATATCGGGCCTATGAGCCAAATCGGTAAGCCTGGATGTTGCCAGCCATATGTAACTGAGATACATATTAATGAACATATTTGCATCTATATTTTCCTCCATATTTTATGTTTCTTTTATTGTGTTACTCTTGTTGCATGGTTTGGATACTTCTCCTTGAGGACCCTACTACCGTGGTTGTCAGTAACTTCGGGGTATGGTGCACATCCCCTATACTACACCAAGCCATGGCTAAAACATAGGTCTCTATCTAGGCTATACAAGCTATCTCATGCATCCTCAATATACACTAGGTATGTGAGGCACAACCATCAACACCAGCCCATCACAAGCATGGATTAGGAGCCCCAGCGAGGTATTGGAAACTTGGACCAACCCTGCATGTCTTATCTAGGTATCACCCTAGCTTCAATGCTTCACTAGACATGATGTGATTGGATTGGGGTACAAATTTAGTTCTCCCCCCTTTATATACCCCACTAGTAACACGTGGTTGGAATCATCCCTCGGGTGATGAAATCTTGGGTAGGTCCCACTAAAGGAAGGAAATACTAGATGCTTTGGCTAGTCCCTAGGCTCACACATTGCACAACAGGAGAGCTTATACACACTAGCATTTCCTGGATAGACTGGAATGAATTGTGATTTCTTTTCACCCAGGCTCAACGAAAG
The DNA here is from genome assembly GCA_007258455.2 of Sequoia sempervirens. Lineage (NCBI taxonomy): Eukaryota > Viridiplantae > Streptophyta > Pinopsida > Cupressales > Cupressaceae > Sequoia > Sequoia sempervirens. The sequence continues at coordinate 39,464,573 of VDFB02281492.1, forward strand.
GTGCAAGGGGAGTGGATACATCAATAATTCACTCCCAGACACAACAAACAAGGTTTATTGATCCTTTAATTAATTCTACATGTGCCTAGATTAGTGTGAAAAATAATAGACAAAGCTAACTAAAATCTTCAACTGCTCATCTTGTAACACACATGTTAGTAGTTTTGACCTTTGATCTTGGAAAAACCTAGGAGAACAAGCTGCACAAACTATTAGTTAAAATACTACAAATCATTGACAAAGAAAATTAGCTAGTCAGTACCCAAAACCTACATCAAATTGTAGTTCAAATTGGAAAATTAATAGTTCTAGATTACCACAAATTCACCATTTTCCAATCAAGTAGAGGGGTGTATGCAATCTTTCCTCTATAACTCATGCGTGTTCACCTATGTACTCAGCAATGTCGCCTGTTCTGGTAGCTCTCCACATATCTACCTCTATGTCCGATGATTTTGCCTATAGTTGCAAATCTTCCCTTTTCACATAAGGGTGGGATAGTGTTTGCCTATGTTTGATGTAGATCCACCTTTGCATCTAGCAAATTTTCCCTTTGGGGGCGAATTCACCCTTGCATGTGGAATCTGAACCTGCAAAATTTAAAACAATAGCAAATAGTAAAAATGACCTGTATTATGGGCCCCACCAAGCATGCAAGAAATGTGTGCAAGTGAATTTAATCTACTAAAATGCAAGAACCTAGACCATGCAAAGATTAAAGACAAGACAAACACTCAAGATTAGGCCTAGTTAAATCTAAATGAAACATAAGAAATTGAAACTTTTTACCTTGTTTAGATGATGGTCTTGGTTGGCCCTTTGATTTTTTGATATGTGTGCTCCTTGATGGAAAAATACCTTGAAACCTAGTGCAAAATGAAGCTAAGGTGAAGATTAATGCAATAGTGGATGTGGGTAGTTGAATGGATGCAAGATGAAAGCTTTAGGATGGCTACAACAATGGAGGTTGCTTGGATGCTTGAGTGCTAAGTGTATGCCTAATTGCTAGAATGGATTGTTGATTGAAAAATGGAGTTCAAATGGGAGTAATTCCACCATTTTTACAGGAAATTACTCTAAAGAAATAGAGGGCCCAATTTGAGCCAAGGTGGATGAGATCAAGGGCTAGGGTGAGTTGAGAACTCACAAGCCCTCACATCTTGACATGTGGTGGATGATGTGGAAAAGGGAGGTTGATGTAGAGCGGACATGGAGGTACTAGGTTGTACCTTAGGAAGGGACAATATCTCCTCATAAAGTAGGTTCTTGTCCACATGTGCTTGAGAGGATATGTGAGGATTTAAAAATTCTTCAAAATTCCTCATGGGAATGGGAGAAGGAATTTTAAATTCCTTTAATTGCAGTGGGAGATTAAATGTGAAATAAAAATTCACATGGGGAAGTGGGTCCCTTCTCCAAAAGGATAAATAATTTAATAGGGTTGACTTAAGACATATGCTATAAATTTCATGGAGATTAGGTTGGGCTAATTAGGTGATTAAGGTTGTGGAAATGCGCGATTAGATGAATTAATGACAAATTAGAGGCAAGTGGGGGATTATGGAGGATGTGACCATACTGATGATTAGGGGTGTGCACATCCTAATTAGAGATTAATTAAATTAATCTAGATTAAAGAGGATTATAGAGGATGTGATATAAGGAGAGAAAAAAGGATGAATTAAAAATTGGTTTAATTCATTTGGGAAAAAGTGACCAAATTAAATAAATTGAGATATTTATTTAATTTGGAGATGAAAGGGGGATAAGGTATTTAATTAATTTATTAAATACCTTAGGGGACATTAGACTATAGGGCAACATTAATCAAATAATAAATTATTTAATTAATGTGGATGACAGATGCGGGATAGAGGAATGCAAGGGTGAATTTGACCATATGGGAGTGGTCAAATTCAGGTATCTACACCTAATGAGAGCATCATAATACTTTCATTTAAAGCATTTTATGTTTAAAAGAAATGTTATTTTTGTTAATTGACATGATTGGCGATAGATTATATATTAGTATATTTACTTATTTTTCTTTAAGTTTAGATAAATTAGTGGATATATTTGAAGTAATGGTTTATGTTAATTTTGTTACTTTATGATGAAATTAGCTGAGATAATTATGTCACATTGATCTTTCACTACCATAAATGTTATCCTTTCGTTAAGGTTTTTGAACAGCGTATTTTAAATATTGATGATGTGGTTAAACTCTTTGTTTAATCATGATGGATGAATAAGCCATAGATGGGCCGTGCTGGATGATGAGTCACTCAAGTCTGAATCGACTTCTTTATAAGTTGGTTGTGGAACTTTTACTTCTAGTGTCGATCTGGCATAGTTCTCTTTAGTTCATTTTTAGTTATGTTTTAGTTTTATTGTAATCTTTAGCTTGATCACCTTAAGTCTTGGCAGTTAACGCCATTTTAGAAAGCTAATAAGGATATTATTATAAATATCCATGTTTCAATTTTAGTTAGGAGTTAGATAATTTTCAATCAGATTTTTGTAATTCAATAGCAATGCTTTGTTCTTCGTTCTACTTTTGATCAATGGAAATAAAATCAAGGAGTTAATTCAATCACTATGTTAAGGGATCTTACTTGAGGAAGAGCAGGGCCCGCTCAACCTTTAGAATGATCTTGTGTTGGTATTTTGTTAAGTTATGTTATTTCTAATTCATTCGTATTATATCTAAAGTAGATGTTAATTTTGAATTCTTAAATTGTTAAATCATTGTCTGACTTAGTGAATGATAAATCTGGATAGCTACTTATGTGAATTGTCTTTCAATTTTTAGTTTATTATGGTTAGATTAAGTTGTTAGAATTGTTATATTAAGTTGTTAGAATCATTATAAGGTTTATCAGATTAATCAGATTTAGATGTTGTTCGGAGTAGTTAAATTTAGTATTTATTTAGTAAGTTTCATTAAACGTGATGATAGGAACTTATGGAAAGATGGAGTCGTAGTTTGTTGAAAATATGTTCATGGAGATTAGTCTTTATGTTTTCTAGAATAATCATCATTTCTCTGCAATTCATTTTTGTTGTTAAAATAGTGTTTAAATCCCAACAATTAATTATGGATTTCTTTTAAAAGAAAAATAGAATTAATTTAGATTCTGTGTTTTAGATTAATGATTAGAGTAATCATTAGTTGTCTCCATGAGTCAGACTATATTAAGTTCAATAAATTTAGAGATAACTCAACAAAGTTTTAAGTTAGGAAATAAAATAGAATTAAACTGTAGGAGTCAGTCACTACAGTTCATCTCCTAAGAGCTTCTGAAGAGCTCTTGACAACTCCTGAAAGCTCCTAAAGTAGGAAAAATGATACCTAAAGTCGTTATTTACAATGCAAAACCCCCCCCCAAAGAATCTGTGACAACTATCCTTATCGCATATTGCTCTGAGACACACCCGGTTTGATATATAATTTATTAAATGATGCAAGTTGTGACATCAACGACCTTGCCCATCATTTTTGGCAACGTTGTCGAGGATTAAAATAGGATCTAGCGATTTAGTGTGAAGCCTTAGTGTTGATAAAGAATAGAGATCTAAATTGTGGATGAGAGGAAACAGGGACCATCTAGGAAGGTTTCTTCCATGAAATGTTGATTTTCATAGCATTATTTATTTTGATCAGGAACGGGATGTTCAACAATACCAAATCAAAAATCAAGAAAATAATCAGGAACAACCAATTGAAAATCATGAAGAAAATAGAAATCCATTTCCAAGAGAAGAAATGGGTGACCAAGCAGTACGTCCCCTAGCAAATAGGACCTTTTCAAATCCTATCAATCTTGAAAGATAGCATGATGAACCTCCTATGAAGAACATCTCACCCTCAGTTTTACCTACCTTTAGGGGAAAGACTACAGAAGACCCTGATCAATTCCTGTTTGAATTCAAAATTTTGTGCCAAACCTATGATTATGCAATAGATAATCAAAAGTTGAAGTTGTTTCCTTCTACTTTGAAAGAATCGTCTTTAAGATGGATCATGGGTTTAGGATCAGGAACAATTAGAACTTTGCACCAAATGGAAACCAAATTCTTGGACAAATACCAAGATTACTGTCGAGTAAGGGATAGGAAGGAAGAATTTTTTCAAATGAGGCAATTAGAAGATGAAAGTCTGGAAGACTACATGGATAGGTTCCAATTTGTGCATCAGAGGTGTACTAATGGGCTGGATAATGAAATTAGAAAAATAGTTTTCTTGAGAGGGATCGAAGATGAGTCAAGAGAGTCCTTGAATTTAATGGGAAAGGGAGACATTAACAAACTTTATTTGGATTACATTGTGGAGATCTATAGGAACTACTCTAGAACTAGAGTGGGGACTAGAAACTTCAGAAGAAACAAGGCCAATACCACTGATGTATCAGAGGTAATGGAAGAATTAGCGAACATGAAGATTGATCTTCTTCTACATCTCAACATGCAAGGAGATAAGACGAGAACTGAACCATTGTCAATTTATTGCTCTAAATGTAGGGGAAAACACCTTTTGAGGGAATGTCCATTAAGTTAGGTTGAAATCTATGAGATTTGTAAAAAAACACACCCAACCAATTCTTGCAATCTTTTGGCAGGGATAAAAAGCAATCTCAAGAAACCACCAGTGGTCGAAGAAGAGCTTAATTATGTCATCCAAAGACCTCAAAACCAAGGGTATAATTATAATCAGACATAGTATGGTTCTCAATCAAACTGGAATCAAAACCCATGGTAGAACCAAAACCAATGGACCCCCAAATATCAACCACAACCACCACCTACATATTGGGGAAAACCTAAATGCATAAATCCGCAATGGAACCAATCATAGTGGCAAGCTAACCAGTAGTCACAATGGCAAGCCAATTAGTCCTCATGGCAATAGAATCAAAACCAATTCCAACCATACCAAAATCAGGGACAAAAATGCCCGTGGGGACAAATGTCTCCAGCACTTAATGCCCCTAATGCTCCCAATGATCAAGTGAACCAACCTCAACTGCCAATTCAACCGGTTTCCAATCCAAGAAACACACGTACCAATGCAAACCCCCCTAATGTGAATGTTATTGATGTCAATGACATACAATTAAGAAATAAAACTTTGCAAACTACACCAGTAGAGAAAATTCAAGAAAGAGGGGAAGAAAATGAAAAATCAACTGAAAAACAAACCTTGGAGGAACAAACTGTCATTCAAGCTCCCTATCCTAAGAGATTAAAGGAAGAGAAAATCACTCTTGAAACCTCTCCACCTAATTTCATGAATGTAGTTGATTCTCAACTTCTTAGAGAGTTGAAAAATATTAACATTGAGATACCACTATTATAGGCAATTAAAGATATACCAGAGATAAATTAGTAAGTTAAATCCCTTTGCATGAAAACACCAAGAAGGAAAAAGAAACCGCCTTCAACTATTCAAGTAGGGATAAAACTTACTGATGTGTTATCAGGAAGACTACTTCCATAGAAATATAATGATCCTGGTAGCCCTATAATAATGTTGAGTATTAATGGAATTGAAATACCAAATATTCTAATTGATTTATGAGCTTCCATAAATGTTATCACATCTGATACAGTACAAAAACTTGGGATGACAACCATTCAACCAAAAAAAACTATTTTACAGTTAGCTGACCAATCTACCACAAAACCAGAGGGTATAATAGAAGAGATCATGGTTACCATAGACACATGGGATTATCCAGTTGACTTTTTGGTTCTAAAAGTCAGAAAGAAAGATTCTAGATATCCAATCATCTTAGGCAGGCCACGGTTGGATATTGCTATCGCTTTAATTGATTGTAGATCTGGAAGCATGATCATATCAAATGGTCAAAAATAAAAAGAATTGTCACTTACCCACCAGCACAACTATCAATTCAACCAAACACTCAACTTTGGGTGGATGAAGATTTAGAGTTGGAAGGTGATGGAATTGTAGAGTTAGCCATGGTTACTATAACTGAACATGTCCAAGAATGTGAAGAACAAGAGTTAACTTCAAAAATTGAAAGAGAAAATTTTCAAACAACATTGCATGGAAAACACTCTTGTCCTTTGAATACTCTTGTTGAGAAATCAATAGATTTCACAAAAGACACCAAAGATATTATAGTAGCTAGAGATAAACCTCTCAATATCAATTCATCCTTATCCCCAACGCAAGAACAAGAATTGAAAGACACTTTAGAAAAAAATTCTGACACATTTTCTTGGGAGTATATGGATATGAGAGGGATCCATCCTTCAATTTGTAGTCATCAAATTTACATAGAAGATGTAAGACCAATTGTAGACAAAGATAGAGGCATATCAATCCTGTTCTTCGTGACATTATTAAGAAAGAAATAGAGAAGTTTCTCAAAGTAGGGTTCATATAACCAATCTCTAATAGTCAGTGGGTTTCTCCACTGGTTATTGTTCCAAAGAAGAATGGTAAATGGCGGGTGTGCATAGATTATCAATAATTGAATAAATCCACAAAGAAAAACCATTTTCCATTGTCATTCATCGATCAGGTACTAGATAAACTTGCAGGAAGCAACTACTTCTCTTTTCTTGATGGCTTCAGTGGATATAACTAGATCCAAGTAGCCCCTAAGAATCAAGATAAAACTACCTTTACTTGTCCTTGGGGAACATACGCATATACAGTCTTACCATTTGGACTATGTAATGTGCCTGCCACATTTCAAAGAGCAATGCTAGCCATTTTTGCAGACTTCACCACTTCTTATGTTTAAATTTATATGGATGATTTTACATTCCATGCCAAGACATTTGATGAAGCATTACAAAACTTAGAAAAGGTTTTACAATGTTGTAAAGATCATAGGTTATCACTCAATCATGAAAAAAGTTCCATTATGATGACAGAGGGAATCATTCTAGGACATCACATCTCAAAAGAGGGGATAAAGGTTGATCCCAAGAAAGTTGAGATCATACAAAACATTGAAATCCCTAAAAACCAAATAGGAGTTCGAATTTTTCTTGGCCATGCAGGGTATTATAGAAGATTTATAGAAGGATTCAGTAAAATTGCACCACAACTGTTTACCCTAATCAAGAAAGAAGAGGAATTTGTATGGACTGAAGATTGTCAATAATATTTTGAGACAATCAAAATAGCTTTAACAACTTCTCCAATAATTAAAGGACCTATTTGGGAAGACCCATTTCACATACATGCAGATGCATCCATTCTAGTTATTGGAGCAGTGTTAGGAAAAAAAGATGACAATGATGCCATGCATGCAATCTATTATGTTAGTAAAAACTTAAATCCTGCTAAAAGAAACTACACAACAACAGAAAAGATATTTTTAGCCATAGTATATGCAATAAAAAAATTTAGGCATTATATTATAGGTTACAAATTCTATGTACATACAGACCATGCTGCAATTAGATATCTAATGAATAAGGTTGTAGTAGGTGGACGCATTATCAGATTGTTACTATTATTACAAGAATTTGATGTAACTATCATTAATAAGCTTGGAAAAGACAACATTGTTGCTGACTTTCTTTCCAAAATTGTTTCACAGGATAATCAAGAACCATTGGATGATACGTTTCCAGATGAACATCTATTTTATATATCAATTCATTCACCATGGTTTGCTGATTTGGAAAATTACCTTGTAACAGGAAAATGTCCAAGTCATTTTAGTCATAAACAAAAAAAAAGAGATTAATTTGTGAAAGTTCCAGATTTCAATGGATTAATGGTCTTCTATTTAAATTGTGCCCTGACCATGTTTTATGCAGATGTGTAATAGAGTTAGATGTATATGATGTAGTACACGACTGCCATCATGAACCTAAGGACACTATGCAGTTGTGAGAACAGTTTACAAAATCTTAGGAGCTAGCTACTTTTGGCCATCAATGACAAAGGATGATTCATTATTTGTCAAACACTATGATGAATTTCAAAGGATGGGAAGAACCACGCTAACCATGGAGATGTTGTTTCAGGCACAAATAGCTCTAGAACCATTTGAGAAATGGTGCATCAATTTTTTGAGACCTATTGATCCACCTTCAAGAGGACAATGTTATATCCTTGTTTGTACCAATTATGCAACAAAATGGGCTAAGGTGAAGGCATTACTAGCAGCAAAGCAAGATAAAGTTGCAAATTTCCTGTACAAGAAAATTCTCCAAAGATTTGGTGCACCTAGAGAGATTGTTTCAAACCAAGGACCATAATTTGTATCAATGATGATGGAAGCATTTTTACAGAGATACCAAATAACTCACTAAAAATATTCACCATATCACCCTCAGGTGAATGGGCAAGTGGAGGTCACAAATAGAGAGTTAGAAAATATTTTGACAAAAATACTTTCTTTAAAGAAAACAAACTAGGTAGATAGGTTGGATGAAGCAGTATGAGCCTATAACACCACATGGAAAACAACGACTGGATTCTCTCCTTATGAACTAGTGTATGGAAAGAAACTAGTTATACCAATTGAATTTGAATTAAAAACATTGAAGACAGTAGTAGAAATTGGAATTGATCTACTAGAAGTAGAGAAAGGTAGAATTTTTTAGCTTAATAGGCTTGATGAAATGAGAATGGAGGCACTTCAACATATGGAAGTGATTCAAAAGCAAAGGAAGGAATGGCACAATAAACATATTGTGTCCAGACAGTTCAAAGAAGGAGATTGGGAATTGTTATTTGACTCTAGAGTTGAAGAGTTTAAAGGGAAGTTCCATACCAGATGGTTAGGACCCTATGAGATAAAACAAATATTTGAAAATGGATTTTTCCAATTGGTTCCAATTGATGGAGAGAAAAGATTCATGCTAGTTAATGGTCATTGACTGAAAACTTATCATATGTTGGCAACAAAGGAGGAATTTTTGGATGATATGGAACACAAAATTGAACATTTTTTCATGGAATACATCTCTTCCATGAGACAAGATCGTTGAACCTTTGAAGAAGGCATGAATAAACAAAGTAAACTGAAAACCAACAAATGGTTTATTTTCGAAAGAAAAAAAATGACTAAAAACCAGCAAATGGCGGTCTATCTAAGTTAACTCCTAAAGTATCTTGAAGAACTCCAAAAAGATCCTAAAGGCTCCTGAAGATTGAAGACTCTGAAGACTCTATTTGGCTCAATAACTCTTGAAGGCTCCTGAAGAGCTCCCCAGAAGCTCCTGAAGGTTGAAGACTCTAAAGACTTTACTCAATAGCTCCTAAGGACTCCTGAAGCTCCAAAACTCCTAAGAGCTCCTGAAGCACTTATAAAAATCCTGATGATTTTGAAGGCTCTCAACTCATGTAATTCCTAAACTCCTGAGAGCTCCTAAAGGCTCCTGAAGAACCCCTGAAGACTCCTGAAGAACTCAAAGGCTCGAAATAAATTAAGGTGCACATTATATGTGAAAATTACTTTTAATTTTTTTTCTAAGGTAGTTAGACTAATTTAAAATAGGTTGATACTTATGAATCTAGACATCTCTACCATACTGTTAATTAATGATGATAATAAATCAACTTTGAATCATTTCAAAAAGTAGTGGATGGTCGATGTAAGGAATGATGTGACATTAGATGATGTCACTCAATGATAATGGATCTTTTCATGATTCGGTTGTCTTTTCAAAAATCCTCCCAAGTACATGATGACATGTGTAATGAATATCGCCAACCTTATGAATTGAATTGCAAGCTTCATGATATGGCATGTGAATCATCTGGAGCAGCAAGAGAAATAAATGCAGATAGTTAATGGCATGTCATGTCATTTTCAAATTGGTTGCTCCCAAATCAAGAAATAATCATTCCACATTTTTGGTAAGTAATTCAAACTACCAATTGAAGTCCACTAGTGAAGTCTTCCATTACAGAGGTTTGCCATTGTTGATAGAGAAAGATGGGGAATAAGAGAAATGTTGAGCCAGAGAACTTCAATCTTGACTCAGAAACCAGAAGATTGCTAGAAGAAGTTGGGTGGCTAAATTTTGTGATGCAATATGAAGGTTTCTAGCTAGAAATGGTTGAGGAATTTGTGAGAAACTTCAATGTGAATGTCACCAGAGTAAGGGGAGAGATAATTGAAGTTACTCCAAAAATTATAAGTGAAATTTCTGGAATCCCAATTGAGGGAAAGCCGGTTAACAAGCGTCGGGTTAAATTTGAGAAATTGGTGGTTGTGTTTCACCAAGAGCCAGAAAGAAGGTTGGAAATTCAAATGCATAAAGGAGACCAGCGCGGCATAACTCATAACAATTTGGATGAGCCATGGAGAACTGTTGTGACATGGCTCATGAAGTTCTTCACCTACAATGGGTAGTATGGCACAATATTGGGTCCTGGAATGTGCTTATTAATACATTTGAGGTATAGTTAGACCAATCCTTCTGCTAGGATAAATTTTCCAGCATTTTTGTTTCATCAAATCTCTTCCATGATTTTTAGAGTAAAAGCTAGGGGTGAATCTTCTATTAAATACTAGGGATTGATACATTTGATAATTAAACACCATTTCTTGAAAATAGAAACTGGGAAGCAAGGTTGGTTAGAATTTTTGTCTACACCTATAGAAAATCCAAAAGGGAAACCCACAAGGAGACCCGCAGCTAAAAAGGAAAGAATTGAGAAAGGAGAAAAATAAAATCACAAGAATTTTCTAGGGTAGGTCGTACCAATTCCAAAAATAGGAAGCAAGAAGTACATGAGGAAATCCCTACCCATGTTGAGACCGTAGTGTCCACCCCTAAAGAAACATCTAAAGTTCAAACCCCTATTTTGGAAAGTCCAAAAGAAACTGTTGTAGGCCATGAAGAAACCCGTACACTAGTGCAATCTCCTGAGCGGCCCCAAAGTCCTCCTCAAGACCCAATGTCAACTCCTGAAGGACCCCCTATTCTTGAAATTTATGACTCTGCTGAAGAGTCTAAAGCCCAAACTAAAGAAAAAGAAGTATCTGAGGAATTTGAAGTAGAGGAAGTCGTGAGATCCCCTACAACTCCTCCAACTGTAGAGAAAAGAAAAGGAAAGTAACTATTGATTGAAGAAGAAGAATCCCATGAAAAATTGAATGAAGAGGAGTTAGAAACTAAAGAATTACTGAGGACTATGAAAATGTCCCATTTAGAAGCTGAATTGGAACAAGAAAGGAAAAACATGCAATTCCTTGAGGAGAAATTGAGAAGAAACGAAGAAGAATTGCAATAATCTTTCAACAAAACTCAGGTGTAGACACCTAAAAATAACCTAGGCCTGCAAGCTTCATTTTTACCACTTTCGTCCTAGCATAATTAAGACATTTAATTATGTCCTTGGTCCACATTCGACTATTAATTAAATAATTCATAATTATTTAATTAATTCATGTCATTTTATTCTTCATGATTATTAAATAAATAAATTTCTTTTATTTATTAAATATGTCATTAATTGTCTAAATCTTCCCGTAATTAAATAAATAAGTTTTATTTATTTATTTAATATGTCACTAATTGTCACAATTAAATAAATTTATTAATTTATTTAATTATTTAGTCTTATCTTCCAAATTAAATAATTATTTCTAATTATTTAATTACTAATTTCACTTTTCTCTCATTTTAAATAAATGAAAATATTTTAAATGATTTCATTTTATTAACTTTCACTCTTTTTAGTAAATAATCTAAAGAAGATTATTTACTTGTCTCACAAAATCATCATTTTGAATTAATTAAATTCAAAAGGATATTATTCTTCCAAAAATCAAGTAATCGGGCAGATTCTTGATTTTCCAAATCAAATCTTCAGTCCAAATCTTATCTTCTTGATTTTTCGAATCTCACAAATTAGGCAATCTTATCTTCTTGTTTTTTCAAAAATATTCATTCCTTTAATTAATTTTCTCATTTATTCTCCACTGTCGATCCGATTATCTGAGATATTATTTTGACCGTTCGATTAATTATTTTTCCCTAATCCTAATTAGGGATTCTCAGATTTAATTTGGACCTCTCATTTTAGGTTCTCATCATCATCCAATCTCACCTGTCCATTCAAAATGACATTTTCTATAAAATGTCATTTTCCTCTCACTTTTCGATTACGTACAGACACATTACATTTTTAGGCATTTTGCATACTTAGATTTCATAGCAATTTCAACACTTATTATCTTTATTTGATCAAATCTTAGCATATTTAGGCATTGACAATCATGGTCATAGGCATAGTCATTAGGCATATTTAAAATCCTTCAAAGCTTGGTGTAGGACTTAGGCATTTGTAGATTTTCTCGCACGACGAATCTGAGGGCAAAGTATTATCCAGCAAGCAAGAAGGTATTACAAAAGTGAATCATGGAGGTATCGGTGATCAGGTATAATCATTCTGTGTTTTACTTCCTTTGTGTTTTGTAAGATCTTTGGGTTTCATTGTCATTTATTGATTTGTTGCTAACAACTTGAATCAAACTTAAAAGAAATCCCTTGATTACATTGGTGAACCCGACTCTATTTTTCTGGTTATTTCCATACATTTTTTTGTGTTTTCTATTGTTTTACAGGTACAGGTACGGAGCGACGCAACCATTTTTAAAAAAAATCGTGACACATTTGATGCGTTGCGACGCATTCGCCAACTCAAAAGTTGCAATCGCTCTGATAAGCCGCAATCAATATCTGGAACGACACATCTGCTCTATCGTGCCGCATTCGAAGTCCTGAGTGACGCATCTGCTCTGTCGTGCCGCATTTGACTGGTAAATATTTTCTTTCATTTTTGGCATTCTGATTTTTAGATCTTAGAGTTTCTGGTTGCTGGTTTCTTTCTGGTTTTTCTGGTCCTCTAATTTCCTGGTTTTTCATTTATGCATGTTAGCTAGCTTAGGGTTTTGTGTTACTAATCTCCGTTTGTAGCATGTGGTGGTAACTATTCATGTGTCAAAGATCATTTAATAAAGAAACTACTAATCTTTTGTTTGCAGATTTGAATGTCGAAGAAAAAATAAATTAAAAATTGTGCTTGTTTTTCATAGATTAGTAAACATTCAACTTTGGTGCACATAAAAAGAACACTCATGTCTTCTTTGCTTGACTGTGTTTTCAAGATGGTAGGTGAGTATGCTCTCACTTGGTGAAAACCTTGTAATCAGAAAACCAGACCCATTTTTATTTGTTATTACCCTGACTTGGTATATCGGAGTATCCTCTCCCCTCGCGCTTTTGAGCGATCTTGGGTGTAAGAGAAACGGTTACCAACTCTAGAAATTAGGCCTGCCTGGGGATTTCATCACCCCAACGTGACTCAAACCAGCAATGGAGCTAAAGCCAAGCTACCCCCGATCGGTATATAAATGTAAACCTTAAGGGAAAACCTAAGGTTGCTTGTGCGAATGTGTCATACGGACGGAGTTGTACTCCCTTAAACCCTGTTGAGCTTAACCTCTTCAGGTTGGAGTGCCACCTTAATGGTGATTAATCTCTTGCCCCATGTATGGCCACTCGAACGGGGGTACCTAACTAAAAACTCTTGTATAGAAAGCCAAAATCCTTCTATTTGCTAGTGCAGCACCAGTCGGTGTGAAGGCATCCACACTTTCGCAGTTTGTAGTAGAGGTGATCAACTCGCCATGGGAGTTTCATGGGGGTTGGAAGCTTGGTTGGCCTAAGAGGAGAGTGCACTATAAGGGGGAGCCTGTGCAGCCAAGCTTCTGTATTCACACGCTACAGATATGCAGTTGGGGAAACCCGTGTGGAATCTAGTGAATATTGTCGTGGCCTAACCTAGGATTGTGCTTATCTGATGTTTGTTTGGTTACTTTTCAAAACACTATGTTTGTCAAGTACTTTCTAATTTCATCACAGCTCCAAACAAAACATTCAACACCAAACATATCAAACTTGCAATCAAAACGACCAGAAAATCAATTTGAAACAAAACTCTGTCGCATTTGTTGAACTGCAACTGATTTTCTAAACTACAATTGCTCTGTTAAACCATAGTTGATACTCAAAGCGTTGCATCTATATGCATCATGACACATATGAACACTCCAGAGCCACATGTGCAAAATTGAAACGCAACTGACTATCATCAAGTCGCATCTGATAAACCGAGTCGCACTTGTCTGTTTCTGAGTCGCATCTGCTAAACTTAAGCCGCATTCACAAAACCACGACACAACTGACATCTCAAATGACGCATTTTCCTATCACTATTTAAAATTTCATCCAAAGTCAAATCCAAAGTCTTCGTCTTGTCAATAATCTGTCAAACACTGTTTCCTAGAAGATTCTGTCAAAAACCAAACTTGAAATTGCTCAAAGTCTTGATCACTAGTTTGCATTCATTGCCATAGGTTGCATCCTTCATTATTTTAGTTGCATACATTTGACATTAGGTTCACATTTTTGCATCTTTAGGATTAGGTAAACCTCAGCACAACTTGCAACATCATTGTTTTCGAAACTAGGCTCTTTGGACTAAGTTATCAAACTCTTTTCAGTCATTGTCCTCTTTTGTGGATGTTCCAACTCAAAAGTCTAGTTGGGAAAATTCACTAGTCATTTTGACATTGTCACCTTGTCATTTTCAACAAAGTCCTCTAGTAACCAAAATCAAAAACAAAGTTCGAGCTTAGACGTGCTTAGATACCCTTGTCTTACATTGCATTTCAGGTCTACACATTGCATATCCTATTCACAAAAAATCCAAAACATTGGTCATCCTAGTCATCATTTTGAACTTAGATCTTGCATAATATCATCATTATTATTTGTCATTCCCATTTGAGCAATCTCATTTATGGTGGAAACCAGACTTCAAAAACAACAACGACAAATGGAAAATTCTCAGCAAGACCACATGTCTACTGTCGATAATTCAAACTGGACCTTTTACAATCCATTTTCTAATCCAAACGATCCACCTCCAGTGACAACACAATCCTCATCAAACGGTACATTTGAACTTTCCTTGCAAAAAGACGAAAATGGTCAAATACTTGAGGAAAACTTAGAAGCAATAGCACAAAATCTAGAGGCCTCTCAATTCATTGTAACAATGGTCTGTTACAACAAGGATAGATTCTTGGCTATACTCTTGAGTGAAGGAACCAAATTACCTCAAGGATTTGACATTAACACGATAAATGTGACATCTCCTTACCCTAATAACAACAACGCACATAACATGTCACATAGTGGTCAACCTCCAAACAATACAAGCAATACTTCCTTTGATACCACAACAACAATGCATGCTACATCCAACATTCCAAACACCTCCAACACCATAAATACCACGATAGCAAATTCCATGACATTAAATGCCACACGGGCATCATCAAGTCACAACAATCCCCCCTTGATAGCTCCATCTACTACCATGAGTACACCTTTGACACATCCGCTCAGTGGTATTTCACAAAATCCTTTGGGAGGGGGAAAGGGATGCATTTTTATCCAAGGACAACAACCAAATGTTAACACGACAACACAGTCACATGTCATTGCCTCCCAAGGTACAAATCCAAACATTCCTCTCGTGCAAACTCAACAATTTGCACAAGGTGGCCAAATAACGCAACCCATGGCACCATTAATGCATCATAACATCCATGGTCATCAAATTCCCCAAATAACGACACACATGGCTAGGCGACACATCCCAACCTACTCATCTAACGTTCATACTCATCAACATACACCCAATCATAACTTCCAATATCAACAACACGTCAATCCACATACGTCATACATATCACAGCAATCCACACCACCACAATACACCAATATGCATGCACAACAAATAGGGACCTATGGTGTACCAGGCAATCCAACGTATGGAAACATAAATGACCCTGTTGTGGACGCCCTCCAAAAAATAGTGAGGGGTTTAGAGAAAACCATCCAAAACATATACATTTCAGGTTAGAAATTAGAAATATCATATGACCTAAATGTATACCCATTTGACATGAGCTTATACATGCCTCTATTTCCTCTGGGATATGTGTCACCCGATTTCACAAAATACAGAGACAAGACAAACCCTATTGAACATGTTCGCAAATTTGCAACCAATTGTATGGACATCGCCTATGAACAAACATACTTGATGAGACTTTTTTCTAAAATTCTAGTGGGTCAGGCCCTTGAATGGTTTTCCACTCAAAAGGATATCCAAACATGGGATGAGCTTAAAAGAAAATTCATAAAAAATTATGCGTACAACATTGACATGGATACCTCTATCACTAGCTTGTGCAATCTCACGCAAGAGGATGCTGGTGAGACTTTCATCCCATTCTTTCAGAAATGGAGAAGTCTAGCTAGTAGATGTCATATTGATATACGCGAAAGGGAAAAGGTCAACATGTTCATGCAAACACTTCTTGGGCCCCTAAAATATGCATTGCAAGTACATTGTTGCACAAACTTCACAGACTTAGTTGAAAAAGGGGTCCAGATTGAGAAAGCCCTTATCGCAAAGGGAGAATTGCGATATGGTTCCAAAAACACAAATGTCAATCCAACCATCGACAAAAACAAATATTGGGTCAAAAATAAACACGTTACAAATGATGGTGTTGTTGACGCCAAGGCTGCAAACATCATGGGTCCTGTACTGGCCCTAAAGAGGGTTCAACAACAAAACAAACCAATAACGACACTAACACCTCCTCCCAATATTCCTTCAAACAACCCAAGTGGTCAAAACAATCAAGGACAATACCGTCAAATGAGACAATTTCCTAAGGGTCGCACATACACTTCTTTGGGGGAACCCATTGAGGAAGTCCTCAAGAAATGCCTCCAGAATGGGGTCATCATACTTCAAGAAGCAAAACCATATGACCCAGGACAATTCAAACCAGCATGGTGGAATGATAATGCATTTTGCGACTACCATCGAGGAAAATGACATACAACTTCTAACTGTCACCAATTGAAAAACCTAATACAAGATCTTATCGAAAGTCACGTCATTGAAGTAGGTGGATCTCAATTTGCCTCTAATTCAGATCATACTATCCATAAGAATCCACTGCAGGACCATGGTTCTCATAATGCTTCCATGTTAGGTCCACAGAATCAAGCTAACTTTGCCCAAGTCAAGTATGACTATTCTAGTGGACCTATTATAAACAATGTCTGAACTGACAATGAATACATCAATACCATTACGCTTAGAAGAGAACCCCAATGTAATGCTACTACTCACAACGGCAAGGTCACTATAGCTGGTCCACCTCCCGCTAGACAAGCCAAAATCACCATACCGGGCCCGTCTGCTAAACAGCCAGAACCTGTCCCGACCACAAAGCAATGGAAACCCAAAAGTCAGTTCAACCTCATTGACCAGCTAGGAAAGACTCCCGCACAAATCTCTATACTCGAGTTGCTTTGTATCTCTCCCACGCACAAAGATATCCTAGATAAAACCCTGCTAGAGTCGTCGGTCCCCAAGGACATCGATGTCAATCAATTTGAAACCATGGTGGGATATCTTACCATGCCTCACCACGCCACCTTCTCGATCAAGATTACTCATCACCTAAAACCAACCATAAATCATAATCTGGTGTCATCCCAGGATCGGCTGGTCCGCCCCTCCAACCCTAGGCCTGGGCTCCTAGCCCGTCAATCTACTGCTCAGGAAAGGCCACTGGAATGGCTGGCCCCCATGCATACTCTCTAGAAGAATGGGCATACTCGGCTATCCCTGCAGGTACACCCTGTTGCTCTCCAAACTTCCTCAAAACACGTTATGGTAGGTACATCTCAATAATCAACGATGTCTGCATGGTCTGGCCAATCAAGTACCTATACTTTCTGTAGAAGCTGAGGTGCTCGTCCTCATCATCCCATGCCTCACAGTCTCTGTACGGCCTCCAAATGAATGACACCATCGTGTCAATCCTGTGTCGCCACTAGCCTGTCTCACCCATCTGAGTCTATTGTAGTGTACCCGCATAGTAATAGGCATAGGGCATCCCCTCAGCCAACTGTGGTCTCTCAATGGGAGGATGAAATATGGCGATATGCTCCCACACCCTGGTCTACGTGCCTGCCACCATAAATCATAATCTGGTGTCATCCCAGGATCAGCTGCTCTGCCCCTCCAACCCCAGGCCTGAGCTCCTAGCCCATCAATCTGCTACTCAGCAAAGGCCATTGGAATTCTAGCCCCCATGCATACTCTCTAAAAGAACGGGCATACTCGGTTGTCCCTGCAGGTACACCCTGCTGCTCTCTGAACTGCCTTAGAATACACTGTGGTAGGTACATCTTAATAATCAATGATGTCTGCATGGTCTGGCCAATCAAGTACCTGTACTGTCTACAGAAGTTGAGGTGCTCGTCCTCATCATCCCATGCCTCACAGTCTTTGTATGGCCTCCAAATGAATGACACCATCGTGTCCATCCTGTGTCGCCACTAGCCTGTCTCACCCATCCAAGTCTGTTGTAATGCACCCACGTAGTAATAGGCATAGGGCATCCCCTCAGCCAACTGTGGTCTCTCAATGGGAGGACAAAATATGGCGATATGCTCCCACGCCCATATCATCATCAGTGTAGTCTCGTAGGAGATACTCTCTCCCCTACTATAAGCAATGTCATGTAGCTGATGGTAAAGTGTCCCTAGCAAATAGGGACCCCAAGCATAAACCATCTTGTCCCATCTCATACCAACCAGAACATTGCCCCAACCAATAGGAAATCCATGTCCTTGGCGGTCAGGAATCAAGATCCCCCCGATCAGAGTCGCAAGGAAGGCATCAAAGCGACCATAGTGCTCGGCCATAAACTCCCACCTAATCTTGTAACCCTAGATGCCTAGTCCTGCACCCTAATCTTGATAATAAGCTCGAAGGTCTACTCACCATGACGAGGGTTGTAGACAATCCGCTCCCCTCAGATCGGCACTCGCAATATCTGATAGACATCCTTTAAGGTGATCGTGGCCTCACCTATCGGTAGGTGGAACAAACAAGTCTCCAAATGCCACCGCTCACACAGCACAGTCAATAATCCCCTATTTGCCTGAATGGCGGGCATATAGGTAGCATAGAATAGTCCCAGATGCATCAATCATCGCCGCTCTCGCGGGCCCAACTGATCGGCAAACTGAAATGTGGTCAATCTGCTCTCTCTCATATAGATAGGGGCAAGCTGCCTCTACAAAAAATATGAACAATACATCAGTACTTTTTGGACAACTGTCAACATCATGAAAAGCATCTAAGGATACGCAAATATCAAAATCAACTAGGGTCAAGAAAAAAGGAAAATGCGTCGCATTCAGGCAATTGCATCTCAAAAAGTCAATTGCTTCGTACCGTACATCAAATGCGGTTCAAAATATCAAATGTGTCACATGGTTACGCTTGCATCGCGACATTTGACGAATGCGTCGCATTAAGATAGTTGTGTCGCATAAACACAATTGCATCGATCAAAACAGTGAATGCTTTGTAATTTGACAATTGCGGCATTCAGACATTCAAATGCGACTCGATAAGTTAATGCATCATAGAATTTGACAAATGTGGCACAAACCACCGGTCAACATTATTTTTCCTTTGCACTTGCGTCGCGACGCATCATATGCATCGAACGCGCAGACGATTGCGGCTTACGCGAATGCAGTTGAGTCATGGCGCAGACATTGTTGGCCCTAGAAACTAAAATTTGACACACAAAATAAGAAAATGACAAAGCAAGACAAGGGTACTTACTGCTGGCTTTGAGCCCTCTGGCCGTCTGAAGGTCCGCATGATCTCTCCGCGATGCTCTGACACTGGAATCACCATCATCACTGCTATGCCTTTCGCTCTGACTCTCAAATTTTGTGAGGTAAATAGTAGAAGTGAATTAACTTTTACCCCTTTGTCAACCTATTTGTAAAGTCAAAATGACATTTCTCAACCCAGGTTATTACTGGAGGCTCATTTTACCACCTTTGAATTCCCCGTTGACTGTCTTAAACATGTATGAATCTAAAACTAACTGCGCCATTATTTTTTTGGTCATCAAATTGATTTATCGGGACCCTTTTCAAATTTTTCTGTCACCGACCCAAAATTTGAAAAATTTCCCTAGGGGGAAATGATACTTCGTACCTTTACTAGGGCATTTCTTTGACTTATTTTCTTTGTCACAACGCGACAAGCGACATTATGACAAAGAGGGGCAAAATGTAGACACCTAAAAATGACCTAGGCCTGCAAGCTTCATTTTTACCACTTTCGTCCTAGCATAATTAAGACATTTAATTATGTCCTTGGTCCACATATATAATTAAATAATTCATAATTATTTAATTAATTCATGTTCTTTTATTCTTCATGATTATTAAATAAATAAATTTCATTTATTTATTAAATATGTCATTACTTGTCTTTTCCCGTAATTAAATAAATTTCTTAATTTATTTAATTACCCTCATATATATTTTTCCTCGATTAATAAATAAATAAGTTTTATTTATTTATTTAATATGTCACTAATTGTCACAATTAAATAAATTTATTAATTTATTTAATTATTCATCTTATCTTCCAAATTAAATAATTATTTCAATTATTTAATTACTAATTTCACTTTTCTCTCATTTTAAATAAATGAAAATATTTAAAATGATTTCATTTTATTAACTTTCACTCTTTTAGTAAATAATCAAGAAGATTATTTACTTTTCACAAAATCATCATTTTGAATTAATTAAATTCAAAAGGATATTATTCTTCCAAAAATCATAATCGGGCATTCTTGATTTTCCAAATCGAATCTTCAGTCCAAATCTTATCTTCTTGATTTTTCGAATCTCACAAATCAGGCAATCTTATTTTCTTTTTTTTTTGAAAATCTTCATTCCTTTGATTAATTTTCTCATTTATTCTCCACCGTCGATCCGATTATCTGAGATATTATCTTGACCGTTCGATTAATGATTTTGCCCTAATCCTAATTAGGGATTCTCAGATTTAATCTAGACCTCTCATTTTAGGTTCTCATCATCATCCAATCTCACCCATCCATTCAAAATGACATTTTCTATAAAATGTCATTTTCCTCTCACTTTTCGATTACGTACAGACACATTACATTTTTAGGCATTTTGCATACTTAGATTTCATAGCAATTTCAACACTTATTATCTTTATTTGATCAAATCTTAGCATATTTAGGCATTGACAATCACGGTCATAGGCATAGTCATTAGGCATATTTAAAATCCTTCAAAGCTTGGTGTAGGACTTAGGCATTTGCATATTTGCTCGCACGATGAATCTGAGGGTAAAGTATTATCCAGCAAGCAAGAAGGTATTACAAAAGTGAATCGTGGAGGTATCGGCGATCAGGTATAATCATTCTGTGTTTTACTTCCTTTGTGTTTTGTAAGATCTTTGGGTTTCATTATCATTTATTGATTTGTTGCTAACAACTTGAATCGAACCTAAAAGAAATCCCTTGATTACATCGGGAAATGGAAAAGAAAGTTGAACAAAATGAAGCAACGTTTAGAGAACAATTGAGTAAAACAGAGGATGCCCTACAGCAGGCTAGTGTACAAGCATTAGCAAATGCTGAGGAAATTTCAAGATTAAAAGAAGAGTTGCAACAAAAGGAGGAGAAATTAAAATAGCAATCTATGTGGTTTTATGCACAAGAATCCTCTACTTCCATAGCTCCACAATATATTTCTTTTCCTTCCATTCCATCAAATATTCCTCCTTCAACCTAGTCTAGATATCTCTCATTAACATCCTTGAAATTTAAGGAAGAAAATAAAGTGTTGAAAGAGCAGGCACAAAAATTAGAAAAAGAAAAGAATGAGATTGAGAGCAGACTTGAGCAAGCAATAGAAATAAGTTCTGCAATGCTTTCCATGAGATGACCAGCTAGGATGTATGCTTTGTTTCTCAGAGAGAAGTTTCTAGAATAGAAGATAAATCAATTAATCTTAGGAAGAAGCTTGGATTATCGTGAGGATCACGATTTTTTGCGGGATTACTTTAATAGCCACCCTAACAATCAAAATTTAATGTGTGAATTTTACCAACATGGATTTTTAATGGGAGACAATGATGACTCTATGTTGAATATTTATGTTGGTGAGCTTCAAGTCAGATCATTTGTTTCTTTAATGAAAAATAAGATAGAATGGTCAAGTAGAATGGATAAATACAAGGAGGCTTAGAGAAGGTATGGGTTACCAATGAGACCTGAAACGCCTCATGCTGAAAAATATATCAAGGCTATATGATCAGTGGTAAGGCTAAATCAAGTTAATCCCCTTTAAGTATCAAACTTGTTTGATAGTATTATTGCATTCCAAAATATTGAAGGAACACTCCCCCTATTAGCACTGCAGTCCTATGAGGAAAGTTAACAACTCATTCTAGAGATAGTTAGAAGAAGAGAACCAATAAGTCTAAATAATATCAGCTAGAGTTTGATCAGAGTAAGGAATTTCATCACCTTAATCCATCAGTAGAAAGAATTATGGGTTAGCATGAGATTCAAAAGTCCAATCATCATTATGTCAGCACTAAAGCTTAGGGAAATAGAAAATATACCAATTGGAGTGTTAAGACCATGGTTTGAAAAGTTGAGGAAAAACCATGGCTTTGCACTCAATACCAGATTACTAGATCAGTACAAGGATGGTGTATTTGACTGCTACATTTGGATGGAGGCACTAAACAAAGAAAAGTAGAACACCATAGTTCTTGATGAGGAACCATAAGGACATGGTCCAGAACAAGTGGGGAAGAAATGATGAGATCATCAAAATACTTTCATTTAAAGCATTTTATGTTTAAAAGACTTGTTATTTTTGTTAATTGACATGACTAGCGGTAGATTATAGATTAACATATTTACTTATTTTTCTTTAATTTTAGATAAATTAGTGGATATATTCAAAGTAATGGTTTATGTTAATTGTGTTACTTTATGATGAAATTAGCTGAGATAATTATGTTGCATTGATCTTTCACTACCATAAATGTTATCCTTTTGTTAAGGGTTTTGAACAGGGTATTTTAAAAATTGAAGATGTGGTTAAACTCTATGTTTAATAATGATGGATGAATACACCATAGATGGGCCCTATTGGATGATGAGTCACTCAAGTCTGAATCTACTTCTTTATAAGTTAATTGTGGAACTTTTACTTCCAACGTCAATCTAGCATAGTTCTCTTTAGTTCAGTTTCAGCTCTGTTTTAATTTGATTGTAATCTTTAGCTTGATCACCTTAAGTCTTGGCAGTTAATGCCATGTTAGAAAGCTAATAAGGATATTATTATAAATATCCATGTTTCAATTTTAGTTAGGAGTTAGATAATTTTCAATCAGATTTCTATAATTCAATAGCAAGACTTTGTTTTGCATTCTACTTTTGATCAATGGAAATGAAAGCAAAGAGTTAATTCAATCACTGTGTTAATGGATCTTACCTGAGGAAGAGCAGGGCCCACTCAACCTTCAGAATGATCTTGTGTTGGTATTTTGTTAAGTTATGTTATTTATGATTCATTCGTATTAAATCTAAAGTAGATGTTAATTCTAAATTGTTAAATTGTTAAATCATTGTCCAACTTAGTGAATGATAAATCTGGATAGTTACTTATGTAAATTTTCTTTCAAATTTTAGTTTATTATGGTTAGATTAAGTTGTTAGAATCATTATAAGGTTTATCAAATTAATCAGATTTAGATGTTGTTCGGAGTACTTAAATTTAGTATTTATTTAATAAGTTTCATTAAACACGTCGATGGGAACTTATGGAAAGATGGAGTTGGAGTTTTTTTTAAATATGTTCATGGAGATTAGTCTTTATGTTTTCTAGAATAATCGTCATTTCTCTGCAATTCATTTATGTTGTTAAAATAGTGTTTAAATTCCAACAATTAATTATGGATTTCTTTTAAAAGCAAAAGAGAATTCATTTGGATTCCATGTTTTAGATTAAGGATTAAAGTAATCATTAGTTGTCTCCATGATTCAATCTAAATTAAGTTCAATAAAGTCAGAGATAAGTCAACAAAGTTTAAAGTTAGGAAATAAAATAGAATTAAACCTTAGGAATCAGTAGCTATAGTTCAGCTCCTGAGAGCTCCTAAAGAGCTCTTGACAACTCCTAAAAGCTCCTGAAGTAGGCAAAACAATACCTAAAGTTTCTATTTACAGTGAAAAAACCCCCCAAAAGAATCTGTGACAACTATCCTTATCGCATATTGCTCTGAGACACACCCGGTTTGATATATAATTGATTAAATGATGCAAGTTGTGAAATCAACAACCTTGCCCATCAACACCTACCACCCAATCTCACTCATAACCAATGCAAATTTTTCATTCATTGCACTTCCCATTACATAATCATAGGAGATACACTTTATCGTAGAGGGTATGATGGCACTCTCCTTCGGTACCTAAGCGAATCAGAATCCCCTATGGCGTTAAATGAAGTGCATAGTGGAGTTTGTGAGGCTCATTCTAATGGGATGGCCTTGGCCAAGAAACTTCTCAGAGTAGGATATTATTGGCCAACTATGGAGCATGATGCTTGTGAATTAGTTAATAAATGTGTCCCCTATCAACAACACACAAATCTAATCCATGCTCTTGTAGAGGACCTACAACCCATCATTGCACCGTAGCCTTTCTCACAATGTGGTCTCAATTTAATTTTGCAAGATCTATCCTCCCTCATCTAATGGTCATACCTTCATAATAACTTCCACTGAATATTTCACCAAGTGGGTGGAAGTGATTCAACTCTCTCAAATCACTAGTATTCAAATATCCAAATTCATCCTCTACCATATTCTCTATAGATATGGTATCCCCTCCACTATTATTACTAACAATGGCAAGCTTTTCAAAAACCAATACATGTGACACCTTTGTGAAACATATCACATCCACCATCATTGGTCAACTCCCTATTACCTCCAAGGTAATGGACAAGTTAAGGCTACCAACAAAACACTCATCAAAATCCTTAAAAAGGTTGTCAATAATACTAGTCGAGATTGACACCTCCACCATAACCATTCCCTTTGGGAATATTGCACATCCATCTGCGCCCCTACTAGTTTCACCCCATATTCCCCCATCTATGGCACAAACACCATCTTTTCTTATTGAAGTTGAGATCCCATCACTCCACATTTCTTTGAAAAAATTGATCAGTGATGAAGATGCTCATGTTGCACAGTTGAGTTAGCTAGAACTCTTGGATGAAAAATGTCTCAATACCTATAATCATCTACAAGCTTATCAACATTGACTCAAAATAAGTTACAATAAGAAGGTTTGTCCCTGCCAATTCAATATTCGCAATCTAGTCCTAAAAGAGAATTAGTGAACCCAACAAGATCGAGAAAAGAAGGGAAAGTTTGAAGCAAATTGGTTGGGTCCATATGTAGTCACTACAAAATATGGTTCTCGGGCATATTGGCTTGCAACACTTGAGGGGGAACCCTTCGAGGAACCCATAATATTATGCATCTGAAACAGTTCTATACCTAAGTCAACTGGGTTATCCTACCTAGAAAAAATACCAAAAGAAAAGTAGAAAATCATGAAAAATACCAAAAAAAAAGTAGAAAATCATGAAAAATACAAAAAAATCCAAAAATAGTAAAGATAAATAATGCATCTATGGTGAAAACCACCCCTAGTGGCACCTTGGATAGGTATGTTTGGTGAAAACCTAGCAACAGGTGCCATCTGTAAAGGGCTTAATCATTATCTACCTTGTGTCCTATTTTCCTATATGCTTTTTCCCAACCTTTCTTACATCCCATCCTAACAACCTATCGCATCCATTTTCCATCAACCTCCTATCATCCAGCACTTGGTATATTTTGATTGAGAATTTGACGGTTTAGAATTGCTATCCTAAATCTTGAGCTTCTATCCTAAATCTAAGCTTTTTTTCATCTGTATATGTTGTCATCTTGTCAATCTTGTGTACCCTTCTAGGATCCCTCATTGTGTTGGTCATCATTAGGTTTCATGTCGTCTTTCATCCTTTTGTCAAACTTCATTGCATTTGTACTTTCAAATAGACAAGGCTAATCATTTGATCAGCCCCTAAGGCTTTTTTCTATCATTTTGTGTTAGTCCTGATGGAGCTCCCCAAAAAAATTGCAATTTCTGAGTAGTGCATGGACTTAATCACCATATAAATCCCTTATCCCCATGGTTTGGATAGGGTTTTGGCTTAGAAAACCCTTTGTTCTTCTAATTACATGTTGACTTGTCCTACCAGTTTCCCATTTTCCAAGTTGTCACTTGAGCCATCATATGCGTTCGGCCACCGACCCCTTTGGTTTAGAGCGTCGATCATCCTGTTTGTCCCCCACTTTAATTTTTTCCTAATGTTGGGTCAATAAATATTTTCCTAAAGGAATTGATCTTAATTCATTCATCCTTGAGGGTTAAACCATTTTTGGCCTAACAATGGCCCCTTCTTTAATGCTAACTTTGTCATATGTGCAGGTTTGGGGATTTGTGACTATGGGAAATGATCTTGGTCATACCCTACCAAAATGCGGATGTTAAATGTTGGCCAGTTACATTGTGCGAGGATCACGAGATGAAGAGAGGTGTCCTTATATAGATGTGGGGCCTGGTCTCCACTATTGAGCTCACTACTCATAGTTCCAAATTGACGGTGAAGATCAAGTGTAGGGAATAATCTCTACCATTCCCTACTGGATCACGGAGGAAAGATGAATGTTTGTTAAAGGTTGTGAGAGTGATGATATCTTGACACATGGATTAATCCACCAATTAGTGAAATGGGTGAGACCAGCCGATGAGTGAAGTGTCATCTGATTTGGAAAAATTCCATTGGATGAAGATGAACTAGCAAACAACTATTGAAATTCAAACTCAAACAGCTCAATGTGAGCCATTTGATCTACCATCTCATCAAAGGATCAACGGTTGACATTCAAAATCAACAAACAAGCACATGATAGTCGTTTAGTTCTAAAAATAGAAAGCATTAATGGTATTCTCTTTGTGGGAGTGATCAAATTGATCTTTTTGCATGTGGAGACTTAATTGCCAGTAATCATGATGCATAATATGTAGATTTTCATGCACTTGGGAAATAAACGGTGATAATATGCACGGCAACGAATTGCCACCATTTCGCATGTGTGTTTTCTTCGGGAATTGATTGTTGTTATCATCACATCGCTTGATAAATATAGGATGAATGGCTATTAATTTCATCATTTGCATTTATCAGTTAGTAATTTTCTGAATTTGAGCTAAGTGAGTAGTGTTTGATTGCAAGCTCGAGAAGTTGCCAAGCATTAAAATAAGTTTGTTGTTGTTAGAGTCCCAATTAGGAGGTCGCCAAGGTTCAGTGTGAAGAAAGAGTAGGATAGTGTTGATGAGAAGGAATGTAATGTACCTAAACATGCTCTGATTACAGAGAAGGTGTTTGTCGATAAACCTTAACTCGTCCCTATCAGGTGTAGCAGGAGGTTATTGCACCAAAGTGTTGCCACTAAGAAGATAAAGGGAAAAGAGCATGCCCTGTTTGCATCTAGAGTTTCTAGGAGGGTAAGGTATGGACATGGTTCATATGGGTGACTGAATTCTCCAATTGCAATCACAGATAGTTCTTTAGAGAGTGCTACAAAGATGGACTTGAGCTATCAGCGGTATCTCATGATGCAGACTCCAATTGCTACCCCGGGAATGAAGGTGTTGTCAGCCACACCAATATATGTGCGGACTCCAAGTGGGCATGATGGCTCTCTACCAGGAAAGGAAAAGAACTAGGAAGGAGATGAAGTGTCCTCTCCTACTGCTACCACAACATGGAGCGGGCACGTATATCGTAGCTCCAGTGCTGGTGTTGGTCCTGTGTAATGGAATGGCTTTCTGGGTTGTTGAATTTTGCAATGAAAATGAAATTATGTGTTGTTTGTTCTTGTATTTTGGCGTTGGTAAGTATTATGCTAAACGTAGATAATTGAAGTTAGCTTTTGTGATGAATTTTCTAACCACGGATGTGGGTTGATAGTTTACGCTGATGGTTAATGGATACTTTTGGCAGTATTAGCAAATTTTGACGGTTACACATTTTTCCTCCCCTTTTAGGCAAATGATTGCAAATTGTGTTTTGGGGGAATTTTGAAATGATACATTTGAATTGTAACTACATTTCAAGCCAGAAGCTTATTTGCTCCTTTTTTTATAAAAGGAATCCATGGCTCATTTGCAAAGGGTTATGGTCTTAAGTTTCGAGTCAGGTATATGTCTGGGTAGAAAACTGAGTATAGAAAGAAATTAATGAATAGAGTAGATAACTTGTTTTGGCTCTGAGGCATGTATGTAATGATCTTAAATGGTTTTATAGTAATGACTAAGATTGAAACAAATCTATAATTCTAATGCATGTACTCTCCTTCTGTGGGTGGTTACAAGTTTTGAATGAAATATCAAGGATATCTTTATTCATCTTCAAATATTTGTTTGAATGTGTGTCTCTATTTCTGCTTTGATTCAAGGAATAAATTAAAATGCTTAAATAGAGTCATAAATTTGTGATAATTTACAAAGGATTTGGTAAGGAGTCATGTCTTCGAAATTGGGAGCTCCATGATGCAATGTATTATGAGAGTTGTCCATTATTATGAGAATAAAATTATTTCCATATTACTGGTTGTTTTGTATGTGACTTTGATGCCCTATTTGACAAAACACTAGTCTATTTGTTAAATATTTACATCAAAAGTGTATTAATTGTCTATCTGGTCATTGATTTGAAATCAGAACGTAAATTAATTTTAAAATCCATCAATCATGAGGCATGTGTGTGAAATATTTTGAAATAACCCTTGGTTCCTAGTGAGTGGGTCACAGTTTGATCAAAGATAATCCAATCTTTCAGTAATTCATGTATATTTGCTCCTCATAGGAAATGATATGTGAATTAATGTGTTCTACAATGTATGAACCAAAATGAACACAATAGGAAAACCCTCCTAGGTCCCACAAAGCCTAAAGTGTAGAAGATTTCAGTCTTCTACTGAATCTTTTTAATTGGCCATTCATTTTAAGGGTCTTGAGTATAGGAGTTGGCTACTCTTTAGAGATTCCTTAGGTGTACTGGAAAAACATCAAAAAATGGAAACTCTGTTGGGGGAACCCTTATTCTCCAAATGCCGATACAAAATGCAGAGTCAAATGGTGATGTGAATCTGAACGTCTTGTTTAGATACTAACAAATTCTTGAACCTGGTAGACTATTTGAGTGCAGCAAAGATTGAAGGATCCAAATGTGACTCCGTTATGGAAGATAGCCTAGAAAGTGTTCCATTTGTGAAGAAAATTCATCTCATTTGAAATTCAGTCCTCTAAAAGGAGGTGGAAACTCTAATTCAAATAACCTCATAAAGCATACGTCAAATGGTTAGATCTACAGTTTTAAAGATAAAGGATAGTCAGTCGCTGCAAAATACCAGGTACTCTCATGGAATTTGAAGAAATTAGAGCATATTATGGGTAAATCAGGATAAATTTCCAATGCTCAAGATGTAAATGATTCCCTAATAGCTGAATTAGCACTAGATGAGGGAATATTAGTGATAATTTAGCATTCCTTTCATGTATAAGCAACATTCCTTAGGCAATATGATAAAAGGGGCATGTTATATTGTTAGATCTTAGGCAACATTTATAGGGAATATATGTGCTAGAGGCTTCAGATCACAATTTCAAAATGAATTGATGTAATATTGTATAATTTCACAATAGATCTTAAATTCCTTTTCAAGAACTAAGGATGAGTTGTCAATTTACCCCATCTGGTGTAAATATTGATAAAAGCATGCATGGTGAACTATCCTTGTCCCACCAAGGAAATTTCAATACTGATAGGTACAAGGCCCTCAACTTTGAAAATATTTTTGGTTACCCAAATATTGTACCACCCAAGATCAAGGAAAAAATACCAAAGTTCAGTGGCGAGAGGTCAAAATCAGCAAGTAAGCATGTGCAATAATTTGTTGATGTGATGGGAGATTATGAGATATATTTTGAAGATGTGGTTATGAAACTATTTGTTCAATCCCTAAAGGGAGATGCAAGAGATTAGTTCTCTTTCTTTCCAATGTCTTATGTGCATTTTTGGAGTGAACTCAAGGAAATCTTCATGGAACAATTTGGTGAAAGGATAAATCCAAGTGTCACAAGGAAGAATTTCATGGAGATCTCCAGGGATAAGGAAGAGTTGATCCCTGCTTTCAACCTTAGATTTGCAAAGGTCATAAGAGGTATCCCTAAACACATGAGGCCAAATGATGTTGAATTTTTGATTGTGTATTTAGGAACATTTGATAGTAATATGGGCTTCTTGTTGAGAGATGAAGAGCCTACTACCTTACAGCAAGCCTACCAAGATGTTGTGAATATTGAGAACAATTTTAAATACTCAATCATGAGGGGACCTGTGATTGCTAGTATGAATGGCTCTAATAGAATTCAAACTATTGAGCCAAAAAAATTATGAAGTAAAAGTGTTTTTTAGGAAAAGGATCCCTTAGATGTTATATCTACATCATTTCCACGAGATGCAGAATAGGAGCAAGCATCAATCTCATATCAACAAGGATTGGGAAGGGATGACTCAATATTCTCTATCAGAGAGTTGTATGAAATGAAAAGACATGTAAATGAATCACCATATGACTTTTTTTCAAGATTCCTAGATGTTTTGATGAAGATACCCAAGAGTGTCAAACCTAATGACTTAATCTGCATTGATTTGTTTTGTGAATTCTACAAATCAGGATTAAGCAAATTTCCTGAGAATCTAAAGCCTCATAGTCTTGATTAGGTAGTGGATTGGATAAGCACTATGGAAGAAATTGAGCATAGTTATATGCCACATGTTGTTTCTTGAAATGTGGGAAATAGTTTCCATAATGAAGAGAATCAAAGGCTAAGATTGATAGATCAAGAAGATGCATCAAAATATGGACAGTTAGTCAATGATTGTTGTCATTTCACAAGTAATCTAGATATAGGCTCAGACAGTAGTGATAAAGATGAAGAGACAGAGTATGAGGATAAGAAAATAGTACCTAATTTTATTCCTTGGTATGTCATAGTCTATGAGCAAACACAAGAGGTACAGGGTGAAACCTCACATGTTGATGCACAAATTAGTGATGGAGATGCACCTGATCTCAGTTGTATGGAACAACTGAGGAATCAAAGAGATGACATCGAGCCTAGTCAACATTTTATTGAATATGATTCTTGTTATAAAAATTAGATGGAATCCTTTGCTTCAAGTAGGGAGTATGTTAATAGCCTTAAAGGGGTTCACTTCCTAGGCATTGGGCAATTCTCTTCATGTGAAGAATTTTCTGAATGTGGATCAATTGTCATGAATGTAGATGATGAACAGGATATTGAAAGTGTTTATCTTTACTCTTCAAGTGATTACATTGATTTTGAGTGCACTGATGATCAAAAATATTGGGATTATGTCATTTAAGAGGAAGGGGTACATGTGACAACTATGAAGGTGTGGAAAAATCCCTTATTTGATGAACCCTTGTTGGGTGAGGTTACCAATAATGACCCCTACTGGTGTAGGAACAATCCACTTTTTGTGGAAAATCCTGATGAGTCTCTGGCAGACACTATTTGTGGACATAATGAAATTGATGCAAGTTAGACAAGAAGGGGTGAATTCCTGGATGGCATTGATATTTTTGATCTTCTCTTTGGAGATGGTAATGTTGAAGCATTGATACCCCATTCACATACCCTTTGAGTTGGCTCCTCCTCATTTAGCAAGGCTCTTCTAGTAATTAGAACCTCTCCTCTTTTTGCATCCTTAGAATGTGAAGACAAAGCATCTTCGTCTACATGTGCAACTCATGCATTAGCCTCAAGTCTTCTATTTTTCCTTCCTTGATGTTGAGGACACTCGTATTCCCTATGCCCTTCTTCTCCACATTGGAAACAGGTTCCATGAAAGCTTCCTCTTCCTAGTACTCACCCAGATCTTCCTCTTCTTCTTTGGTCTCCATTATTTTGATCATGAGGACAATAGGTGTTATCTCCTTTCTGGTTTTGGCTACTATCGGATCCTTCACCCTTCTTTTGATCTTCATTTTGACCTCCATATGACCATCCACTAGTCCTTCCCCCATGACCTCCACCTCTTTGCTTACTTTCAAACCTTCTATTCAACTTTTCTTCTACCTTCAAAGCAAATCAATATGCATCTTCAATGGTAGACATTCTTACCAGACTCGGCTCTTCTTGAATGCTCAACTTCAACCCATTTATGTAACAGGAAACTTTCTCCTTGTTGGCCTCAGAATGACCTGTTCTGATCAAGACTCAGTAGAATTCTTCTATATACTCAACATATTTTCCTGCTTGTTTCAACCCTTGAATCTTCTTCAACAAATCCAACTCATAGTCCCCAGGAATGAACTGTCTTTTCAATTTTTCCACCGTCCAATCCCATCTTGTTATTTTCTATTTTCCTCTTCTATTTCTTTCCAACTAGACTTCTTTCCACCAAATGCTAGCATGGCCTTTCAATTTGGCCTTTGCAAATTTGACCCTATTTGGGTCCTCTATTTCCTCATACTCAAAATACTCTTCCATTTCATTGATCCAATCGATCAACTCCTTTGGATTTAGGTTTCCAAAAAAAATAGAAACTTCTATTTTTGGCCTCCTTCCAATCTTGGAAATGGACCTAATCAGTCTAACTTCTCCAGGATCCATTACATCATGTGCTTCCTCTTTGAATGGTTCCTCATCTTTAGCCTCATCCCCACTTTCATCTCTTCTTCTGACACCAGCTCCCCTATGCAGCTCCTCTTGTAGTGCTTGAACTTGTCTCTGGAGGGCCCTAAAACCCTCTTATGTTACCACAACATTTCTTCCACCACGGTTTCTTCGTGGAGGCATCTTTTCTCATAGACCCAAAACCATAAGTCCTGGTGCAAATTGCCTCACGTTCGGCGATCTATTTACACACTCAGGAAAACCCGCTCTGATACCACTTGATGAAGGGTACTCCCCTTACAATCTAAAACTCACAAAAACAACAGATAATGGCACAAACAAAATGAAAGAAGGAAAGCAAATATTTTCTATTAGCACTGAAATTAAAATAAAATTGCAACATTATGTTTTCCATCACATGGGCTTTCTAATTACATAAATCTACAAATCTGCAAATCGAAGCCACCATCTACGCTACTCTCACCCCCCTCTATAGTCCCCCTTTACATCCTTTATTTGGAAGGTGTAACCACCCTGGAATCTTCTAGAAAGTGTGACCACCCTAGAATCTTTTGGAAAGTGTAACTTTCGAAAGAAGATATTTTGAAATTTTATTAATTTTGGTATTACAACTTCATGGGGTCATAACTTTTGATCCGACCATCATATTTTCTATTATAATAGCTTTTTGGAAAGCTCTAGAGAAATATTTTGCCAAAAATTAGGGCCTAAAGTCCAACTACTTTTTTTTTCCACCAATTTTTAGGCCCATCCGAAGCCTCTAATTACAAATTGTATTAAAGTGATTTCTTTGCCATTAGCTTCAATTTATCATTCTAGAGGTCTGTGTAAGATTTCATGTCCAACTATGCATAAATGCAAACTTACTAAAATTGTAACCCTGCCAAATTTAGCCCTTATTGAAAAGAAATAACACTTTTTTTGGGTGATGCAAGATTTCTCTTACACCCTGGATGCTCTTGCATCAGACACCTGGGGTAATTTGAAAAGTGACCTGTCACTTCTTAGTAGTTAGAGGCAAACCAAGATGGTTAACTTGAAACTTAGATAACCATGATGAATCTTCAACAGGCCTTCCTCTCCATTTCACCAAGTAGCCTGCATATTGCATGTTTCTTGTGCTTCTCCCCACACTTATATCCAAAATTTCTTCTATCTCCTCCTTTTCTGAAGTAGGTGCTAGAATGTTCCACTATGCCTCTATTATCTCTTCATCAATTTCTCCCTCATAATATTTTGTTAAATCTAAGATGTTAAACACAGGTGAAATATGAATTCCATCAGGAAACTCTACCTCATATGCATTTCCTGAATCATGCTTCTTCAGGATCATGCATGGTCCAAACTTCTTCATCTTCAACTTGTTGTATGTACCAACTAGAAACCTTTCCTTTCCCAAATGAACCATGACTTCATATCCTAGTTGGAACTCCTTATACCTCATTTTTTTATCTGCCTTAGCCCTATACTAAGAGTTCATCTTATTGATATGCTTCTTCAGCTTGTCATGCAACTTCAAGTGCTCAACAAAATATTTAGCTTCAGCATTACTCTTCTCTCCTTTATCCATCTTTCTGAGTTTGGAAGCATTCCTCAAACTACTCCCATATACAATCTGGAATGGTGATTTACTAGTGCTCTTATTAATAGAATTGTTATAATAAAATTCTACCTGTGGTAAAATCAAATCTCATCTCTTTGGTTTATCTTCTACTAAGCATCTTAGCAGGTTACCCAAAATCTTGTTGACCACCTCCATTTGTCCATCAGTCTATGGATGGTGAGCAGAACTGAACTTCAAATCTATCTTCAACTTCTTCCATAATGTTCTCCAAAAATAACCAACAAATTTGGTATCTTTGTTTGAAACTATACTCTTCGGTAGACCATGTAATCTCACCATCTCTCTAAACAACAACTCTGCAATATGAACAGCATCACTAGTCTTATGATATGGAATGAAATGTTCCATCTTTGAAAATCTATCCACCACCACAAATATGGAATCATGCCCTCTATATTTCCTTAGAAATCCAAGGACAAAATCCATACTAATGTCCTCCCATGGCCTCTCAGGTACAAGTAATGGCTAATACAATCCAGTATTCTGACTTGTTCCTTTTTCCATCTGACATACTCTACAACTTTGTACAAACTTCACATCTTGTTGTAACTGTGGCCAGTAATAATTCTCACTAACAAGAGCAATGGTCTTATCTCGGCCAAAATGCCTATCCAATCCTCCACTATACTTCTCCTTGATTAGATCCTCTCATAGAACTCCTTGGAATGTACAATTGGCTTCCTCTAAACAACATCCCATCTTGGATTAAGAAATCCAACCATCTTCTCTTATCCAATGTAACAGGTTCCAAACAAGCCTTCCAAGCTTCTGCAAAATTTGGATCTTCTAGATACAAACTCTTGAGTTCATTGAACCCGATAACATCTATATTCATCTATATCAACAAAATTTTCCTTCTACTTAAGGTGTCTACAACTTTGTTTCACCTTCCACTCCTATGCTTCAAAACAAAAGTATAACTCTACAAAAAGTCAACCCATTTTAAGTGCCTTTGATTTAACTTCGCTTGACTATTGAGGTACTACAAAGCTTAGTGATTAGTATATAAAACAAATTCTTTTGGCAACAAATAGTGTCTCCATTTCTTCAAAGCCTGAACTATAGCATAAAACTCTTGATCATAGATAGAATATTTCTTCTTAGCATCATTCAAATTCTCACTAAAATAGGTAACAAGCTTACCTTCTTGACTCAAAACAACTCTTATGGCAGTGTCACTAGCATCACAATCTACCTAAAAGACCTTATTGAAATCAGGAAGTGCCAAAACAGGTTTCTTTATAACTTTCTTCTTCAACATATCAAAAAATTTGGCTACTCCTGTAGTCCACTTAAACTCTTTTATATCTCCTCTCATTGCTTTTGTTAGAGGTGCACAAATACTATTGAAATTCTTAATACACTTTCTATAAAACTTGCTAGACCCTGAAATGATCTTACCTCTGTAACACTCCTCGGGGTAGGCCATTCAATGATAGTTCTCACCTTCTCTGGGTCCATTTTAAGACCCTTTGTTGAGACAACAAATCCCAGATACACTAATTCTCTCTTCACAAAGCTACATTTCTTCAAATTAATCAACATCTTTTCTTCCCTTAGCTTCTCAAAAACCTTTCTGATATGCATCAAATGCTCCTCCAATGTCTTGCTAAAAATTAAAATTTCATCCAAATAAATAATGACAAATTTACCCAAAAAATATTTTAGTACCTCATTCATGAGTCGCATGAAGGTGCTCGATGCATTGGTTAGCCCAAGGGCATGACTAACCACTCGTACAATCCCTCTTTGGTCTTGAATGTTGTCTTCCATTCATCTCCTTCTCTAATCTGAATCTAGTGATAACCACTCTTCATATCTATCTTCGTGAAGTACTCAGCTCCACTCAAACAATCCATGATGTAATCCATCCTTGGCAAGGGAAATCTATACTTGATAGTGATCTTATTGATGGCTCTAGAATTTGTATACACCCGTCATTCCCCATCCTTCTTTGGTGCTATTTGTAGACACTAAAAATTGTCCTAAGCCTGTGACTAATTTTCATCATAATTCTAATCTTCATTTTCATAATTAAATAATGTTAATTGTTTAATTATTTCTAAAGTCATTTTTCCACTATTAATTAAATAACTTTAATTATTTAATTAATTCATTTTACCCTTATTTCTTCTTGATTAATTAAATAAATATTATTTATTTAATTACGTTGCTAATTAATTTTATTTTCTTTCTAAAATTAAATAAACTATCATTTAATTTATTCCTATCACACTTTCGACTATAATTATAATCATTTAAAAAATAATTATTATTCTTTAACCTTTTCTCCAGTCAATTAAATAAATATTAATTTATTTAATTTATTTAATTTAATCCTCAAATTTTAAATATTGAATTAAATAATCATTTAATTCATAAAAAGGTTTATTATTGGCATATTCTTCTGTGATTGAATAATCGCTTAGTTATCTAATTAGACATTACCACTTAAGTTGATATTTAATTAAATCAGTCGGTTATCTCCTGATTTAATGTTTGTTTGTATCTAACAAATAGACTCTCTATCTTAATTAGTCAATTATCTAGTTTTAATTCTTCTGCGTGAAAAATTATATTACTTAAATAGATTTATTTAATTCATTCATTCATTTGTGCATTCAAATAGACCATTTCCTCTATTCAATCTTTATCCTTTACATGTAATCATTATTCTTCTAAGTTTTGAACACTTTCAACTAAAGATTAAATTATTATTTAATCTTAATTCCCACCTTTCATGCTTTATCACTCACGTTATTACTAACACTAATCTCAATACATGTCACATTCTTTAATTTGAATCATCTGTCTATCTTTCAATCTGAGCCTATCATTCAAAAACCATGTTTTCTATAAATTGGCTTGACCTTCATCATTGTAACCTCTCCCGAAATCTTATGACTTTTGGAAGCAATCTAGTATCTGAATCTTTGATGTTTTTTTCTTAATCATACTATCATAGGCTATACTTGCACCTTAGAAATCTAAGGGAAATTATCATACAATGGAAAAATGGAGAAGGAAAATCGAGGTTATGCATGGAATTACATAGATATTCAGTGAGATTGTTATATTATTTATATTTTTAGCTTTTCCATTGTTCTTTGTTGTTAGCATAGTTTACATTTAAGTTTATTACATTGTGGTGCTTTGATCTTTCTTGTTTCCTTGTGTTACATTGGTGAACTCGACGTGAAGACACACTCTTAGCAAAAATCCATAGAAATTTTATTTCTTTTGCAGGTATCATACTGTTCGACATATTTGATGCACAAAACGATGCAATTGACCTTTTGAGCCACATATGATGAGTAAAGTGACACGTCTGACAACCTGTGACGCATCTATGGCCTTATGTGAAGCATTTGACTAGTAAAACCTATGACGCATCTGTGACCTTATGTGATGCATCTAACTAGTATAAATTCTAGTATTCGAATTCTAAATTTTAATTTTTCATTGTAGTTTTTATTATGACTATTTTGGAGTTTTGCAATGTGTGTTTTTGAGGAGTTAACATAGTGTTTGCAGGATTTTGCATAGAAGACAACTATACAAACAGTGTTTGCAGGATGATTTGATGAAGAAAGGGATTTGAAACTATTGATGAATTATTTTGGAGAATGCTTATCGAAGACTAATTTCAAAACAAATTGTCTGATTTGATTAGAAAATTGTCATTTGGGCTTAAAATTAATCACTATCTTTTGTGTTTGGTGTGTTTGCACAATCTGTTAGTTTAAAACTTGATTCAATAATTAAAGTATCCTCTTCCCTTGCGCACTTGTGTGATCCTAGGTGCATGAGAAATAGTTATTGACTCTATAAATTAGGCCTTCCTTGGTGGGAAAATGTACTCACCCCAAGGTGACTCAAATTGGCAATGAATATTTTTAGCCAAGCTACTCTCGACTGGTATACAAATGTGAATCCTAATGGAAAACTTAGGATTATAGATGTATATTTGTTATGCAGACAAGTTTTTTTGTATCTTACCTCACGCATAGCCACCTGAATGGGCACCCTTACTATGAGCCAATTGTTTGTAGTTAACCAAAAGCCTTCTATTTGTTGGTGCAAGAGGTCAAACCTCTGAAGCCATCTCACATTCATGCGGTTCTTAGTAGAGATGAAAATTTTTCCATGGGAGATTCATAGGAAATGAAACTTGGCTGCCCTATAGAAGTGAGTGTCATGGAGTGGAGCCAATGGGGTCAAGCTTCTAATCATCCGCTCTGAATAAGCGCAACTAGGGAAACCCAAGTGAGAACTCAGCAGATATTGTTACAGCCAGCCTTAGGATTGTACTTGTCTTCTAGAATTATACATGTTCATGTTTGTCAAACTTGAGACACATTGTTTTCTAATTGTTTTTATTTTCCAAAATTTGATCATGAATAAACTAATTAAAACTTGCAATTTACCAAAAAACCACAACTGTTAACCAGAAACTCACAATTGTCCAACTAAACCGCATTTCTAACCAGAAAGTCACATCTATCAAAACCAAGTCGCATTTGTAAACCACATTTGTCAAACTAAGTCTAATATGTCAGTTACCAGAAAACTGAGTCGCATCTATTTACCAATTAGCCACATCTATCACTGTGAGTCACATCTGATCTCGAAAGTCACATATGTCAAGTTTGTTGAAACCTCTGATACTAGAAAACCGTATTTGAAACCCTTTGTGATGCATCTAATTTGTGAGTCGCATTTCCAGTCTGGAACAACACATATGCCCTATCATAGAGCCTTATTTTACCAACAGATAGTCACCTAGTTCAAAAATTGCATTTGTCAAATTTGGTTATACACTTGATTTTGTGAGCCACATATGTTGTCTGGAATGATGCAGTTTCCTATCACAGACCCTAGTCTTAGTTTACCAGTAGACCACATCTGACATTAGGAACCACAATTGCTAATTTTTGTGATGCATCTGCCATTTTGAACCATAATTTTCTGATAACCAAAAAACCAGAATTCACTATCACAGTCTGAAACCAAACAGTCATACCAGTCTCTAATCTATCTTTTCATAGTGATCCTTGGATATAAACTAGAAA
Source organism: Sequoia sempervirens (assembly GCA_007258455.2). Lineage (NCBI taxonomy): Eukaryota > Viridiplantae > Streptophyta > Pinopsida > Cupressales > Cupressaceae > Sequoia > Sequoia sempervirens. Next base: position 39,504,115 of record VDFB02281492.1, read on the forward strand.
TTTTTCCCTTACTTTGCAAGATTGCATCCTTTAGGTATCATTTAGTCATAGTAATAGGCATCCTAGTTGTTAATCTTACTTTCATCTTAGGGGTCTGTACCTTCAGATAGATCAAACTTTTAGGGAAATCATCATTTACAGATCTTAGAATAGGTCAACTTCCATGCTTTGGATAAACCCTTGCTTCAACGAATATTGTCATTGAACCTAGTCATTTTTCATCATATCTTTTTTCCTACACATGAGTCCTTCCAACTCATTGGTCTAGTTTGGGAGCTCACCTTGTCTTTTGGTCCTAGTCCTACAAAGGTTCCTTGTCAAAACTAAATTGAAACCTGGGTTAAAATTTAGGTGGTCGGTAACATCTTTTAGAGTCTTCCAAAAGTGATTACCTTTAAAATCTTTCCTACACTTTTGCATACTTAGAAATAGTCATTTTAGGACACCATCATTTTAGACATTCCTTATTTTCCAAAAAAGATCAAAGAAAATAGTTGCATTAGCATCCATCCCTTATTAAAAAAAAAAACTAAAAACATAGCTTAGGTTGCATACCGTAGACTTAAGTCACCCTCTTTACATTATCATACCTTAGACCTCATATAACATACCTTAGTCATACTCCACCTTTCGTCATAACCTCACCACTATGTCTGCAATTTACCTTGATATGCTTGCTAGTCAAGTTGAATACCAGTTACTCTGTAATGGTCAATGCCAAAAATCCATAGACTTCAAAAGAAAATTTATCCAATCCAAATGCCAATCAACATCAACCCATGGTCAACTACCCACATACCCTTCCTACCAACAATCCATAAGCTCTAGTCATTCAGCCATCTGCCCTCACTATCAAGAGTCACTTGACACAATCTTTGCCATTAATCCACGACAAATATCTATTAGTCATACCTATCCTAACCTTGACAAGGGAAACCAACCTTTCACTAATCCCTTCTAAGCCTCCACGTCCTATCCTATTCCTTCATCCACTAATCCCTTCCAAGCCTCCATGTCCTATCCTAGTCCTTCATCCACTAATCCCTTCCAAGCCACTCCATCTCAATCTACATTTAGTCATGAAAATACATCTAGTCATGGTCTCCAAAGTCACATCCCATCTACTAAACTTGAGGATACATGTCAAATGGAAAGTTCAAAGCATGACATCATGGCTTCACCTTCATGTCAAGATCAAAGTAGTCTATCCCATGACCCTATCTTTAATTCCATCCAAGAAGTCCTTCTAGATAATCATGGCATCCAAAATACACCTATCCTTGATCAAGATTCCATTCCCAATCATATCATTCAAGACAAACCCATCTTTGATCAAGACACTAATATTGAGCAAGAGGTCCAAAATGATCCACTCGACATTTATGCCATTCATGATCAAACACTTGAAGATGACCCTATCCAAGTACCAAAAACATCCATTTCCCAAAATGAGACTCTTGCCTCCTTTGGACACATAGATGATGTTCCTCTAGAATAAGTCTCCTACTCTAGACATATGTGTAAATGATCAAGCTATAGTTGAGTTCATTGGACTCTATGACAATGACCATAAATATTGTTTCAACATCAACTTGGAAGCACCAATAGAATCATTTGAATCTGATATGTCACAAAATCATACCAAATATACCCAACATGTCAATGAAGCTAAGACATCCTATCAACTAGGATCATCCACTTTTATCAAATCAATCTTTCTTGTAGAGGAGAAGATTCCAAGTAACAATTTCCACATACACAATGATGGGTCAGCATCTTGCTTTCAAAGCAAAAAATACCCCATTCCAAATAGAATGTGTCAAAGCATGCAGTATTAAGGAAAAGGACTAGGCATACACAAGCAAGGAATTCTAGAACCAATATAGTTTCAGGCGAATCCTAGACATCAACATCTTGGTTATCCTTCAGTCAACAAATCTAATGGTGTTAATGGTACCTCCTTGATATTGGGGGAAACTTTATTAGATACAAACATCAAAATGGAGGCCATGAGTAGTTCTTACCATAAGGTTGTTGCCAACACTCCTTCCATCCATACCATAAATTGCCATTCCGACATGAATAAACCTTCCATTTGGAACCAACAAAAACAAAGTCTTACAAATTCAAAGTTCAAAATCAAATATCAAAGGCTATTGAATCAATCAAAAATTCAAGTGGACAAATAAAGTTAAAATGGATCCAAAATAAAAATGGATCAAGCAAAGAAAATAACTCAAAAGTAAAAGTCAATCAAAATGTGGAGCCACAAGAAAAGAGGACTCCCACATATAATATTTAAATTTCCACTACCTTCAAAATGGTCATCATACAAGGCATATAAAATTCATGGTTCCAAACATTATCCCAATCCAAAATCTAGTCTCCATGATCCATCACCCCAAGTTTGGAAAATGAAAATTCCTACATCTAAATTGCCAAACACGTCTACCATCATCGATCATAATCCTACATCTCACCTAAAGTCTAAAAATCCTATGTCACAAATCCATCGCATCCAGGAAGCAACTCTTTATTGCAAGGACTCTGATGGCACTCTATCGCAATGTCGGTATTCTGCTAAGGCCAACTCTAGTATCAACAAGGATCACAATAATATCAATCAGTTGTATGCAAACACTATGATCCTGACAAGGCAACTGCTTCATAAAGGCCATTATTGGAATATCATGAGACCATTCTTTACATCAGCACCATCAATGGATTCAGCACAAACAATGATCATCTACAACATCAAGGCCATCCAGAAAATACAAAAATACAAAATAATTGAAAAATCAAAATAATTGTCACCTTGATAAAATCCTAGAAAATAGGCATCTTGGTGACAACAAAAAGAACAAAAAAAAAGAGTCAAGAGAAAAATTTCATCCAATAGTGAAAACCATGCTTATGGCACTTTGGATAAGTACCATGATGAAAACCTGGAAAATAGGTGTCATGTGTAAGAAATTATCTATGTGGACCATTACACTTTGGGGAAAGTTGTCTCATCTCCCATACCCTTCGTATGACATTTATTATGACATTTCCATCTATCCATCTAAGTCTTGCCATTCCTATCCATTTTCCCACCTACTTTAATTAAACAGGCACAGGACAACTGAGAGGGGGGTGAATCAATTGTCACGCAATTCAAACTTAAAACTCAACACTTATTAACTCCACAACCACACTATTTTGTTATTAAGTAAGAGCATGAAACACAAATAACAGAAAGAAAATCAACACAATGAACACTAGATTTATACGTGGAAAACCCAATGAGGGAAAAACCACGGTGAGGGTTAACTCACAATATAAAATATTATAAATAGAATACAAAGGCTCACTTCCTATAAGAGGACTCCCTGTTCAAGTACAAAGGCTCACTACCTACAAAAAGGGACTCACTGTCCATAGAAAGGACTCACTATCCAATAGGGAGGCTCACTGCCTACAAATACAAAAGAGAACAAAAAGATCCACCACAGCAATTAATGCACATCCGTAGGATTGCAGAAACCTTCAACTTACTACCTTCAACAAAATAAAGAATTGCTATCACAACTCACTCACACTTCTACTCTTATGATTTGTGGCTCACTTTCGTCACTTTACATCACATTGTCATACAACTCTTGACATTTCAAATTTCTTTTATATCATTCTCAACCTTAGAAACATTCTCCAAGGTCAGCCACAAAAACCTTATTTCATAAATTCAAATTAGGTCAGAAACTCAAAATTCCCATGGTGGAAAGGAATAATAGTGGACCAATAAAAAAAATCAAGATCAAAAATAATATCTCGAAATAACCACATGCTTCCTAAATTAAATTTTATCCTTTGAATGAAGTGTAAACACCAGGTAAGCCGAACCTAATGAAAACACAAATGATCATTGATGTACACACTTCCCAACAACAATATGACACATGGACGCCATGACATGCTTCCTTATGTACGAGGATACACTTCAAAATATTCCAGATACATCCACAACAAAACAACAAAATTCAATCATTGAACATCTTTCACCAGTCCAACCGAACTGTATAAACTCACACTGAATTACTAAAACATGACTTCTGGATCACCAATCTTCAAACCTCTTTGCCAAAGCACAGAAAATACCTTCACATGACATATTCTAAATCTGCAAGATCTGAAACAAAATAGAGGAAAAATGCAGAGCAACAATATTTATGTTAGTCCATAGAAGACCAACTTTACTAGAACATTTCACATACCAGTGAACATAACTTTCACGTACCATCAAACTAGAAGCTAAAACTCAAGAGGTATCACCACTAAATCACCATTATCAAACCTTTAGATCCACACAATCATAGGATCAATATAGGAGAAATGTAGAGCACATACCGAAGCACATTCAAAAGACTTTAATCATTTTGACTTCTCTCCTTTATTTAATTTTCTCATAAAGCACTTGAAAACTCATCAAACCCACACATCTGCTACACCATAGAGATAGCTCCATGTACTCATAACATCTCAACAACATCTCAGGTATAAATGTACAATCTACAACATACTAAACTATGTTGACATCAATGACAACATTAATGAAAACACCACCAAACTTGCTCACACTTGCAACAATCCCCCCCTTTGTCATTGATGACAACACATGATGTGAAAAACCATCAAAGAAAAAAAAAATTACACACTATCCCGGGAGAACACCTTCTCTTCTTCTTCACCTATTTTTCACATGACTTACTCTCCCCCTTTGACATCAATGGAAAATATCAACAACACCGATTACTCCCCCTTAGGAGTACACAATATTGCAACAATAAAAAACCTTTTCTACTCCCCCTATGGAGTAGACCCATTTATCAGTCCAGATAAATGAAGAATTTGTGAATTCACTAGACTGATGCACCTTCATGTGCACCTAGTTAGGAGGGCCATTGAACCCCAAAATCTCCCTAAGATGTTCAAAAGTATCTTTCAGAAGAGCCTTAGTAAATATGTCTGCAATTAGTTCCTTTGTGGTCACATACTCCAATCTAACCTCATTCTCCAGTACTTTTTCTCTTAGAAAATGATATTTGATAGATATGTGCTTTGTTCTTGAATGCATAACTGGGTTCTTTGAAATTTTTATTACACTTTTGTTGTCACAGAAAATAGAAATAGGCTCGTCACATACCACACTAATGTCCTTCAGTGGCTACTTCATCCATAAAAAATTATGTGTAGTAGAATGCTGCAGCAATATATCTTGCCTCTGTAGTGGATAAAGAAATTGATTCATGCTTTTTGCTCAACCATGAAACTAATCTTCCACCAAGAAAGAGAAAACAACCACTAGTACTCTTTCGTTCATCTACACATCTAGCCCAATCAGCATTTGTATAAGCACTTAGGGTGAAATCATCACTCTTAGGATACTATAGTCCATAATCTGGTGTACCTTTAAGATATCTAAATATCCCCTTCACAGCTATGACATGTACTTCTTGGGGATCTGCTTGGAATCTGGCAACTAAACATACTACATGCATAATTTCCAATCTAGTAGCAATAAGGTACAATAGTCTACCAATCATAGATCTGTATTTTCCCTGATCAGTCTTAGCATATTTGTCATCTTTGTTCAGTTTACATTTGGTTACCATAGGAGCACAAACTGGTTTGGAATCATCCATCCCAAACTTCTTCAACAATTCTTTTACATACTTAGATTATGAAATGAATATCCCTTTATCAGTTTGATTTACTTGTAGACCAAGGAAGAGATTCAATTCACCAATCATAGACATCTAAAATTCTTTTTGTATCTCTTCAACAAACTTTTTACACATGCCTTCATTTCCCCCAAAAATGATATCATCAACATAAAAAACTACTATCAACATTTAGTTACCTTGTAATTTGAAGTAAAGATTGTTGTCAACAAAACCTTTGTTGAATCCTTGCTTTGTCAGATATCTTTCTATTCTTGCATACCAAGCTCTGGGAGCTTGCTCCAATCCATACAATTCTTTCTTCAACTTACAAACCATGTCCGGTTTGTCAGATAACTAAAACCTTTCAAGTTGCTCCATGAACACCTCTTCCTCTAACTCACCATTGAAAATGTTGACTTAACATCCATCTAATACACTTTGAAGTCCTTGTGGGTAGAAAAAGCCAAAAACATCCTAATAGCTTCCATTCTGGCCATAGGGCAAATGTTTCTTCAAAACCTATACCTTCAACTTGTGAATATCCTTTGCATACTAGTCTTGCCTTATTCCTTATGGCTTCTCCACTTTCATTCAATATTTCTGGAACACCCATTTCAAACCAATCACATTTTTATTCACAGGCCTAGGGACTAGTTCCCATGTATAATTCTTTTCTATCTGCTACAATTCTTCTTTCATAGCTCTCATCCAACTCTCATCTTCACATGCTTCACTTACAAATTTGGGTTCAATTTTAGATAATAGACAAAAATTTACCTTTGTTGCAACTCTGCTTCTTGTCTTCACACCCTCACTTTTATCTCCAATTATTTGATCCTTTGAATGATTCTTCTATACATATTTAGGAGTTTTGATAGCAGGTTTTGGTTCATTTTCTTCTTCTCCTTCTTCTTCTTCCACTTGTTCTTCTTTCTCTTCTTCTTCCTTCTCCTTGTTTTCTTTAGGTAAATTTCCACAGATAGGATCATTAGGTTCTACTTCACTTATCTCAATAGGTCTATGTATGTCTTCATCAACTTTCACATTAGCACTTTCAATGATCTTTTTCAATCTTTTGTTAAAGCATTTGTATGCTTTTCTAGTAGTAGAGTATCTAAGAAAGATTCCTTCATCACATCTAGCATCAAACTTTCCAATATTTTCATCATCTCTTTTAATATAACATCTGCTTCCAAATACCTTGAAATACTTCATTGTAGGAGTCTTATCGGTGCATAACACAAAAGGTGTCTTAGTATTGTTGTATCTAATCTAGACTCTATTAAGAACATAAATAATTGTGTATCACTTCTCTCTAGTAAACATATGATACATTTGATTCTTTCGTCATGGTTCTAGTAGCTTCCTGTACCATCTGATTTTTCCTTTCAACCACTCCATTCTACTGAGGGGTTCTCGGAGCAAAAAATTGTCTTCTTATGCTATGTTGTTCACATAATGCATTAAATTCACCTTAAGTGAATTCTCTACCTCTATTAGATCTCAAACACTTGATTTTCAAATTTACTTCATTTTCTACTCTTGCTTCGAATACCTTAAACCTATCCAGAGCCTGAGTCTTTTCTCTGAGAAAAGCAACCCATGTCATTCGAGTATAATCATCAATACGCAACATGAAATATTTGTCACCATTCAGGCTTCTAGTTCTATTTAGACCATAGAGATCAGTGTGAACTAACTCTAGCATTCTGGTAGTAGAATGCTCTTTTCCCTTAAAGTTTCATCTTGTTTGTTTCCCCAATTGACACTTCCACAAATAGCATTACTAGGTCTTGTGATTCTAGGAATCCCTCGAACAATCTCTTTTGCACTGATCTTGACCAAGTTATCAAAATTCACATGTCCCATTCCTCGATGCCATAACCAACTTTCACTTATTTGAGATAGAAGACAATGACCATCAACTCCTTTCAACTGATAGATGTTTCCATGAGTTCTTCTTCTAGCAACAATCATATCTCCACTTCCGGATCCTTTTCTGATTTCATGGGTATTATTCTGAAACACAAGTTTGAAACCATTGATACACATCTAACCAACACTCAGAAGATTATGCCTCAAACCCTTCACATAATATACATCATCATTACTATGCACTCCATCAAAACTAATTGAACTTTTCCCATAGATCTTAGCTCCTAAATCATCACCAAACATAACTAAACCACCATCATATTTTTCAATTTTAGTGAACTTACTCTTATCTTTAGTCATGTGATTTGAAAATCCACTATCAATTACCAAATAATATTCATCCTATCTTGCATGAAAAGCGGTAACCAAAGTACCTTATGTCCTATTTCTCTTATTCTCTGGAGCTTTCTTGCTTACACATTTTCTAGGGTTAGTGGATACATATTTACTTTCCAAAGCTAAGAATAAGCATTCACTATCATCAACCTTATTCTCAGACTCATCATCAGAAATTCCCGGTTCTTCTTTAACATAGTACAGCTTCTTATATTTCTTATCCTTCCTATCCTTATCCTTATAATCCTTGTTCTTCTTATGCATAGCTCTATTCAGACATCTTGAATCAGAATGACCAATATTACCACAACTAAAGCATTTAAAGGGAAACATACTTTTATACTTTTTAGTGCCTTTCTCCAACTTCCTAGTGAAGTTTTCTTCCAACTCATCAACACCATCATTGTCTGGTTCCTTTCCACTATTCAGTTCCTTAAATTTCATTTCTGTCTTTTCTTCTATCTTGTCTTCTTTCTAGAACTTTCTCAACTCAAATGCTTGCAAGGTGCCGAACAACTATTCCAAAGTGTAAGTCTTAGGATTATATACTTCTTCAATAACTGAGATCTTATCACTGTAGCACTCTAGTAGGGTTATCAATATCTTCTCAATTATATCTTCATCTAATAGTTTTTCTCCTTGATTTCTAACTTCATTTGCAGTTAGTTAAACCCTATGAAAGAAACTTGTAAACTCTTCCCCTTCTTACATCTTCAGATTCATAAATCTATGCTTCACTGCCAACTTATTTTTCAATTTCACTCTTTCATTTCCTTCATACATATCTTCCAACTTCTTCCAAACTTCATATGCAATTTCCAAAGAAGAAACATTCACTCACTCATTTTTAGATAAACCACTACAAATAGCATACTTCACCTTATCATTTTCTTCATCAGCAAAGAACTCATCTGGAGTAGTAAGACCACTAGATGGGGGTGTATACTTTGTCTCAATATCCTTATAGGTCTTGAAACCAAAGGAGATAATATATCCTTTCATCTGTCCCTTCCAATCATTATAGTCAGTTCCATCAAACATAAGGATCGCCAACTTGTGCTCCATCAGATCTTCCTTAAGTTGTTAAGCTCAGCAACAAGGAACCAAGGCTTTGATACCAATTGTTAAATAGGCACGGGACAACTAAGAGAGGGGTTGAATCAGTTTTCACACTATTCAAAATTAAAACTCAACACTTATTAACTCCATAACCACACTATTCTATTATTAAGTAAGAGCATGAAACACAAATAATAGAAAGCAAATCAACACAATAAACACCAGATTTTTACATGGAAAACCCAATGAGGGAAAAACCATGGCGAGGGTTAACTCACAATATAAAATATTATAAACAGAATACAAAGACTCACTGCCAAGGGCTCACTCCCCAAAAGAGGACTCACTGTCCAAGCACAAAGGCTTGCTGCCTACAAAAATGGACTCACTGTCCACAGAAAGGACTCACTATCCAACAAGGAGGCTCACTACCTATAGATACAAAAGAGAACAAAAATATCCACCACAACAATTAATGCACATCCGCAGGATTGCGGAAACCTTCAGCTTATTGCCTTCAACACAATGAAGAACTACTATCACAACTCACACTCACACTTCTACTCTTATGATTTGTGGCTCACTTTTGTCACTTTGCATCACATTTTCATGTAACTCTTCACAATTCAATTTGATTTTATATCATTCTCAACCTTAAAAACTTTCTCCAAGGTTAGCCACAAAAACCTTATTTCATAAATTCAAATTAGGTTGGCAACTCAAAATTCCCGTGGTGGAAAGGAATAAGAGTGGACCAATAAAAAATAATATCTCAAAATAACCACACACTTCCTAAATTAAATTTTATCCTTTGAATGAAGTGTAAACACCAGGTCAGCCAAACCTAATGAAAACACAAATGATCATTGATGTACATGCTTCCCAACAAGAAGATGACACACAAACGCCATGGCACACTTCCTTATGCATGAGGATACACTTCAAAATCTTCCAGATTCATCCATAGCAAAACAACAAAGTTCAATCACTGAACATCTTTCACCATTCCAACCAGATTGTATAAACTCACACTGAATTACTGAAACATGACTTCTAGATCACCAATCTTCAAACTTCTTTTTTAGAGCATAGAAAATACCTTCACATGACATATTCTAGATCCACAAGATCTGAAACAAAACAAACAAAAAATGTAGAGCAACAATATTTCTTCCAATCCACAGAGGACCAACTTTACCACAATAGTTAACATACCAGTGAACATAACTTTCATGTACCATCAAACCAGAAGCTAAAACTCAGGATGTATCACCACTAAACCACCATTATCAAACCTTTAGATCCACACAAGCATAGGATCAATACAAGAGAAATGAAGAGCACATACCGGAGCACATTCAGAACACTTTCATCATTTTGACTTCTCTTCTTTATTTAATTTTCTCAAAAATCATTTGGAAACTCATCAAACCCACACATCTGCTACACCATAGAGATAGCTCCATGTACTCACAACATCTCAACTATACATGTACAATCTGCAACATACTAAATTGTGTTGACATCAATGACAACATTAATGAAAACACCACCAAACTTTCTCACACTTGCAACAAATTTGATCTTGATAAGGACTGGGGTACAAACATAAATCATGCTTTGGAAAAAACTCATGACATGTCTATCCTTTGGTCATACACTATCCATGAAATATCATGTCATATCCTTCATAGCATTTCCCAAACCCATACCTTGAAGAAAACAAGTTATCCTTATATGACATAGTCCTTGGAGACCAAATGATAATTCTACCATCCAATAATCCTCATGTCTCATATCTTCTACCAAAATCAATCCATTATCCTTTCATACCTATCGCCTGTCTAGGTTTTCCCTTGTCAACAATCTAAGGATTCTCCATTATCCCATATAGTCATAAAGAAGATTCCAAATGCAATAAGCCTAATCCATACAATCTTGCTATGCAACCTTGTACATCATCCAAAAAATTCCTTGGATTTTTCCCTAGCCTTGCTGCATACCTTGATCCTTTAGTCACATCATCGTCATCCTCACATTGTTTCAGGATGTGTCCTTCCCACATCAAACAACATTGTCATCATCATCATCATCACATGTCAATCGGTTTTCAGCTTGACTAGGGGAAAGATCATGGTTGTCCTTGGATTATTTTGCATGCTTGCTCACTTGCTTATAGGCATCATTCACATGCATTTGTCATGATCCTCATAAATCCAAAAACATCACAAAATGTCTTGAAAAAAATCCAAAAAACATCACAAAATTTCTTGAAAAAATCTAAAAACGTCATAAAACTTTAAAAAGACAAAAAAAAGTCAAAACATATTAAAAATCTAAAAATAAAGTCAGAGTTGGTTGCACCAGTCAGTCTTTGTCATTCTCAAACTATGTTGCCTCTATGACTGGATGTAGGAAAGGCCATCTGTCGATGTGCCCTTGAGGAATTAACTCAGTCCTTTTAGGTTTGTTTGTATAAAATAATGACTCAATCCATTTGTCTATAAGACAAGGTCATTGGTCATGTCAAACTACGAGATCTCTACATGTATAACATAGGAAAGGCCATCAATCAATAATCCCCCAAGGCCGCACTAGGTCAATCCATTAGGATTTGTCACATTCACTATCACACATGTCAAATAAATTTAAATAAATCAAATCTTTTTCAGTCAATTTTGTCGGTCAAAGTCTAATCGAACTACAAGGTCTTTGCATGTATAACGTAGGCAAGGCCATCAATTGATGAGCCCTGAGGCTAACTAGGTCAATCCATTAGGGTTCATTGTGTTATTCAAAGTAAGTCGAAACACAAACAAATTGTCAGAACATCAAGAAAAGTCACACATCAACAAGACAAAAAAGTCAACGAGGTCATCAAGTCAAATCAAACAAATTGCCAAAGTAATAACAAAAACAATCAACTTATGTCTGATACAGGATGTGTCCTTCCTGAAAATAGACATCATCAAAACAATCACCCTATGTCTTATACAGGATGTGTCCTTCCTAAAAACAAACATTAGGAAAACAATCATCATAGCCTTATACAGGTTGTCACATTAACGAAATCAAACTCAATGTCTTATACAGTATGTGTCTTTCTAAAACTAGGCTTATTCATGCCTTATACAAATAGCCACATGATCAAAACTAGACTCAACGTCTTATATGGTATGTGGCATTCCTGAAACTAGTCTTTATCAAACAATCATCTTATCAAATCTCCTAGACAACTAAATACCAAGAAGATCAAATTTTGGAAAATATTTTTATTGGCTATTGACATTATGGCTTGTTTTTTCTTATCTTTTCTTTTGGCTTTGTATTTGAGTCTGGTTACTAGCTTCTCGAGGATTTCCCATGAAGGATTTAGAGAAGCAACGATGTATCAGGACTCTTTTTCTTTAACTGTTGTTTGTTGACTGTCTTTTGGCTTTATCTTTGAGTCACATTACTAGCCTCCTCAAGGATGTCCCATGAAGGATTTAGAGGATCAATGATGTCTCATGACTCATCTTTTATTTGTTTGTTGTATGTGGTTTATCTTGACAAAAATATTGGGGCAACTTTTCCCTTAGTATGAGTTAGGACATTCCTTGTCTACGACTGTCTGTTTTAGTAGGTGGATGACCTTGCACACCTTGGTCTACCTCATATCATGGTGTTTTTTTTTCATTTGTATCATTTAACACCCAATGATTATTTAATGCAAGGCGTATTATGTTTCTGAAAAACATTGAAGATTTCTAGTACTAACATCCAGGTCTTCTATGCTATTATTTTTTTTTCCACTCTAACATTTCTTCTTTTCTACATCTTCACCACCCTTATCTATGTTCCTCTATCCTTTTTTTCCTTCATCTTCTAGTTCTCTCATCCATTTCGAGAGCACACTCTTGTTCTTCAAACCCGCCTGTCCTCCCGAGGGGGCATACCACTACTTCCTTGTCATCCTTCCTCATCCTAATTTCACGAGGGTATATCTTTTTCTTTGACACAATGCGATAAACTACATTATATCAAAGAGGGGAAAAATGTAGACACTAAAAATTGTCCTAGATCTGCAACTCTAATTTTCATCATAATTCTAATCTTCATTTTCATAATTAAATAATGTTAATTGTTTAATTATTTTCTAAAGTCATTTGTCCACTATTAATTAAATAACTTTAATTATTTAATTAATTCATTTTACCTTTATTTCTTCTTGATTAATTAAATAAATATTATTTATTTAATTACGTCGCTAATTAAGTTTATTTTCTTTCTAAAATTAAATAAGCTATCATTCAATTTATTCCTATCACACTTTCGACTATAATTAAATAATCATTTAAAATTGTTTAATTATTCTTTAACCTTTTCTCAAGTCAATTAAATAAATCTTAATTTATTTAATTTAATCCTCAAATTTTGAATATTGAATTAAATAATCATTTAATTCATTAAAAATTTTACTCATGGCATATTCTTCTATGATTGGATAATCACTTAGTTATCTAATTAGACATTACCACTTAAGTTGAGATTTAATTAAATTAGTTAGTTATCTCCTGATTTAATGGTTGATTGTTCTGACAAATAGACTCTTTGTCTTAATCAATCAGTTATCTAGTTATAATTCTTTTGTGTGCAAACTTATATTAATTAAATAACTTTATTTAATTCATTCATTCATTTGTGTTTTTGAACAAACTGTTTCCTCTATTCAATCTTTATCTTTTACATGCAATCATTATTCTTCTAAGTTTCGAACACTTTCAACTAAAGATTAAATTATTATTTAATCTTAATTCCCACCTTTCATGCTTTATCACTCGTGTTATTACTAACAGTAATCTCAATGCATGTCGCATTCTTTAATCTGAATCGTCTGTCTATCTTTCAATCTAAGCCTATCATTTGAAAACCCTATTTTCTATAGATGGGCTTGACCTTCATCATTGTAGCCTCTCCCAAAATCTTATGGCTTTCAGAAGCAATCTATTATCTGAATCTTCGATGTTTTGTTGAATCATACTATCATAGGCTATACTTGCACACTTAGAAATTTGAGGGCAATTATCATACAACAGAAAAATTGAGAAGGACAATCAAGGTTATGCATGGAATTACGTAGATATTCAGTGAGATTGTTCTATTATTTATGTTTTTAGCTTTTCCATTGTTCTTTGTTGTTAGGGTAGTTTACATTTAAGTTTATTTCATTGTGTCGCTTTGATCTTTCTTGTTTCCTTGTGTTACACTAGTACTGCACATGGACTCAAACTCTCTCTAATCAATCCCTTCCGCAAGAACTCTTGCACTTGTCTATTCAACTCTTCACTCTCTGCTGGAGTCATATGATGAGCTACCTTATTTGGAAAACTAGATCCAGAAGTTAGGTCCATCTAATGACTAATCTTTCTTAATGGAGGAAAGCCTTCAGGTGTGTTATCAAAAATAATAGCTTGAAACTCATTCAACAAATTTGAAACCTCTACAGGTACCTCATTAGAATATTCTTTATCAACTCTAGGGATCAATGCAAAACACATATGCTCATGCCTCATACCTTCTAGGAACTTTCTTCCATCAATCAAAAAAATTCTTGCATTACTGCATACCTTTTCCTCTCCCTCTTTCAAGGGCTTCAACTTATGGCAAACTCCATCCTTTGTCAAAGAATAGGTGTTGGCATGTCCATCATGTTTAGCTCGTCGATCAAACTGCCATGGTCTGCCTAACAACAATGAAAAACATCCATAGGCATAATATCACACAATACCTCATCATGGTAATTTCCAATCTTGAACTTTACCAGACATTGTTCATTTACCAAAGCTTTATGGTCCTTCTGCAACCAAGCAATTCGGTATGGATTCGGATGCCTTCTTCTCTACAACTGTAACTTACTAACCATCTCTTCTTAAATGAGGTTATCAATACTACCTCCATCAATAATAACATTGCAAACTTTACCTTCACACTTACATTTGGTGCAAAAAAATTCTTCCTTTGAGTTGGCTCGTCCTTATTCAGCAAGGAGCTTCTAGTAAAAAGAACCTCTCCTCTTTCTACATCCTCAGAATGTGAAGACTCAGCATCTTTGTCTACATGTGCAACTCATGCATTACCCTTAGGTATTCTATTTGTCCTTCCTTGATGTTGAGGAAACTCATATGACCTATGCCTTTCTTCTCCACATTGGAAACAGGTTCCATAAAAGCTTTCTCTCTTGGGTCCTCACCCAGATCTTCCTCTTCGTCTTTGGTCTCCATTATTTTGATCATGAGGATGATAGTTGTTATCTCCTTTCTAGTTTTAGCTACTACTGAATCCTTCACCCTTCTTTTGATCTTCATTTCAACCTCCATATGACCGTCCACTAGACCTTCCCCCACGACCTACACCTCTTTGCTTACTTTCAAACCTTCTATTCAACTTCTCTTCTACCTTCAAACAAAATTGATATGAATATTCAATGGTAGACATTCTTACCAGAGACATCTCTTCTTGAATGCTCGACTTCAATCCATTTATGTAATAGGAAACTTTCTCCTTGTTGGCCTCAGAATGACCTGTTCTGATTAGGACTCAGTAGAATTCTTCTGTATACTCCTTAACATATTTTCCTGCTTGTTTCAACCCTTGCATCTTCAACAAATCCAACTCATAGTCCCCAAGAATGAATTGTCTTTTCAATTTCTCCACCATCTGATCCCATCTTGTTATTTTCTCTTTTCATCTTATATTTCTTTCCAACTGGACTTCTTTCCACCATATTCTAGCATGGCCTTTCAATTTGGCCTTTGCAAATTTGACCCTATCTAGGTCTTTTATTTCCTCATACTCAAAATACTCTTCCATGTCATTAATCCAATCGATCAGCTCCTCTGGATTTAGGTTTCCAAAAAAATTAGAAACCTCTATTTTTGGCCTCTTTCCAATCTTGGAAATGGCCCTAATCAATCTAACTTCTTCAGGATCCATTACATCTTGTGCTTCCTCTTTGAATGGTTCCTCATCTTCAGCCTCATCCTCACTTTCATATCTTCCTTTGAGATCAATTCCCCTATGCAACTCCTCTTGTAGTTCTTGAACTTGTATCTAGAGTGCTCTCAAACCCTCTTTTGTTACCCCAACATTTCTTCCACCATGGTTTCTTTGTGGAGGCATCTTTTCTCATAGACCCACAACCACAAGTCTTGGTGCAAACTGCCTCATGTTTGGCGATCTATTTACACACTCAGGAAAACCCACTCTAATACCACTTGATGAAGGGTACTCCTCTTACAATCTAAAACTCACAAAAACAATAAATAATGGCACAAATAAAATGCAAGAAGGAAAGCAAATATTTTCTATTATCACTTAAATGAATATGAAATTACAACATTATATTTTCCATCTACATAAATCTACAAATCTGCAAATCGGAGCCACCATCTACGCTACTCTTTCCCCCCTCTATAGTCCCCCTTTACATACTTTATTTGGAAGGTGTAACAGCCCTAGAATATTATGGAAAGAGTAACTTCCTCAAGAAGATATTTCAAAATTTTATTAATTTTGGTATTACAACTTCGTGGGGTCATAACTTTTGATCCGACTATTATATTTTCCATTATAATACCTTTTCGGAAAGCTCTCGAGAAATCTTCCACCAAAAAGTAGGGCCTAAAGGCCAACTACTTTTTTTTTTCCACCAATTTTTAGGCCCATTTGGAGCCTCTAAGTGCCTCAAAATTGACCCTAAAGATTTTACTAGGATTGTCGAAAATTAAAATTTTAATATCTGTCAAATGACAAATGGTATTGAAGTGATTTCTTCACCATTGGCTTCAATTTACCATTCTGGAGGTTTTTGTAAGATTTTGTGTCCAATTGTGCATAAATGCAAACTTACTAAAATAGTAACCCTACCAAATTTAGCCCTTATTGAAAAGAAACAACACTTTTTTTTGGGTGATGCAAGATTGCTCTTACACCCTGCATGCTCCTGCATCACACATCATCCCATAATGTGGGTAGATGATAAAAGGCTCACCTTTTCCACCTCATTGCCACATCACTCCTCCTTGTCCACCTCACCTGACACATGTCCTCATGTGATGGCTTGTGAGATCTCAACTCGCCCTAGCCATTGATCTCCTCTTCTTGGATGAATTCTAGACATCCATTCACTAAGAGGCCATTCCCCCTAAATATAGTGATTTTTTCCTCATTTTGGAAAATCACTCAATCTATCACACTTAGCTAACCTATGCACTCATACATCCAAGCTTAGAGACCTCCATTGTTGCAGCATTTTGAGCACTCATCTTGCATCTAATCCACCATCAAACTATACCATTGCATTCCTCCCTCATACCATCACCATCATTTTGAGCTAGGTTGCATGATATTTTACTAACAAAGGAGCACACAAAATAATCTTCAAAGGACCAACCAAAGGGAACAATTCAAACAAGGTAAAGTTGTTATTTTCTTGTGTGTCTATTTGAATTAAGCTAGGCTAAACTTGAGTGTTTTGTTTGTGTTTCTTTCATTTTATTTCACTTAGTTTGTGTATACGTTCAAATTATCTTGATTGATATCATGCACTCTTCTAGACTCTATTCATTATAATTTACCTAAAAATCACCTTTTCATCACTAAATAAGTCCTATTTTGAAGTTTTGTAAAGTCTTGTAACAATATTTCACTCTTTTCTAGGCATAACTTCACTATTTACCCATTTCTTATGCTTTATTTTACCCTTTTATGCCCTTATAAGCTTTAATTAAGTGTATTTTTGAATGTAAGCCTGACAAACAACATTAAATACAAGATAATTCCTAACACCTATTTTTCAGGTCATAGGTGGGACCCATTCGCCATGGGTGGTGAATGAGTCCCCCTTGGCTCCAAATTCAAAAATTTTAAAATTTCCTCTTAGGTTTTTATTCAAAAAAACTTGATGTTGGCCTATGATGAGGTATCAACGGGTTACTAAGGAACAAGATTGTATAAATAAGTGATTTTCACCTCATTTTACATCCTCCAACATTCACACATCATCTCAAGCATTCAATCATCTTACAACATCAAATCAAGCATTATTCAAGCACTTTGGAGCATCCATTGACATTACTTCAGATTTGCATCATCAAGGGTTTGGTAAGTTGATAGCATTTGCATGTTGTTAGTTTATCATTCTCTTGCATTTCATTATATCTTTAAGGGTTTGATTACCAAAGTGGGGTTTGACTAAGGAAAACCCCTATTTTCTAACCCTTTACCATTTTTCCCCTCTTCCATGTGTGTTTGTAGACCTTTGTATGCATATTTTACAAGAATTTAGGTGATTGAAGATTGGTCAACAAGTCAACTAGGAGCTTCAAGTCAAATCAACTCTATTTCAAGCTTGGAGAAGGTTTTTTGTCTGTTTCCTACAAAATTGACTTCGACAACCCAACAAGCAAACATTTCCAAATTTGGTGTTGCAAAGTTGTCTCCTAATTTCTAAAAATTTTGGGAGAGGAATGATTCACCACCAATGGCGAATGAGTCCCACCTTAAAACTGAAAATCTGAATTTTGTCAGATTTTGGATCTCGACAGTTAGAAACTTGCTCCTGACAGATTTCGCTAGTAGTAGGACTAATTCACCACCCTAGGTGAATGAGTGCCACTATGGATTTTTAGTAACTTCATAAAGCACTCAGACAATTCCAAATTCCTCACATCTTGCCTAGGTGCACTCTATTTTATCTCATTTCTTTCTGTTTTGCATTATTTCATCTTCTAGTTCATTGTTTGCATATCACAATGTGTTTTCCAGCATAGCATAAATCTTAATTTTGCATTCAAATTCAGTCATATAAACCACTTACTTGCATTTAGATCACTTCATTTAGTTCATACAACATCACACAACATAATTTGAATGAACCTTTAGCATTTTTGGCCTAAGCTCTCTCCTTTTAGGTGAAAAACCCTAGAAGAGTTAGAGAGTACATTGGTATATTCAAAAGATGTGCAAAAGAAGAGATTTCGATATAACCCTCCTTCTAAATGAAAAACCCTTGAATGAGATCGTGGAAAAAATTTATGAGCTCGAAATCCCAAAATGAACATCTGACTTCAAACAGCAATAAATGTAGGTAAATAGAAAAATACTAAAAAATAAATAGCACCACTAGAAAGTGCTCAGAACTAGCTTTTTGGCGATATCTCATTTTCCCGATTTTGATACCGTATGCCCAAGTTATGAACAAAAGAAAAAAACTGCTCCTTTAGGAAAGAATAGGGCTAGGAGGGGCAAAGAAGGGTCGTACGACCGATGACGTCAGCACTTCATTGCAAAAAAATTGATGGCCATCTGGCCATCGGGGCAAAAAATCGCCCCCCTTGCCGGAAAAAAATTTCGATTGCCGGTATATGCTTGATTTTTCCAGAATATTCTCTAGTATCTCCTGGAATATTCCATAGCAGGTTGGTAGATCTGGGCATTGGCCCCTGGTTCTCCATATGACTGGGGCCGGCTGGAGGGGCCCAGTGGTAGCTGAGCGCAGTTTCCAAGAAACACATTTTTTTTAAAAAAATCAATTTTCGTGCCTCAAGGAGCATGCTTGGGAGGCTGTACGGCCCCCTAGACCAAAAAAAATTTCCTTCCGGACCAAATTCACTAAAATTGATGAAACGAAGGGCGATCTTAGGGTTTTTGGCCACTACAAACGCGATGGTGACCTCCGTTTCTGCTCAAACTGCTTCGAAAAAACCGCTACCTCCAGAACTTGCAAAAAAATATCCCAGCCTGAAACCCTCACAAATCTAGCAAATGATGGCCAAAATCTACAAAACAAAAGCCAATCCTGACTTTTTCCAATGCTCTGAATCCAATGGTGAAGCCTGATCTAATCCAAAATTCCTCACGAATGAACTCAAGGCATGATACCCTGAAGGAATCCCGAACAAACTCTACAATGAATCTCTCTAGAAATATGAGAAGGGGCTGCAAATCAAGGCTCTGATACCATGTTAGAAACCAAGATCTAATTGCAAACCAAAAAAATCACCTTCCACATAAGAGAAAAATGAAAATATGGAGATTTGCAAAAGATGTGCAAATTGATATATTTGAAGTATTCAATAATTACAAGATAATGATTTGCCTTATAAAAGCAAAGATGCATAACCCTAATCTTATCTTGAGAAACAAGATAGCTCAACAAGATAAAGATGACAACTAATTAACCTAGGAATTAAATAATTACCTAAGTAAACTTATGTAAAGTGTAATTAAATATTAATTACACCAACACTTCCTCCTATTCATGAACAAGGAGAATCTAACAAATGAAAACAACCTTACAAATTGAAGAAACTCAAGTTTCCTACACATCCTCCACCTGAATGTGAAATGAGACTTCAACTAATTTTAAACAAAGGTCTTATACTTTTACCACCTATGAATAGGTTGGTTATTCGCCCTAAAGATTCTAACATACCATTTTTCAAATATCATCGCATTCTTGGTCATCGAACAAAAGAATGTCAGGCATTGAAGGACATACTGGATAAGTATCACTTCACTGATACTGATTGTTTCCCATCATACCTTAAAGCAACCAAATCCTATCATCATGCCATAGTTGTAGAATTCTTTATTCTCACTATCGTATGATCCTTTTCTATCACTCACCATGGCTCATTCTTGTCTTTACACTTTGTGGGGGTAAGAAATTGTTAGCCTTGTCCTTGTAATGCATTTTCCTTTGTCTCTTAACTATGTTATTCCTTTTCCACTTAACCATTTTAGATTGAGAAACCAATAACTTAGTTAATGGTTGACTTACATTTTTCATTACTTGTTCCTTTTTTTTTTCTTTTCATGTGTATCGTGTCCCCCCATAACATGTGTTTGATGTTTCCTTCTATTTGTACACTTCTATTTGTATCTCTATTCTTCTATATGTCATGCATATTCACTTTTCCTCCTGTTATTTTGTGTTCTCCTTTTTGGGATGATGCAAATCATAGAGATGCC
Source organism: Sequoia sempervirens (assembly GCA_007258455.2). NCBI lineage: Eukaryota > Viridiplantae > Streptophyta > Pinopsida > Cupressales > Cupressaceae > Sequoia > Sequoia sempervirens. The sequence goes on from VDFB02281492.1 coordinate 39,525,162, forward strand.
CTATGTCTCTTCCATGTTGACCCAAAAGGTCCTTGTCTTTTTCTCTTCTTTTTTTGTGTTCTCCTTTTGGGGATGATGCAAAGCATTGAGACTGTAATGTCTCCTTCATGTTGACCCAAAAGCTTTTTCATTTTTTTTCGCCTTTTCATTTTCTTTTTGCTTGTGTTTTCCTTTTGGGGGCGATGCAAGGCATTGAGACCACAATGTCTCTTCCATGTTGACCCAAAAAAAACTTTCTTTTTCTTTTGTTTTCACTCTCTTTATGTAATTCTTCCAGTTCTATATGCTTTGGGGAATGATGACAGTTCTAAGTTCTTTCATAAAAACATTGCAGCAATGAACATACTGACCCCAAATCCATAGATCCTTTATGTGCTTGGTGTGCTCTTTTCTAGGGGGAAACTCCCTTTCTTTTTCTTTCATTTTCATTGACATGATGCAGCCTAACTTCGAAACATATGACATAGAATAGGTCTTTCCAAGTTGGCTCTCATGTCTTGTTTTCCTTTTGCATTTTCTTCCCTTTGCTACTTTAAAGTAATTGCTCACAGAACAGTGTGTAGAAATTCCTTTAAAGTGTGGGGAATACATTACAATTAATTCATTTTCATTCTTGGTTCCTAGTGTAGCCTTTTCGTTTATATGATGTGTTCGTCACTTTGTGGATGACATTGGGTATGATGTCCTTCATAAGTGTGATCTATCTTAGCATATTGCATTTCTCTTGGTGGTCTGATGTGATGCACTGCATCCCCTAAGTTGTGAATATGTTATTATTTGATTGGTCCTCTCTTGGACACATTAGACATAATGTTCCCTAAGTGATTGACCTTGCATGTACTTAATAAGACTCCTTTGAACACCTTTTACATTTTACATTTTTTCATTTTACATTCTGCACTTTTTTCCACCTTGGATAATGCAACTTGCATGCCTATGGTACCTTGCTTTTTGTTCATGGGTCCTAAGCATACATAGCTTTGCTTGTCTCATGAACCACGAACCAAAAATTTTCCTTGTGGCACCTTGTTAAATTTATCAGGAAGTATAACTTTGATATGGTTGAGCAGGAAGCCCATCTAGCGGCATGACTTTTCCCCATAGCCACCTTTGTGTTTGTGAGTGCATACCAACTAGTGTATGTATCTTACCTTTTGGTATTTCCCACCTTGCAAATGATCAGAAGTTTCATGGCCCCAAAGTGAGTATATTTGGGCCTTCTCACCTAGTCGACCGCCCTGAGTTCTGTCACCCCAAAGTGAGTATACATTCTCTTTTTCCTAGATCTAATCCACAACTAGTTGGATAGATGATTGAAGCTTCATATGATTCTCAACACTTGTTTGTTCCTTTGTTCTTATGTTTATTTTACCATGGGATCTTCATCCTGGGGGCTTGATCATCCCTCTTGATCTTTGTTATTCCATCTTGCTAACGTAAGTGCATTTGAACCCTCCTCTCGATGTTCATGGCTACTTTAGTGTGAGTTTGAAGCAAGTTCATCCTCTCACTAAAGTGGGGGCTAAATTTGTCATAGAAAAATGGCCCCTTGTCATTTTCATGGACTTTTAGGTCTTGTTTCATGGTGTTTGATATATTTTACTCTAATTTTATGATGTAACTGTTGGCAACTCAAGGGTAGACAACTGAGAGGGGGGGTGAATCAGTTGTCACCGAATCTCAAACTTATTCAACTTATTAACCTTAATTCCAAATCTAATCATTAATCATGAAACAATAAATGAACAACACATCAGAAGCACACATAAAACCAAGATTTTTTTTTATGTGGAAACCCTGTTAGGAGAAAGACCATGGTGGAGGTCAATCCACAATATTATACCCTATTAAAAGTATAAGGAAATATGAATGGGGAATGTACATGCATTCAGGAACACTTCCTAGAGCTCACTACTCAAATACAACAAGGCTTACTTCCCAAGGAAGACACACTATCTTACAGAAAGATTCAGATTAAAACCATTTAGATTTGAACTGAGAAAATAGTATCTGCTAATTCCTGGTTACAATTCTAGTTATGCACATGAACACTTCTTCACTCTTCTTCACACTCTGCTTTGCCTTCGAATGATCTAAACTTTATTTGCACATAGGACTCATACACTTCACATTCGCACCCTTTTCACTCTTCAAACAATCACTCTTATATATCCGTAACAAGAAATTACATCGCTATAAGTCAGCCACAAAAAGATAATAAAATAATTACAAACAGTCAGCCCAAAACAAATAAAGATTATTCATGTGAATCAACCAAGGTCAGTCATAACATAGTGAAGACTGAAAACAACATTTCCAACATGAAAACACTTCGATTAATTTCTCCTCGAAGATCCACAACACACTTCAACACCTTGTTGGCCAAGAACATGAAAAACATGAACACGCAAGAAAAAATCTTGGATCGCGAGCACAACAATCAATGCGAACATTCCAAAAAGATAGAGAAAGAACTAGAAACATCCACAAGCATCATGAAACACTAGAGAAGCATCCACAACAATTGAACTTATTGAAATCATAGAATCTTCAATCAGGAACACTAACTAAAGCAACAAAAAAACTATTAGAATGAAAATCACCATAACTCGATCAACTCTTCATACGGATCTCTAAAATTCAGCGTGCATAAACTAGACATACTCAACAAGAAACCCTTTAGTCCAAAACCTCAGAACAATAATGTACTAAACACACCGGAAGAAGGAACTTCACTTCACCACTAACAACCTGTAGCACTTCTTATTACAATTTTCTCAATATCCTCGACATATACAAATTATAATGCAATAATGCTAATAGTGTTGACATCGATGACAACCACATATCAGGAACACAACCATAACATCCAACAATCTCCCCCTTTAGCATTGATGGAAACACATGATTTGAAAAATACCATCAACACAACTATGCTTACTCTTGCTTTAAGTTTTGACTTTTCTTTCCTCACATGATCTTTTCCCCAGATAATCAACAGTTTGTTTTTCGCATTACTCTTCTCCCCCTTTGACATCAGTGAAAAAGATATCTTCAATACAAGCTCTAAACCAAATATTTTAACTTTTGAACATCTAAACATCTGATTACTCCCCCTGAGTAGCAACCACCACAACATCAATCTGGATCAAAATATGATCATGAAATGCATGGATTGATGCAAAGAAATGAATCCTTAGTTCTAATTAGGAGGGTTAATCACCCCTAACTTCCCTCTAAGATACTCAAAAGTATCCTTAGGCAATAGCTTTGTAACGATATCTACAATCTGCTCCTTAGTAGGCACATACTCCAATCTGACTTCCTTTTCACTTACCTGCTCTCTCAAAAAGTGAAAATTGATAGATATATGCTTGGTCTTTGAATATAGCACCGGATTCTTAGAAATGTTAATAGCACTTGATTTATCACAGAATATAACAATAGGCTCATCATACGCAACTACAATATCCTTCAACATCTATTTCATCCATAGTACTTGAGTACAATTATTAGCAGCAACAATGTATTCTGCCTCTGCAGTAGATAAAGAAATAGCATTATGCTTCTTACTCAACCATGAAATCAACTTCTTTCCCAATAAAAATGCTCCACCACTAGTACTTTTCTTTTCATTCACATCTCCTACCCAATCAGCATTAGTAAATTCACTCAAAGTAAGATCATCATCTTTAGGATACCATAGACCAAAATCAACTATACCTTCAAGTATTTGAAAATTCTCTTCACAATAGTCACATGAGATTCTTTAGGATTAGCTTAAAATCTAGCAACAATACATACAACATTCATGATATCAGGACTAGTTTGAGTCAAATAAAGCAATCCACCAATCATTGATCTATACCTTGCCTAATTTTCCTTTGGAGAATCATCATCAGTTGTCAACTTGCATCCGATCACCATGGGTGTACCAATAGGCTTTGAATCTTCCATACCAAATTTCTTCAACAATTCCTTCACATACTTGGACTGAGATATAAAAATACCTTTATCTAACTAAGTAATTTGCAATCCCAGGAAGAATTTCATCTCTCCAATCATTGACATTTCAAATTCATTCTACATCTCATTAGCAAACTTCATGCACAAGCTATCATCTCCTCCAAATATGATATCATCAACAAAAACTTCCACAATCAAATCTTTATCATCATTCTTGAAATACAGATTACTATTAGTAGTACCTTTGTTTAATCCAAGTTTCACCAGGTACTTATCCAATCTAGCATACCATGCTCTAGAGGCTTGCTTAAGACCATACAATGCTTTCTTCAATCGACACACCATATCTTCATGATCAATCAACCGAAATCCATCAGGTTGCTCAATATATACCTCTTCTTCCAATTCGCCATTTAGAAAATCGGACTTGACATCCATTTGATAAACCTTGTAGTCTTTATAAGCAGCATAAGCAAGAAACAATCTCATAGCTTCAATTCTAGAAACCGAGGCAAAGGTTTTTTCAAAATCAGTACCTTCCATTTGAGAATATCCCTTAAAAACCAGTCTTGATTTGTTTCTAACCACTTCACCTTGTTCATTCAGTTTGTTTCTAAAGACCCATTTAGTTCCAATTGCATTCTTATCCTTAGGTCTAGGAACAAGAATCCATGTATCATTCTTCTCAATTTGTTGCAGTTCCTCTTTCATTTCTTCAACCCAATGATCATCTTTGCATGCTTCATTCACATTGTTAGGCTCAGTCTTTGAAATCAAACAATACTCTTCTGCAATTTTTCTCCTAGTTTGGACACCTTTGTTCTTATCACCTATGATCTAATTCCAATCTCACATACCTTGGAGTCTTCTTAGAATGTTCTTCAACTTCAGACTCGTCTAATCTCTCTTTTGTTCTTCCATCAATTTCTCCTTCTTCTCGATTTTCTTGATTCACCAAAAGGATTTGAACTTGACTTGCAGTCTAACCTTGCTTTCCTTTGTTTGTAATGTAATTTTGATCATCAGAATCATATCCATAGGTTCTAGATACTGCAGGTATGTCTTCATCAACCTTAACATTTTCACTTTCAACCATTTTCTTCAATCTTTTTTCGTAACATCGGTAGGCCTTACTTTTAGTAGTGTAACCCAGAAATATTCCTTCATCACTCCTAGCATCAAACTTTCCTATATCTTCATCTCTTTTGATATAACACTTGCTTCCAAAGATTTTGAAATATCTAACAATAGGATTTTGACCAGTCCATAGTTCAAAAGGGGTCTTACTAGTATCACCTTTGATTTGTACCTGATTAATTGTATACACAGCAGTACTCACAACTTCTCTCCAGTAGATATGAGGCACATTTCCTTCCAACATCATGGTTCTAGCTACATCCAAAATTGTTTTATTCTTCATTTCCACAACTCCATTCTATTGAGGGGTCCATGGTGCAGATAATTGTCTCTTTATTCCATGCTCTTCACAAAAAGAATTAAACTCACCGAAAGTGAATTCACCACCTCTATCTGATCTTAGACACTTAATCTTTAAACCAGTCTCTATCTCAACCATAGCCTTAAAGATATTGAACTTTTCTAGAGCTCCATATTTCTCCCTTAAGAAAGTAGCCCACATCATCCTTGAATAATCATCAATAAGCAACATGAAGTATCTGTAACCTTGTAAACTTCTAGTTCTAACAAGACCACATAAATCAGTATGCACAAGTTCCAACAATCCATTTGAATTTTTTTGTTTACTTCAAAATGAAATTCTTGTTTGCTTTCCTAACTTGCATTCTTTGCATATGGCATTAGTAGGTTTCATCAGCTTAGGAATACCTCTCATAGCTTTAGTGGAACTTATCTTGACAATGTTATCAAAGTTAACATGACACATTCTCCTATGCCATAACCAACTCTCATCAACTTGAGCAATCAAAAAAAAATTACTAGCAGCATTCAAATGAAAGATATTACCTTTTTTTGTGTACTTGATGTAATCGCATTTCTAGAATTTTCCAATATTTTGCACTTACCATCCATGAACTGAAGATCCTATCCCTTATCAACCATTTGATCAACACTCAAAACATTATGCTTCAAACCTTCAACATACAAGACATCGTCAATGTTATGCTTACCATCAAGAGAAATGCATCCTCTTCCATGGATCACACCAATTGTGTTATCACCAAATCTCACAACCCCACCATCATACTTCTCCAAATTCACAAACTTACTTTTATCTCCTATCATAAGATGAGAACAACCACTATCAATTACCCATTCATCTTTCTCTTCAACTCGAGCAGCTAGGGATTTCTCCACATTTGTAAAACTAGTAGATTCAGTAGACACGAGATTATTTTCCTTGATATCAATAAACACAAATTCATCTTCACTTACATTTCCTCTGTCAAATTCATCATCTGTTACACCTTCATCAATAGCATAGTAACACTTCTTTTGGAATTTAGGCTTGTTAAATCTTGGCTTGGAAACTCTCTTAGGACACCTTGACGCAAAATGACCTATCTTATTGCAAGAGAAACATTTAATAGGAAACTTTCCCTTATACTTACCTTGTCCTCTGGCTTCTCTTTTCACAATCAATGCTTCAAGTTCTTCAAGCTCTCTTTCTTCTTCATCCATCTATTTCATTTCATCCTCATACTTGAATTTCTTTCTTGATGAACTTTCACCCAGATCATATCTATGTCTATCTCTTCTAGAAGTAGTATCCTTAAATGCATATTCAACCTTAGGAAGGGAATCACCAAATTCACTCAACTCAAAATTAGTAAGCTTACCAATAAACATATCTTTGGTAACATTTGTCACAATTCGGAGCTCTTCAATAGCACTAGCCTTGACTTTGTAAGAATCGGGCAAGGATCTAAGCGCGTTAACAACAATCTTTGATTCATCTATCTCTCCACTAGCACATCTGATACCACACACAAGTTCATTTACTCTTTGCATGAAAGTAGTAACATTTTCATCATCACCCATTTTCAAATTTTCATATTTTTCCTTTCAAAATTTGTAGCTTAGCAATCTTCACATTTGCATCTATTGAGAATATGTGTCTCAAGCTCACTAGTAGTTCAACCCTGACACTGTCACCAAGCAGCAACATTTCTTAAGTGTTTTGTTTATGCTTTTATTGCCATACCACAGGAGCTCGCTGGATGTGTAGTGGTAGAGTAGTTATTTCCATACCATGGGAGCCTCTCATCTATCGAGTGGTAGTGTGGTGGTTACCGCCACACCATAGGAATTCACTAGTCATGTAGCGGTAGTGCGGTGTATATTTCCATACTGTGAAAGCCTATCAAATATCTGGAGGTAGATCGGTTATCACCATACCTCGGGAGCCCTCAACCTATCCGGAGGTAGCGTAGTTACCGCAACCCCATGGTAGCCTGTTGACTACGCAATGGTAGCATGGTGTAACATGAAGAGCACAGACTTGATGAATTGCTGAAATGTAAGCAGTTAACTAGAGGATGTTGCTAACTTGGAAGGATTTCGTTTGAATGCCTGGTAAGTTTGATGGTTCTTCAACAAAGGTAGTTGAATTAAATCGATTGTACAGAGAATTTTTTGATTCATGGTTGTTTCTATACATAGCAACGTATTGTAATTGTGAAAATGTTCGAGATAATTTGATGGTTGCATGATCAAATGATCTATTAGTGAACTTCATTGTATGTTGTTTTGAGAGTGTTGTAACAATGTTTTTCTATACAAGATTGATCAAGGAAATGTTACTCTATAATATTGACATCTGGAAGGAGAGTTTTTAACTTGTATGTAATTTTGATTACTGTAATAAAAGTGATTTTCTTTGGTGTGGTGGGTTTTTTCTCCCATAAGGGTTTTCCCATGTAAATCTAGTGTCAATTATGTTTGTGTTTATTTATCTATTCTTTTATTCCTTTTATGTGTATCTTGATGAACTTTAATTGTAAAATTTAAAGATAAATCTGCATTCTTCTTTGAGTTTTAACATTAGGAAATTTTGTTCTGCATCCATAGGCTTTCCTTACAAGTGGTATCAGAGCCTAGCTAGTTGTGTTATCCTTGTGGGTAGGTTGGTTTTTTGTGTCAATTCTATTTAGTGGGAGTCTTGTAGAAGTCTGGTAATTTAAATTACAGATTAAGATGTCAAGCACATCAAGAAAGATTGAAATTGAGAAATTCAATGGCAGCAATTTTGAGTTGTGGAAACTTAAAATGGAAGACCTGTTGATGGATCGAGATCTTTGGCTTGTTGTTTCTAGAATGAAACCTTCAGGAATGAAGCAAGAAGATTGGGACCTCGTAGATAGAAAATAAAAAGGGTTGATAAGACTTTGTTTGGCAGACTTTGTTCTCCTAAATGTTCATGAATAAAAGACTGTATCTTCTTTGTGGAAGAAGCTTGGAAATATCTATCAGGGTAAGTCCTTGGTGAATAAGTTGTTCTTAAAGAAGAAGTTATACTCTTTGAAGATGGAGGAAGGGGCATCTGTGGTTGATCATTTGAATATGTTTAACATGTTGATTGCTCAGTTAACATCTGTGAGCATGAAAATTGATGATGAAGATTGTTGTATGCTTTTGTTGTGTTCTTTGCCCGACTCTTGGGATCATTTAGTGATGGAGATTGGGAGCATGACAACCACTTTCAAGATGGAAGATGTGGTTGCTTCTTTGTTTTTAGAAGAAATGAGAAGGAAATCTTCTGAGATGGAAAAGGAGGCTCTTGTTGTTTGAGGCAGATTGAAAGAAAAAGGCAAGAAGAAGGATAAGAAGTCCAAATCGAAATCAGAAGGGAGATCAAAGTCTCCTAGAAAAAAGTCCAAGGTGAAGTGTTGGAATTATGGGCAACCTGTTCATGTCTAAAAGGATTACAAAGAGGAGAAAAAGAAGAAGAAGAAGAAGAAGAACTCTTCTGACAATGATTCTTCTAAGATTGATGCAGATACCTTCATTAGCTTTGGTAACACAGGCATCAGATGATGTCTACTTGATTGATTCTGAAGCATCTTTCCACATGAAATCTCATAGAGACTAGTTTGCAAAGTATGAAAAATACAATGGTGGAAAGGTGTACCTGGCAAGTGATTCATCTCTAGAAATAGTTGGTCATGGAAGAGTCAAAATTCAGTTTCCTGATGGAAGAATTAAGGAAATTGATGGCATAATGCATATACCAAGTCTAGCTCAGAATTTACTTTCTATAAGTAAGCTAAATGATGTTGGAGTGCAATTCTTGTTCTCTAGTAATGGATGTAAAATGACTAGAGGCTCGATGGTGTTGGCTAGGGGTGCCCAAATTGGTACTTTGTATAAGTTGGACGCACTTGTTCAATGTAACAATGTCTCTGCAAAGTCACAAAAGGTTGTTTGTGCAAAGCAAAATGAAGTCCCTATAGGGGCTAATTCTTTGTAAGTTAAACTTCCTACAGAGAATACTATTCTCTAGCATCAAAGGCTAGGTCATATTGGTGAGAAAGGCTTAAAAGCTTTGAAAAACAAAAACCTAGTTGAGGGGCTTGATGATTGTAATCTGGAATTTGAATTTTGTGAACATTGTATATATGGAAAACATCATTGTGTTTCATTTTATTCGAGTCCTCATAAATCTTCTGGTGTTCTATATTATATTCACTCTGATGTTTTTGGTCTAGTAAATGTTCCTTTGTTGTCGAATTCAAAATATTATGTATCATTCATTAATGATTATTCAAGAAGGGAATTCATATATTTTCTAAAAAGTAAATCAGAAGTGTTTAGTCGGTTTAAAGAGATCAAGAACTTGGTTGAAAATCACACTGGTAAGAAAATTAAATGCTTGAGGATAGATAACGGTGGTGAATTTTGTTTTGCAGAATTTGAAAGGTATTGCAAAGACCATAGAATTAAGAGGCATAAAACAACACCTTACACTCCATAGAAAAATGGAGTTGTTGAAAGGTTTAACAGGATGCTGATGGAGAAGGCAAGAATTATGTTGAGGAATGTTGGTTCTGGGTTGAGGTTGTAGCTACAACACTTTACTTGGTAAATCAATCTCCTTCTTCAGCACTTGTTGATAAAACGCCCATGGAAGCTTGGTCTAGTAAGAAGCCCTCTCTGAGACATGTTCATGTCTTTGGATATGAAGCATATGTTTATGTGACAGATGTGAAGAGATATAAATTGGAGAAAAAATTTGTTAAGTGTATCTTCATTGGCTACGGACTTAGTGTGAAAGGATGCAAGATTTGGAATCTGGTGATTGAAAAGGTTGTATACAGCAAAAGTGTAATCTTTCAAGAGCTGAAACCTTCTTCAGTGGAACTGCAATCAAGGATGAAAGAAAATAAGAGGAAAATGATGTTGTTGAAATACCTCTAACTCCTGAAAAAGAGGAACAACACATTGATAGTGTACCTGAAACTGAGGAGAGTTTGAGCAGCTCTAAGAGTTATGAAGAAGAACCACAACCTCAACCTCAGCCTGTGAGGAGGTCTACACATGAGAAGAATCAACCTGATAGGTATGGATTCTCTATTTTGGATTCTAGTTGTGCCTATGCTTTCATTACTAATACTAATGAGCCTAGGACTATAAAAGAGGCAGTTGAAATGACTGATTCAGATTCCTAGTTGGAAGCCATGAATGAAGAAATGGCATCATTGAAGAAGAATGATACTTGGGATATGGTCCCATTGCCTAAAGGTAGAAAGCCTATGGGCTACAAATGAGTATTTAAAAAGAAAATTGGTCTAGATGGCAGTGTTGAGAAGTATAAAGTGAGGTTGGTTGCAAAGGGTTATTCCCAGGTAGAGGGAATTGATTATGGAGAAATTTTTTCTCTTGTAGCAAAGCTGACATCTATCAAATTTCTTTTCTCACTTGTAGTTGCATATAACTTGGAGATTGAACAGATGGATGTGAAGACAACATTTCTTCATGGTGATCTTGAAGAAGAAATTTATATGTCCCATCCTGAGCACTTTGTGATAAAAGGTTAATAAAATATGGTTTGAAAGTTAAAGAAATCTTTGTATGGTTTAAAACAATCACCTAGAATGTGGTACCAAAAATTTGACATGTTTGTTTTGTCACTGGGTTTTGCAAGATCAAAATCAGACCATTATGTGTACTTCAAGACTAAAAATGATCGAGTTCTTGTTATTGCACTATATGTTGATGATATGTTGTTCATAGGCAATAGTAAGTTTATGATTTTTGATCTAAAATCTCAGTTGTCTGCAAAGTTCAAATTAAAGGATCTTGGTGCAGCTAGGTATATTCTAGGAATGAAAATAACTAGGGACGGGAAGAATAGAAAACTTTGGCTCAACTAGAGTAAGTATATTAACATTGTTCTAGAGATATTTTGTATTACAGATTGCAAGCAGCTAGTTGTTCCAGTTTTGCAGGGAACGAAGCTATCTATTGAAGATTTTCCAAAATCTCATACTGAGATGGAGGACATGACCAAATTTCCTTATGCTAGTGTAGTTGGTAGTTTAATGTATGTAATGGTATGCACAAGGCTAAACATTTCCCAAGCAGTGGGAGTACTTAGTTATTTTATGGCTAATCTAGGAAGGACACATTGGGATGTTGTGAAAAGAGCATTTAGATATCTAATGGGAACTTCAGAATATGCTTTGTGTTACCATGGTAATTTGGTTGAATCACAGAGGACTCTTAGCATTCGTGGGTATGTGGATTCTAATTGGGCAGGGGACATTGATAGCAGAATATCCACCAATGGATATTGTTTCATGATGAATGGTGGTGCAATTAGTTGGATGAGAAAGCACCTAGCTGTAGTCGCTTTATCTACTACATAGGCTAAGTACATGGCAGAAAATCATGCATGTAAGGAAGCCATTTGGCTTAGAAGATTGTGTTTTGATATTGGTTTTGATGCAGGGCAGATTCTTATTTGTTGTGATAGTCAAAGTACCATTTGTCTAGCGAAAAATCCTACTTTCCATGCGAGGATGAAACATATTGATGTGTAGTACCATTTTGTACAAGATATGGTGGAGGATGGAAAGGTCTGCTTGGAAAAGGTGGATACTCTAAAGAATATTGTTGATGCATTGACAAAGCTAGTGATCATGGACAAGTTCAGATGGTGTGCAAATTTGATGGGCCTTGGGTTCCAGAATGTTCAATGACTTTAGGTATTGAAAAGGGTTCAATGAGTTCTTTGTCAAGTGGGATATTGTTGAGAATATGTGTCTCAAACTCACTGGTAGAAACCTTGACACTATCACTGAGTAGCAAAGTTTCTTAAGTGTTATATTTACGCTTTTACCGCCATACCGCATGAGCTCATTGGATGTGTAGTAGTAGAGCAGTTACTGCGATACTATGGGATCCTCTCATCTACCGAGCGGTAGTGTGGTGGTTACCACCATACCACAGGATTTCACTAGTCGTGTAGTGGTAGTGCGATGTATACTACCATACCGCAGAAGCCTGTCGACTGTCTAGCGATAGAGCAGTTATCACCATACCTCGGGAGCCCTCAACCTATCTAGAGGTAGCACGGATACCACCACCCCACGAGAGCCTGTTGACTGTGCAGCAATAGTGTGGTGTAAGGTGAAGAGCACGTACTTGATGAATTTTTGATATGTAATCGTTAACTGGAGGATGTTGCTGGCTTAGAAGGAGGTCATTTGAATGTCGGGGAAGTTTGACGATTGTTCAACAGAGGAAGTTGAGCTAAATCGATTGTACAGAGAATGTTTTGATTCATGGTTGTTGCTATACATAGCAATGTATTGTAACTGTGAAAAGGTTCAAGATAATTCGATGATTGCATGATCAAATGATTTGTTAGTGAACTTGATTGTATGTTGTTTTGAGAGTGTTGTAATAGTGTTGTTTTGTATGAGATTGATCAAGGAAATGTTGCTGCTATAATATTGACATCTGGAAGGAGAGTCTGTAACTTGTATGTAATTTTGATTAGTATAATGCAGGTGATTTTCTTTGGTGTGGTCGGTTTTCTCTCCTGTAAGGGTTTTCCCGCATAAATCTGGTGTTAATTATGTTTGTGTTTATTTCTCTATTCTTTTATTTCTTTTATATGTATCTTGATGAACTGTAATTGTAAAATTTAAAGACAAATATGCATTCTTCTCTGAGTTTTGAAATTAGGAAAGTTTTTTCCACATCCATAGGCTTTCCTTATAGCATCACCTTCATATAGCATTTAGACAATTCCAGATTCCTCACATCTTACCTAGGTGCACTCTGTTTTATCTCATTTCTTTTTGTTCTGCATTATTTCATCTTCTAGTTCATTGTTGGCATATCATAGTGTGTTTTCCAGCATAGCATAAATCTTAATTTTTCATTCAAATTCAGTCATATAAATCACTTAATTGCATTTATATCACTTCATTTAGTTCATACAACATCACACATAACATAATTTGAATGAACCCTTAGCATTTTTGGCCCTACCTCTCTCCTTTTAGGTGAAAACCCCTAGAAGAGTTAGAGAATGCATGGTGCCAGAAATCTACAGTTCAATATTTATCTATATCTTCCAACTTATGTGGTGATCCAAACATTGGAAAATGTAAAATAAAATTGTTCAAAGCACTTGTGAGCAAAAATTCCAAATCACTAGCCCATGGCACATTTTGACGAGAAGAAATTCCTTATCAAGCTTCATCTTTCATCAAACATCAATCCAAATAGTCAATATCAGTTGCATCTAATTTTCATTTCAACATCACATCAAATCATTCAAAAAAAATTTGTTCCAAAACAAGCTTCAAAATCCTGATCAATCAAATCCAATCAATCCATCATCTCGGGATATCCTTCCCAATCCTCGTGTTGCTTAACACTATCTTTGCATTGTTGTGTATCCTCAACAATGTTATCATTAGCAATCCATCAATTGAATCCAATCAATCCCTCATCATCTTGGGATATCCATCCTAATCCTCATGTTGCTTAAACACTATCCTTGCATTGTTGTGTATCCTCAACAATGTTATCATCATCAATCCATCGATCCGATCAACCAAGCTTAGCTTGGTTTTCAACAAAATCCCAAAACAAAGCACTGATATCATCACACATATGCATATCCAAATCATCAAAATCATGTGAAAATCCAAAAATAAATCCAAAACATATAAAAATCTAAAACAAGTCAAAATGTCAGAAAAAAACGTCAAAAACATGGAGTCTAAACTATGTCGTCTTTGAGCTTAAATGTAGGCCAGGCTAATCTTTGATCAGCCTCCGAGACACAAAAAACATAAAAACATTCAAAAAGAAAACACAAAATCCAAAAACATTCGTAAATCTCATAAAGCACAAAAACATTGAAAATTTTGAAAATCAAAACATTCGTAAAACATCTCAAAAAAAACCAAAAAACAACCTCAAAACATTTCAAAACATCAAAAACATCAAAATATTTGAAAAAATCCATCTGTCCCATTTCGATTTCACCCACAATAATCTCATCCATAATAAACAAATCATCACACTCACCCTTTGGAAATACAAACAGAAAACAACCACAACAATCAGCAAAAGCAAACTTCAAACGCAAAATCAAAATCGAAACAACAAACTTTTAAATGCAAAATCAAACTCTTGATCATTCACAAACATGTCAATAGACCTTATATCAATAGCATTTCAAACAACCTATCAACTTGCCACCATCCACTAACATATCCTAGGATGCATCCTTCCTACAATGGGCATTCTCTTTGGCAAACACTTTGGATACTTATCCTAAGAAAAACACATCCCTTTGGCTAGAGGTATGAAGAACATTGACTTGTTTGTTCACTTAATCTTTTCTTTGATTTATCTTATTGCGCTCATTCCAGTGACCTCTTGATGATGTCTAATCAAAACTATTTAGAAAGAAAGGAATGGGGCATTGACCATTATCTTTTGTTTGTTGTGCTTGTTGGACATTCTTGTAATATAACCTTGGCAAATACTTGCTTTCTTAGGTATGTATGGAGGGTGTTTTGAATAGCTTGTTTACTATTGCATTGATAGGTTATAACTTTCTGTGTTTTGGTCTGAGATGTTTGAAACTTCTGAAGTACATCCTAGCAAATTTTATGTATGTCAAGTGTGAACAAGAATACTCCTATATGTTTATCGATTCAAAGTCCATCGAACTAGATACAATGCCATCCTATTTGTCTATACATTGATGCATTGTCTATATGTGTTATCAAACATAAGGTAAGTAAGCCCTTTTAAAATCCCAATTCCTGATAAGCAAAACATCATCATCACTCATCACCATATCTAATAAAGTCTTAATGAATCATGGACTTGTTGGACTCCTACATCATCTCAGACTCAAGGGTTCATCCATCTTATTCTTCTACTTCTATCCATCTTATTCTTCTTATTCTTCTATCTTTACTAACATTTCTATCCAAGTATCAAGTGTGTGTAATATATAAAAATATACATGAGGCTACCAATGGCCGATGAATTGTCTACATCAAACATTCGAGCTAAACTGATCTTGAACCTCTTTTTCGTGAGATCGACCCTCAAATCAAACTTTTCACCTGATCTCTTGAGGGGGCAGTGTACCAGCGTACATCTTTTCGTTGGGGCAATAGTGGGGCATTTGAAAAAATTAAAAATATATATATATTTTAATCTCAGCAAGGTTATTCTTTGAACCAACACAGTAGGTACATTGCTTCAAAGAGGGAAAAAATGTAGACGTTCAAATTATCCTGATTGATATTGTAACTAAGGGTTATTTTTCAGGTTTGATTAAAGGTTAGCAAATCAATATAAATCACAAAACCCAAAGCAATTACAAAACACAATGGAAGTAAACAAAAGAATAATTATACCAGCTAATTGTTGAGACCTCCATGATTCATTTTTGTAACACCTTCTAACTTGTTGGTTGACGTATTTCCCTCAGATCGAACACACGAGCAATCTGGAAATAAATGTCTAAGTCCTACACCAAGCTTTGAAGGATTTGATCAAAGTCTAAATGTCGAATGCCTATGACAATATGAGTGAAATGCTTATGCCTAAATATTTCAGAATAATAATGTAATTCATGAACTTGTAATGTCTCTGTGTCATCAAAAAACGAGAGGAAAATGGCATTTTATAGAAAATGCCATTTTGAATGGACGGATGAGATTGACTTTTAACGGAGACCTAAAATCAGAGGCCTAGATTAAATCTGATAATCCCTAATCAGGGTTAGGGAAAAGTCATTAAACGATCGGTCGAGATGCCATCTAAGAAGATCGAATCGGCGGTGGAGAATAAATGAGGAAATTAATTCAAAAGTAAAGATTTTTGAAAACAAAGAAGATAAAGACTAAACTGAAAATCATATTTGGAAAAATCAAGAATCTGCCCAATTACTTGATTTTTGGAAGAAAGTTACCATTTTGAATTAAATTAATTCAAAATATGGATTTTGTGAAATAATAAATAATCAATTTTCAGATTATTTACTAAAATGAACTGACAATTAAGACTGTGATGACATTTTAAATAATTTCATTTATTTAAAATGAGAGGAATATCAATTTTGGTAATTAAATAATTAAATTTAATTATTTAATTTAGAAAATAAGACTAATAATTAAATTCATTCATTCATTCATTTAATTATGACAGTTAGTGACATATTAAATAAATAAATAAAACTTATTTATTTAATAATCAGGAAGAAATGACTGAAGAAGGGTAACTAAATAAATTTAGAAATTTATTTAATTAGGGGAAGACTTAGATAATTAATGATGTATTTAATAAATAAATAAACTTTATTTATTTAATAATCATGAAGAATAAAAGGACATGAATTAATCAAATAATTATGAATTAATCAAATAGTTATGAATTATTTAATCAATAGTCGAATGTGGACCAAAGACATAATTAAATGTCATAATTATGCTAGGACGAAAGTGGTAAAAATGAAGCTTGCAGGCCTAGGTCATTTTTAGGTGTCTACAGATATTGTGCACTCGATTCTGATTCACTAACACCAATTCTTCCTTAATCACTTTGTTACTAACCAATTAATTGAATAATCTTTATTTACTTAATTCCTCAATTTTCCTCTTTTAATTAAATAAATCAACCTTATTTAATTAAATCCTAATTCATCTTTTAATTAAATAAATTAACCTTATTTACTTAAATCCTAATGTTCCTCTTTTAATTAAATAAACTTTATTTAATTAAATCCTAAGTCGTCTCTTTTAATCAAATCAATCAATTATATATGATTAAATCTAATGTTCTTCATTTAATTGAATAAATCAAATTTATTTCATTAAATTACTAATCTTCCACTATCCTCTCATTTTATTTAAATATATGTAAATCAAATGTCATATCAACTAATTCCACCTAAGTTAATTTAATCCTAATTAACTCCTAACACTAATCTTCCATTCCTCTAGCTTTTGCAACTTGCACATGTAAATCAATTTATTTGATTTATTAATTCCTCAATTTTCATTCAAATATGGCATATCCTTGGAATATTCCACCAATTTGAAATCTCCCTCCTAAAAGAATTTTTTCCTCCAACATGGCATTAAAGGATCTTACATGTCCTTTTCTTGAGCCAACTCGGCATTAACTCCTCTTACAACTCTTCTTCCACAAGCCATCTTTTGAATTTCAAATTTCACCTACATGCATTTAACATGCACATTGTTCAAAATGTGATCCACTCTCCTTCATTAGCATGTTGAAAAGTGGCATAAGGCCATTGGTCCCTTCTTTAATCCCACATTCATCCTATTTCTTATTCTTCAATCCTTCTCCATTATAAATAGAGGCCTCCTCTATTTGATTTAGCATCCACAATCCATGTAAGATCATTATGCTCATTTGAATCCACAATCATCCACAACTTCATGCAAAGTTATTATCTACAAATTTTATACAATTTCATCCATTTTTATCCAAGTTATCATAGCATTTTTCATCCATAGCTAGGTTATTGGCAATTTTTATCAAGAATCACACATCCACCATAAAAAAATTCAACGAATTAGGAAAGGGCTACTTTCCACATCAAAGTAGCACCAATTCCCCCATGGGATGCTAGTTTGAGCATTTGAATAATATTCATTAGCTTTCATTTAATCATTTTACTTTGTTTCTTGTTCATTGTGTTTGAATGAATTTCATGGGGAATGCTAGTTTAAATTTGTTTATTGACTAACATTGGATTGTTTGTTCATGTTTGAGCAGGTCTAGACCAAGCATTCATAGTTTGTTTGCATTTTTAGGGGTTAGAACACTCGCACACAGTAATATTGTCCATAATTTATCATACATTGCACTTGCATTAGGTCATCAAATTCTGGAAAAATTAGTTACTAAAAGTATAGTTTATAACCTGAAACAAGAAACCCTAGATCTGAACTTCAAACTCAAATTCATTTTTTTGTAACCACTCTGCTAGGACCCATTTTCCCTAGGGTGAATCAGAAACTGTATAGGTGTTGTTTCAAACTTTTGGGTAGTGATTTGTCTCTATTTGCATTTATGTGATCTGCTATTAAATCTAGGTTTTAGTTTCAAAAATCAAAAAAATCTATCATTCTTTGCATTAGCTTTAATTGGTCAAATTTAGTTCATTGTTTGGAAATCAAAATTGGAATTAAAATATATCATTTTCAAGTTTTTGCATAGTATAATCAAAAAATTATCATGTTTAAAACCTAAAAATTGCTTTCTTTTACATACTTTCATTACACTTCATATTCTAGGGTTTTTTATTGCATCTATTTCTCCATTTTGGGTCCACCTAGGTTTTTTGAAACTTGTATGAGCTTCACAACCTAGTTTCCTATTACCAATACTATAGTGAGACATAGTTTGAGACTCATGTCATACCGCATTCCTACACACACCGTGGATTTTGAGTTTTCCAATTCTTTCACCCATAGTGTTGATACTAGTTAACCCACTATGGACCATAGCCTTGATACCTCATTTCCCATGACCACCTTACCCACAACCAATGTGAATTTTGTTGACACAATTGTTGCTAATTTCCCTCAACAAGAACTAAGCCAAATAGATGAAGATTTAGAGAAATTGCAAAACTTTGTGAGTTTTGAATACATTGTTGGTACTGCAATTCCTATCATAGATAACATGAGGAAAATGCTTGATAATGAAAAAGGAATAGAAATTGTGCATAGCTTATCTCATATCATTAACAACCATGTCCCTACAATGACTAGTTGTGCTCAAAATTTGGGGTATACTCAAATTCAAGGTGGAAATCCAATTCCTCATTCCACAACTATGACCTATATTCCAACACACTAATCCAATTGTTACAACAACTAAAAAACCTACTAGCAATGTCAATACTACCTTAGGTATTTCCACTAGGAATCCCTTTAGCTTTGTTCATTAAAATCTCATATCTCCTAATCCATCTCCCCTCAAAAACTTACACTTCACTTGCCGTCTGAATACATATACACCCCCACCTTATTCATCTCCATCCCACAACACAAAAAATGATCCCATCCTTAACCAACTCCTCCAAAATGTTTCATTCCTTTACAAACAAGTTGCTACATTAAATCAAAATCAAAATGGCCAACCTTCACAATATGTCAAAAAAAACCCTTTATCCTTGGAGATATTGAGAGAACAAATGCCACATGTCATAGAGATTCCTATATTTGAGAAATATGGTGGAAAAGGAGACCCTAGCAACCATGTCTCGGCATGCACAGCCTTATGTAGTGAATTCATTTTTTAGGATAAACTTTTGGCTAAAATTTTCCCTAGATCCTTGAAAGACACTACCTTGGAATGGTTTTGTTCCTTATCGAATAACTCAATCAGTTCATTCAATGAACTTTTTGATTCCTTTCTTAACCATTTCCAAGTGAAAATGGGTCCCAAGTGTTAGGGTTAGAGATGGCAGATCTAACAATTAAATGCAGATTTATAAAATAAACAAAGAAACTAAAACATACACAGAATAAATCATAACACAAAGAATTTAGCGTGGTTCACCCAATCTGGGCTACATCCACCAAACCGCAGCCATCCAATACTTTTATTATCCAATGTAAAACCTATTACAATCTTGCAAATAATCGTGTTTTTCATCATACTGTAACCCCCATCCCAACCCCTTTTAACAAGCTTTTAGAAGCTTCCAGAATTAGGGTTTTACAAAGTCGGTTTTCTTTCTTTTTCAGAGATTTTTCCTTTTTCGCTGATGACGTGGAAAAAATGGCAAAAAAAAAAATTTCTGGGGCTACCACCCCCGAACCCCCGCCCAGGGCCCAGCCTAGCCCCAGACCCCGGAAAGGATAGGGGGCCAGGGTGTACAGTATACCATGGGCTATACAGTATAGCATGATCAGTCACCACATACCAACAATCTCCCACTTGGAGACTAATCTCGAACGACACTGTTGCAGTTACAGCTCCCACTGAAAATAAGTACCTTGGACCTTGTTGCTCTGTTATACTTGAATTCAACCTTGAAGACCAACTGAAGCTGAAGAGGAGCTCAGCTTCTCCCTTCTCACTGCCTTCGTAAACATATCTGCTGGATTGACATCTGTATGTATCTTGTCTAGCTTGACCTGTCCATCTTCCAACACCGACCGAATGAAGTGATATCTCAATTGTATGTGTTTTGTTTTAGAATGTAAGGCAGAATTCTTTGCAAGATGTATAGCACTCTGACTGTCTGTAAATAAGTAATTTCCATCCTGTTGTTTTCCCAACTCATCCATGAAAAGTTGCAGCCATATCATCTCCTTTGTTGCCTCTGTTGCAGCAACATACTCTGCCTCTGTGGTGGATAAAGCAACCACCTTTTGCAATCGACAAATCCAACTCGCTACTGTCCCACCAACTGTAAATACATAACTTGTGGTACTTCTCCTGGTATCTATATCCCCTGCCAAATCTGAGTCAGCATAGCCTTTTAAATCAATATTAGAGCCCCCAAAACATAAACAATTATTGGATGTACCTCTCAAATACCTGAGAATCCATTTTACTGCATTCTAATGCTAAACTCCAGGATGACTCAAATACCTACTAACAACTCCTACGGTATGTGCAATATCTGGTCTCATTCATACCATGGCATACATTAAACTGCCTACAACTGAAGCAGATGGTACCTTGGACATTTTTTCTTCCTCCTCTTGTGTCTTTGGACACATATCCTTAGTCAATTTAACATGACTAGGAAAAGGTGTGCTGACAGCTTTTGCATTCTCCATATGAAATCTCTGCAACACCTTTTCAACATAATTAGCCTGAGATAAAAACAATTTTTCTATTTTCCTATCTCTACAAATTTTTCATACCAAGAGGATTTGCTTTCTTTGCGCCCAAATCCTTCATATGGAATTTTGCTAATTTGTTGTTTTAAAGCTCACTTATGCTTGATGGAAATGTTGAACCCATTTCTGACATGTCATCAACATATAAGCATAAAATAATGTAGTTGTCATTATCAACCTCTTAAAATAAACACAATGGTCAGAATTACACTGACTATAGCCTTGCTCAGCCATAAAACTATCAAATTTTAAGTACCATTGCCGAGGTGCTTACTTCAAGCCATATAAACTTTTCTTCAATCTGCACACTAGTTTCTCCTTACCTTTGACCTCAAATCCTTGTGGCTGGTCCATATATATTTCCTCTTCCAAATCACCATGGAGAAAGGTTGTTTTAACATCAAGATGTTCTAAATGTAAATCTTCAACAGTCACAATACTTAAAACAATACGAATAGAAGTCATTTTAACAACAGGAGAAAAAATCTCATCAAAATCAATACCCTTTTTCTGTGCAAATCCCTTTACAACTAATCTGGCTTTAAATCTTTTCTTACCTCCATCCTCCTCTTTTAGCCTATAAATCCATTTGTTTGGTAAAACTTTTTTACTTGCAGGCAACTTGCATAAATCCCAAGTCTGATTTTCCAGCAAGAAGTCCATTTCTTCTTTCATTCCATGCTCCCACTGAACTTTGGTATCCACCTACATAGCTTCATCATAATATTCTGGTTCACCAGCATTAGTTAACAGAATAGTATACAAAGAGGGAGAGAATCTTTCTAGAGGTCTACTTATCTGTGAAGATTGTATAACATTCACTAGAGTTTATGGTATTTGTTGTTGGTGTTGTTGCAGAGCATAAAGAACCACTGTAACATAATTATTTGGTGTATCATCCAACACTACATAATCATTTCTTTCTTCTCATGTTGTTGCCACTGATCTTTGTACAACACTTTCTCATTGAATATGACATCCCTACTTCTCACAATTTTCTGATTTTCAAAATCCCAAAGCCTATAACCAAATTCATCAATGCCATATCCAGCAAATACACATTTCTTTGATTTTGCATCAAGCTTGGTTCTATTTTCAGAATCTACATGTGCAAATGCTTCACAACCGAAGGTTTTGAGAAAAGAATAACTCACCTTCTTACCTTCCATGCTTCCTCTGGAATACCACAACCTAGAGGATTAGAAGGGCCTCTGTTGATTAAGTAAACAGCAGTGTTTACAGTCTCTGCCCACATTTTTAAAGGCAACCAGCGTAACCAATCTCATAGTCCTTACCTTGCGCTCCATTGTTGTTGTTCATACTTTCGGCCCTCCATTTTCTTATAGGAGTCCTTGGAACCGTTTTCTGCATTCTAAACCTTTGCTGATGGATGTTCACGAGCTTTTCCCTCTGAATTTCCTCCTCAAAATAACACCAACCAGCATCAAACATCAATGTATTGAACCAAAAAGAAATGGGTACTAACAGCCATTACCAAGATATTCCAATTTTTTGGCAAAGAACACAATCAAAAGAGCCCTAACTTCTTCATCAAAGTTTACTTTACAGAAGTTAATTGATTGGTGACCATATTAAACTCATTTAAATGATCGACAACTGACCCACCTTCTACCATTTTCATATTGAATAAATTCATAAGAAATACCTTATTCAAGGAAGGCTTTTCATATAACTTTGCTAGGGTTTCCATCAACTCTTGAGTTGTCTTTGTTGTAATATTAAATGCCACCGATTGTGCCAGGCATAGACGAATACTACCAAGAGCCTTTCTATCCAAGATCTCCCAGTCCTCATCTGACATTGCTGCAGGTTTCTTGGCTTTCCCTTCCAATGGCGCCATAAATCCTTCTGATAGAGATAGTCCTCCATCTGCATCTTCCATAACTAATAGTTCTGCCCATTAAACTTCTCAACCTTCTTACCTCGTGCGCATCCCCACTTTCGACCGTGAGACTCCCTTTCCTTCCTGGAGCGATAATCGAAACACAACTCACTCAATACCACTTGTTAGGGTTAGAGATGGCAGATCTAACAATTAAATGCAGATTTATATAATAAGGAGAAACTAAAACATACACAGAATAAATCATAACCAGAGAATTTAACGTGGTTCACCCAATTCGGCTACATCCACCAAACCGCAGCCATCCAATACTTTTATTATCCAGTGCAAAACCTATTACAATCTTGCGAATAATCGTGTTTTTCATCATCTTAACCCATCCCAACCCCTTTAACAAGCTTTTAGAAGCTTCGGAATTAGGAACACAAAGTCGGTTTTCTTTCTTTTTCGAAGATTTTTCCTTTTTCGCTGATGACGTGAAAAAAATGGCAAAAAAAATTTCTCATGGGCTGTCGCCCCCGAACCCCTGCCGAAGGCCCAGCCTGACCCCAGACCCTAGCAAGGACAGGGGGCCAGGGTGTACAATATACCATGGGCTATATAGTATAGCATGATCAGTCGCCACATACCAACACCAAGATGACCTTAGTTGATTTAATGCATTGTAAAGAAAAAAAGATAAAAAGGTCACTAATTTCATAGCATGATACCAATTGCTTTACTCACAAATAAACATTAAGATTCCTAATGCCAACTTTCAAAGAATGTTTATAGCCAACTTTCATATCAATATTCAAGCTAAACTTCAAATTTTGAAGTTTCCCTCCTTTACACACTTGTGTGTGGCCCTTCATGATTATCAAAATTTGGTTAGTCATCATGAAGCAAAAACTCCTTCTAACAATTATGATAAATCCAAAATTGTGCCCCAAAAAAATTTCCAATATTTCAAGAAAAACAATAAAGTCTTTTTGCAAATAAACACACCTCAAACAAGACAACATGTTAACACCCAAGTGGCTGCAATAAAAATGAAAAATCCATATACATTTAGGGAGAGGAGTAGACAATTTACCACTTTACCTAATACCCTTCATTCCATCATGTTGCAACTTTTGAGTAAGAACTTAGTTACCTTACCTCCTATTAGAGACATCAATACAACTAAGCCCTTACCTCCAAACTTCAACTCGAATGCCTTTTTCCATTATCACTGACAAAATGGACACGATACAGAACAATGTAAGCATCTTAAAAATATTGTGCAAGACCTCATTTATTCTAATCACATCCAAATTGGTGATGTTAATGATCAAGGAAATCAATTTGTTGCCCCACCCAACCAAAATTTGTAAATTTTTACCAACCCCATGTCTAATCATAATATCTCTTTTGTGAAAGCTAATGATTCCAAAAATGATGTGATGAGTGTTGACAAACTTGAAGATGAGAATAATGAAAATATGAATGAAAATGAATAATACTTGCAGCATGTGGTTGGATTCATTGATGTGCAACCTCGTAAGGGCCAAACCAAAATTCCCCTTGACATAGCTTTCTCACAAAATGGCATAATTAGATGTGCACCTGATGGTCCTCTTTATATAGCTAGAAGAATCAATGAAAAGCCTACTAATAGGATATTAATTGATCTCATGTATGTAGAGAATGTGATCACCAAGGAATTCTTATTTGTACATGAACTTTATTAGGATTCTTATGGACAACTGAAAGCATGGATCAAAATGCATAATGGTTTTGCTTGACCTATGATAGGATCGATCACTCTTCCTTTACAAGTTGGACCAAAAAAATTAAATGTATCATTTCCTATCATCCCGTTGTCAGACCAATTATGTGTGAAGCTTGGTTACCCATGGCTACTCTCCATGGATGTTGTCTCATCAGTAGTTCATAAATATTTAAATTTTCCATTTGGAAATGAGATTTTTATTGTGCGCCATAGTGGTTTTAATCATGTGTCTTCCCGTGGGAATTTCTCATTGGATTTGTTTTGGCTTGAACCTATGGAACCTATTAAGCCTCATGAGGACTTATTTTTCAAATATTATCATTTAAGGAAAAGCGCATAGAAAAGTTATCACTTAGCAATATGCCTCAACCCATGATTGAGTCTCCTATTGTTGATGAGACCATGACTGAACCAAAATCCCTTCCAAGTAACCAAGACCAACTGATGAAAAATCTTTCACCTATTTCCTACAAAAGATCAAGAGATAACCAAATAAGTCCTATTGTTCTTCCTAAGATCAAGCAAGTTTATAAAGTTAAGGAGAAAGTGGTTAAACAACCTCGCATGGTTCGTTTTGTTGCTCCCTTGCAGGAAGAAAAGAAACCTAGGGTTGATAAACCTGCTCCTACACAATAACAACTTGAAAATTGTGCAAAAAGAAATAGAATTGCTAAAGAGCATAGGCATAGGCATCGTGCTATCATTCATAGGTTAAAAGAAGAAACTAAAACAAAAAATCAAGATCAAACACAAATTGAAACAAAGCATAATGATCCTCCACCTTCACCATAAAAAAAGCAAGAAACTTCTATGGAAATTGTCATTAGGCCTCTTGTTTTGATTAACTTGGATAATGATGATAAGATTACTAAAATTGATGAGGAAATGCATAATGAGTTGAATTTATTATTTTCCTCTTCCATGAGCTTAGATGATAACAACCATGATGGTCCTCCTAACAAGAGTGACTCACCACATGTTGAACTTGGTGATGCTCCTAATACAACACTTGTTGTTGTCCCTTTGGCTAGTTTTTTCCTTTTGCATACGATGAACAAGATTGGGATGTGGATGACCTACTATAGGTTCAATTGCATGTGCCCTACTAGTCTTTGTCTTCATGTTCTTTATGATTGCATGTGTGTAATGTGATCCCCTATACTATGTTGCTTGGTGTGTCTTTATATGTTTGTGAGCCTAATTTGGATGACCCTTGTCACTTTGTTAGTGCAAGGATACAAAGGAATCAAATTTGTCATGACATTCCTCTATTTGAATCTACATTCTTATATATGTTGTAACCTTTATCCTTTGTCTTGTGTTTTCTTTTTGGGGATGACGCAAGGCGTTGAGACATTTACGTCTCTTCCATGTTGACCCAAAAGCATCTATATATTCTCTCTCTGTGTCATTCTTCCTTAGTGCTTTTTGTTCCATGAGTCATTTGGGGAATGATGATGGTTCCAAGCTCAATTATATCACAATAGCAACAACAATGCTAACCCCGGATCCATGGATCTCTTATGTGTTATCTTAGGATTGCATATGGGGGGAAACCCTCCTTTCCATGACTTAGCTCTATCTCATAAACATATGTTTACATAGGGCTTTATGAAGAAAGCTCTCATGTATTGGAATTTATCATGTTCTACTTTGAAGTAATTTCTCACAGCATGGTGTTTAGCAATTTCTTTAAAGTGGGGGAATATGCGTCCCCGCTCATTGTTTGCTTTGAAGTGTGGTCTTCTTATTTCTTGTGATGTTTCTTCGTAATGGTGTCATTGGGTTTGATGTTCTTCAAGATTGATACCTTTTTGAGCATATGGCATTCCTCTTAGTGGTGATGCTATAGATTGCATTCCCTAAGTTGTGAATATTTTATCTTCGACTAGTCCTCTCTTGGAGAAATTAGGCACAATGCTCCCTAAGAGGAGACTGTTCATGAACTAAGAAAAACTCTTTTGAATATCATATTGCATGTATCAAGGCCACCAAGCATAACACAGCTTGCTTTCCAATGGAGCCTTTTGCTAGCCTTGTGACCATTTGTGTGGAACCTTATCAAAGTTATCAAGAGGTATAACTTTGGTATAGTTAGTATAATGGGAGCCTATAAATAGGCACATCTTCCCATTACCCACTTTTTTGGGGGCTCACCTAGTGGACAATGGATATTTCACTAGCCCGTGTGAGCGCATTTGGTTTGTATAGTGGAAAGTAGGTTTCCAATTGTAAACATTTTTGGACAAAAAACTAAGGCTTGATCCATATCTAGATGGACAAACAATTGAAACTTGATCCACCCCTCTCTTTCTCTTCTCTAATTTTGACATTGTATGCTTGTGTATCTTGTCTTGCTACTGCATATTTAACAAAGGTATGTGTCTCTTTGTGCCTTTGTTGGTTTGGCATGAGATATTAGATCTTGGGGGTTTGGTCATCCTCCTTGAACTTTGTTGTCTTATCTTTCCAACAATTGTACAATTAGACCTGTCTTTACACTTGTTTGACTACTTTAGTGTGAGTTTGAGTGCATACTCATCCTCTCACTAAAGTGGGGGCTAAATGTAGTGTCCAAAAATGTACTTTACATTTCACACTATGTTTAGTCCCCTAATTTAAATGGGCTTAATTAAGCCTCTAATTTCCTAAATTTTGCATTTACAAGCCTAATTAATTGCAATTTCCAAAGGGGGAGTTGTGATTTAATTAATGCATTTATCATTATTAACACCCTGAAATGAATAGGTCCTGATTATTTAGGTCAGGGTCCATTCACCCTTGGCTGAATGGGGCCCCCTTAAGATCACAATTTCAAATTTTAAACATTTTTTTGGCAACATCTTAAGGTCCTAAATTCAATTTTTAAGTGTCAACTTGTAATGTTTAATTTTTGGGAAATTAGAAAATTGTCTATAAAAGCAAGGTCTTTTATCAATTCAAATCCTAGGACTTTCATGTAATCTTCACAAGAGAAAATATCATTGTCAAAAGTGTTCAAGAGAAGATTTCTTAAGCATTTGTTACAGCATTCAAGATCTCAAGAATCTTGTCAAAGTTATCAAACATCATTCATGTTTTTGGAGCTAACATTGTGATGTAGGTTTCAAGTTTCAAATCGAGATTCAAGATATCAAATCAAGATCACATCAAATCCATTTCATGCAAGATCTACTAAATCGCAGTCCTTCAAGGGTTTCAAATCAAGGGTTTGGTGACTTGCAACATAGCACTTTTTCATTCAACATTCCTTTCATGTTTCATTGTTTCAATTCAAGGTTTAATTACCAAAATGAGGTTTGAACAAGGAAAACCCCTGTTCACCAAAAACAAACAATTTTTCCCTCTTTTGTTTGTGTTGTAAATATTAGGTTGAAGGATTGAAGATCTATCAAAGTGCAAAATTGGAAAAGTTATCAAAGTTGCAAAAGTTGTCAAAGTTGTCGTCAAGCCATGGAAACTCACCTACAGGATTTATTTTTGACTTTTCGACTATGAAATCTAGAGAATTTGAGAGTGCAGACATAGGACCAGATGACCTAGAAATTGATTTCAGAAAGCCCTACAAAGACTCATTCACCCTTGGGAGAATGAGTCCTAGAGGACACTAAACAACAACAATTTGATAACAGGTGCAAAAATACTAAACCTTCTCAAATATTTCTAAAATTTGCAAGTTCTAATAGATTAAGGTTTAATCTTTTGATTTCATGTTTTACATTGCATTTTTGGGTTAATTTACTATTTTTAGTCTTTCTCCCAAAATTTTTGTTTTAGAAAATCTACCCCATCCAATATCATAAGGAGAACAAGATCTACTTCAAGGTTGACTCACCTAAGGGCTGAAATTCAACCTTGGATTAAGGGATCTCTTTTTCTTAATGAAATAGAGGAAAATAGGTGCATTATACCCCATTTTGCCATTTCTATTTATAGTAAAATTGGTAAATCCCTCATTTTAATGAAGTGCTCATTTTTCTATGTTTCATGTATTTATTATATATGATTGAACATTGTGTTAGTGATTTTAGTTTGTGACAAAGTGAAACTAGTTGATGATAGTAAGTCATCAGTAATAAATGTGTGCATAGAATGGGAAATTGGATACTCTCATGGTTAATACTAAAGACCTGGATAGGTGGTAGTTTCCAAGTCCCAAGAGGTTATGTGAACGTAGCATGGGTATTTTAGGTCAAAAAATATCCTAGTCTAGTCATTTATCAACTCAATAAATCAGGACTTGAACAAGTGGCAGTTTCCAAGGCCCAAGTTGTTACGTGAATGCAACATGGGTGTTCTAAGTCAGGAAACCATATCCAATCTAAATGGATGATGACTTTAATGAAGTTATTTCCTTTTAAATGTAAATTGGTATGATAAGTAACCATTGGTCAAATAGTAGAAGGTCAAATAAGGTTCTCCAAGTCGAGTAGGGTGGGTGAACAAACGACTTCTCTCCAAGAAAGTAGCGATTGTATGTATCACAAATACTTTGGCCAAAGTGAGTGCAGTAATCTTTGTATGCACTTGTTGATTCACTATGACCCAAATTGCTTAACTATTCAGAGATGTCTTACATAGTTGGAAGGAATCCATAGTTGAATGACGATATTAGTTAAGTAGGGCACAACACCAGAGCTCAGCTAGAAAAACTAAGAGGGTTCTTAACTATACCCTTCATTGAAAGGTGGGGCCACTTCTAGTTAGGAAGGTGTGTGGGGGACTATTGGTTCAAGGTTGGAGGTAAAGCACGTGGGTGATGCTCTCCCTCTTGCAGATGGCATGTCAAGTCTTGGAAGATAAAATGTATCCAGATATGGGATCTCTAACCTTGTACCTTTATGTTATTGTTATATCTTATTTAATTGAAATCATTCATGTTGAAATGCATAAAGTTAACAGATTATTACTCTTTTCAATTTGAAAAGAATGATTAGATAATATGACATATTTATGTATAATCAATTATGCAGTTACATTTTTTGTTTTGCAAAGAAAAAAAATGTGTTTCTCATTTACTTATGATGTTATTTATTAACTGCTTGGTAAATAAATCCTGATAATTTCTTCTTAGAAGGAGATGGATGTTACATAGATGTTGACTCAAAAAACATAGACATCATAGCAAAGAACAAGGTGGAAATGTCAATATATGGCACATGGTGAATTGGAAAAAACATGGAAAACTTGAGGCCTTCACAATAGCACAACAAAAAGTGAAATATCCTAAAAATTAATTAAAATCTATAAAATAGAGAGTAGCAAAGGCTAGAACAATAGGTTAGAATGTTACTAGACTATTAAAAACTATAAAACTAAGAAATGTAAGATGAAAAGTGATGGAAATGAGGAGCTTTTTCTTCGAGAGCAGAGATGTCAACTTAAAAAAAAATGTCATAGTAAAGTGGATGCATTGACTAGGAGTAGAAACATTGAAACTCGAGTCATCAATCTACGATGGAAACAATGCAAGAAATCAGATGTGTCACTTTAACAAATGAACATGTCAAACTAGTATGTGGGAAAAAGATGCAAAAAATCTATTAAAAAAAATGAGTTAATTTGCACCAAAGCCATTAGAAAATAACATAAATCAATAATATAAAAAAAGCCTACACAAATAACAAAAAATGTTAGAGAATGTTAGAGGAAAAGTGAAGATAAAATATAATGGTATGAGCTCTGCTAGGGTTTTCTTGTGTCTGTGGTCATCCTTGGCCTCTCTTGCGTCATACCACACCATTGGCACTGGATTTTTCTCTTTTCTTATGTGTACAACCGCATTTATTGTGATTTTTTTATTTTAATATGCCTTCAACCGACTCTAACCCAACAATTCATGTTGGTGTTGGCGGTTCATTGGCTTTTCTCAATGGCTCCTTCGAACAAACGACCTTGGAAATTTGTTCTAAAAGTGTTTCATGAGGTAAGTCTTTTGACTCCCCAACTGATGTGGTTTTACCTTTGCCTAATTTTGATTATGCTTGTCAATGGCTTGAGCAACATACTCTTATTGGGTATTTTGTTGGGAGGACTCCTCCTGAAAGTGTGCTTCAAGAATGGGTCCACAAGGCTTGGGTCCCTCATGGGGTCTGCCTTGATATGGTCCAAAATTTAACTAAGGGTTTTTTTCTTTTTTCACTTTGTGGAGGTTAGTCATGTTCAGGCAATCCTAAATCATGGTCCCTGGTATGTTTGGTCTTCTATGTTGGTTTTCCAATCATGGACCTAGGACTTTGCTCTCTCAGATGACACCAAGTTATGGGTCCTGGTCTAGATTGAGTTTCTAGATTTTCCTTTGCCTTGTGTGCCTTTTCTGAGTCATATTGCATCCTCTCTGGGGAAGGTCATTTGTATTGAGCTAGATAGGTTTTTCCAGGCCCGACCCCAGAAACGAGTCTGTGTTGAAGTGGACCTTTCACAAGATTTGAAGGAATCCATTGAAATTCAAATTGGAGCTCTCTGAAATACCCAGAAGGTCACTTATTTTAATCTACCTAACATGTGTTATATATGTCAGTCCATAGACCACAAGATCAAGGATTTCCCTTTGGCAGTTCCTCGTACTCCTTCTCCATCGCGGGAGTCTGAAAAGCATCGTTAGGTAGATAATTTTGTTGCCAAACTTGACGAAAAATGGACCATGGTCATGAACTATAAAAACAAGTCCAGTGGCTCCGAGATTGTTTCCAAAGTCCCTAATCCAACTAAAAATGTTTCAAACCCTTTAGCGAAGGGGAAAGAGGCCCCAGTTGGGGCTGATAATATTCTAGCACGGCCCAGGACGAAGGCTACACCTCAGCCTGGTGGTGTTATGATAGCATAGTCAAATGCTTCTCCTCCCGTGATAGGGGCTCAACAAAAATCTTGCAGTCCTTCTCCGCCATTAGAAGAAGGTGAATTTGTGTAGGAGTAATAGAGATTTTCTTCTCTGAATATTCAAATTGGATCAGTTCCGCTAGATTTTTTGCAAAATTTCTTCTCTACTCTGAATGAGGAGTCGGACTCTGACGATATGGAGGAGTTTCACTCATGAATTTCCTCTCATAGAATGTTTGAGGTCTAACAGACCTCTCCAAAAAGTATTCTATTAGGGATAATTTGCATAAGTATACTAGTATTGAAGTGCTTTGTCTCCAAGAAGTTAAAATCACTGGTTTTTTGCTCGTGTCGGCTTGTCGTTCTATTTGGCCAGCCAGTCAACTGTTTTGTACCAGTCATGAAGTTGGGTGTGGCAGAGTTGTCACCATTTTTTCCCCATGGTGGCATGCTTGTGTGGTTGACCACGGGTCTAACCCGACACATTGGCTCGTCTAGATCCTTCTCAACATTGATAATCATTCCTTTGGGATTATTAATGTTTATGCTTCTAATGATGCTATGGAACGCTCTATGCTTTGGTGTTGGATTATTGATTCATTGTCAGTTGCTACTTGGATATTGTGTGGGGATTTCAATATGGTTGAAATGGTGTATGATAAAGATGGCACTCTGCCATTCATATGGGCAGCTAGAGAACGGGAGGCGTGGTTTTACATCCGTAATAAATTGGGGCTCTTTGATCCCAATATTGGTAGTCCCCATTCTTATTCCCTCTAGCACACTCGGTGTAATTATCGCGCTGGCTCTAACAAGATATTTAAGTGCCTTAATTGTGCCATGATCTCATCTCAATCTTTCTTCTCTTTTGATAGCTCTTTGCTTCTGGTTAAGCCATTTGTTGATGTGACTTTGTCAGATCATTTCCCCATTTCTTTTCATATTGAATGGGAGACAAGACAACCTTGAGCTTGTAAGACGTAGTTCTATTTGAACACATCTCTACTATCACATCAGCCCACGTTGGCCCACATTTGTAGGGTCTAGAATTTAGAGTGCAAGTCATCTCATAATATAGCCTGGATTAATCAGTAGAATGATGTTATCACTCGCACGACTAGGTTTCTCTGCATTTATGGGCGACAACTGGCCATTTTTCACCGATAATCTTATGAGGCTACCATAGCCGACCTGCACTTAGCTGCTGTGGCTTTGGCGGCTAGCCCTTTCTCCCCATCATTGCAAGTCAGGGTGGTAGAATTAAGACACAAAAAATAAGTTACAGATAATTATACTGCCAAATGTGCACAAATCAAAGCCAGATTGCACTGGTTAAAAATTGGCGACTGTGCCTCCAAGGAGTTTTTTCTGGCCTTGCATGTCAGACACTCTTCTTCAGGCATTCAAAAATTCAAAGATGGAATCCAAGTGCTTTTTGAGCTACCTTACATTCTCCAAGCCTTACTTAGGCATTATGAACAAGTTTTCACTGCTCAGGAGTATACGTCAGAGTGAGCAAACCCTCCAGGATTGCCTTGTTGTTGTGCCAAATAGGCTATCTTCAACCTAGAAGGTTCTTTGCGAGCAATTGCTCACTGTTGAAGACTTGAAGGAAGTCATTCATACCATGGTGAATGACAAGGCCCTGGGTGTTGATGGCTTCCCTTTTGAATTTTACAAGACCCTTTGGGATTGTGTTGGGAAAGACTTACATAAAGTCTATCATGAGGCTTTTCATTCCAAATCCTTGGGTAATATAATTAATAAAGGAAATATTAAATTCATACCTAAGCTTGGAGATCCTGAGGATATCTACAATTGGCGGCCTATCACACTCCTCAATGTCTCTTACAAAATCATTACTAAAGCTTTGGCTCTGAAAATTCGCCATCTTTTGCCTCAGATTGTGCACCCGAAGCAAAC
Source organism: Sequoia sempervirens (assembly GCA_007258455.2). Classification (NCBI taxonomy): domain Eukaryota; kingdom Viridiplantae; phylum Streptophyta; class Pinopsida; order Cupressales; family Cupressaceae; genus Sequoia; species Sequoia sempervirens. Next base: position 39,558,844 of record VDFB02281492.1, read on the forward strand.
TGGTTTTATTAAATCCAAATTTATTTTGGATAACATTATTGTTGTGTGGGAAGGTATGGAGTGGGCTAGGCATTCAAACCAGAAAGCCATTTTTCTCAAAATTGATTTTGCTAAAGCCTATGACCACATTGAGTGGCCTTTCATTCTTGCCATGTTAAAAGCCTTGGGGTTTGGGCCTAACTTCATTTAGGTTGTCAAAATGCTTTTCTCAGACGCCTCTACTTGTATTACCATTAATGGCTGCCAATCTTCTTCTTTTGATTTATTCTACTCTATTTGGTAAGGATGCCCGCTTGCTCCTTCTTTTTATGTGCTTGTTTCTGAAGGATTTGGTTATTTGTTGGCCAATGTAGTTTCTCAACAACATGTTAGAGGCATTTCCCTACCTAACTCCCAAGCTCAACTTGTTAATTTGGCCATTTTTTGATGACTCTTTCCTCACCCTTTTGGAGAAAGAAAATAATATTAAGGCGGCTCTTGAATGTCTTCACATTTTTTTTCTTGCATCTGGCTTTGCCATTCAATGGCATAAAACTATGTGCTACAGGAAGTCTATTTTGCCCACTCCTCACTAGTTTCAGTAGTACAGTTGGAAATGGATTGTGCCAAGGGAAATCTTTGGATTTCTGGGCATTCCCTTCGCCTTCCAGGATTCTCCAACTGAATTGTGCAAGTTGTTCTCTCCGAGATTGAGCAAAATTTGGCCTATTGGATTACCAAGCCTCTTTCTCTGGCAAGTAAATTTCAAGTATGCTCTAAGATTTTGGTTGCTACACATGAACTTATTACTCCTCTTGTTGGGCTCCTTCAAAAGCCACCTATGCCAAGCTTGAAAAGCTACTTCAGGGCTTTCTTTAGGCCTTTGTGGAGTCCCATAGAGGGTTTCACCATGTTGCCTGGAAGTTATGTTGCTTACCTAGAGACTCTGGAGGTCTTGGGCTGCTCTCCACTCAACAACAAGGGACTTCCTTGTGTTTGAAATGGATGATTCGAGCCCTTACTAGAGATGAAGCCTAGAAAATTCTCCTTAGGCATTGCATCCAATTTGGCTTTCCTATTCACAAACCCGCATGGAAGGGGATTGGCTTTCAAACCCTTCTAGTTATGAAGGAACCAGTCCAAATTGTGGGAAATTTCATGGCCAAGAGTATTTGGAAAGCCTAGGAAGCGGTTAAGCCTTGGCTCCACTAGTCTAGCTCTAGCTTTCATGATCGGCTTTCGCTCAACCAGCAGAACATTTAGTGGTCACCCCTCTTTTCCAGTAATGGTCATCCATTGGCCAAATCACCTTAGCTTAAGGCACTAAGGTTCCACAAAAAAGGAATTCAAACTTTGCAGCATGTGTTTCACAGACCCACAATGTGCAGTATTCCATGGGAAGATTTTTGTGTTCTCTATTGTATTCAAAACCAGGACTGTGATACTTATGATGGTCTGGTGAATGTTATTCCTATAGATATGCTTCATAAAATGGGAATTTGTGGGTCTAAGCCTTGGTGGAAGGACTGGAAGTGGTACCCAGACACCCCTTTCAGGAATTACAAGCCTAGGCTTGGCTATATGTGGCTTTTACTTCATTTTCCTATGATTGAAAGTTTGAACCAAAGGTGGCTTATTCAATCCTCTGCTCATGTCTAGCAAAAAATATTCACTGCCACTTGGTCTGTAAGTGTTGAGCCAAAACTTACCCACTTTCCTTGGTGTATTCTTTTCCAAGGCTTTACCTATGGGGTCTCAGCTTGTTCACTTGGGGGTCTAGGACCCTTGATACCCTTTTTGTGGGAAAGTTGAGCCCTTTAAGCATCTCTTCTGGTTTTGCACTAGAGCTCAACATTTTTGGAATTGGATTCATGACTTCTTTCATCCTTTCAGATCGGAGCCCTTCTCCTAGCATATGGTTTTGTTGGGAGATTCACCCAGACATCCTGCTAAATATACCCAGCTTTGGCACACTTTTAGGGTGGAAATCCTCTTTAGTATCTAGAAAGATAGAAATGTATGCATATTTTTTCACACCCAAATGGATAAAAATATTTATTTGTATTCTAAAGCTATTATTTTCTCTAACGTTCTTTTGTGGATCCAAGTTCAAGCAAACAAAGTTGCACTTGAGGTTGCTCACCTTCAAGTGCTTCTGGATCATTGGGGAAATTCCTCGTGTACTGTGGCTCAGGTGCTCACTTCTCCCACTTCCTCTCACAGTTGGTCACCCTCTCGAGGCCGGCAGCGGAGTGGCTCTACTCGCCCCCGCTCTCAGCCTCCTCTTTGACGTAGTTCCCGCCCTCCTCAGCAATCTCGTTCTCCTCCTCTATGAGCTGACCAAGGGTGGCCCTCTCGAGGAGCGGCGGGGAGTAGCGGTGGCAGTTCTAGGTGGCCCTCTAATAATACTCCTAGTAGCAGCAATGGCGGTTCCAAGTGTTGAGCTGAAACTTACCCACTTTGCTTGGTGTATTCTTTTCCAAGGCCTACCTGTGGGGTCTTGGCTTGTTCCCTTGGGGGTCCAGCACCCTCGGTGCCCTTTTTGTGGGCAGGTTAAGTCCTTTAAGCATCTCTTCTGGTTTTGCACCAGAACTCAACAGTTTTGGAATTGGATTCATGACTTCTTTCGGCTTTTTAGACTAAAACCCTTCTCCTGGCATATGGTTCTGCTAGGAGATTTGGACAGACTTCCTGCTAAATATATCTAGCTTTGGCACACTTTTAGGGTGGAAATCCTCTTCAATATCTAGAAAGATAGAAATGCCTGCATATTTTCTCACACCCAAATGGATAAGAATGTTTCTTTGTATTCTAAAGCTATTATTTTCTCTAACGTGCTTTTGCAGATCCAAGTTAAAGCAAACAAAGTTTCACTTGAGGTGGCTCACCTTCAGGTGCTTTTGGATCATTGGGGCAATGCCCCATGTACTGTGGCTCGGGTGTCTGCTTCACCCACTTCCTCTCATGACTGGTCACCCTCTCGAGGCCAGAAGCAGAGTGGATCTACTTGCCCTCGCTCTCAACCTCCTCTTCAACATGGTTCCTACCCTCCTTGGCAATCTCGTTCTCCTCCTTTGTGGACTGGCCAAGGGTGGCCGTCTAGAGGAGCGACAGGGAGCAGCAGTGGCGATTCTGGGTGGCCCTCTAATAATACTCCTGGTAGCGGCTCTAGTTGGCCAGACTCTAGAAAATGTTTTCCATGTCTGGCGCTTGCAATCTCACCCCAGTGTGAGGAAGATAAAGAGAAGGAAAAGGAAGCTAGCAATGGCTAGGGTCCTCTTGACATCACTCCAGACCCCGTTGATGTATGGGGGAAAAAAATGGATGATAGAAGCCCTCCTGGCTCTATTGGTATTGCTTTGGCCACTTAATGGCCTTTTTATCTATGTTTGTAATCATGGACTTCTGGGCTAGGCCCATGTGACTGGTTATTTTTTGGATTTCTAGGTGTGGCCCATATGACTCTCGGGGTGTGCCTTCTGATGGAACCCTCAAAATTTGGCTAAATTTTGTTCCATGTTAAAACCCTCATGGTATTGCTTTCCACAACATCTTAAAATATTTTTTCAATCCATTGACTCCCTGTTACTCATTGCCATTTTTTTTAATATATTTTTAGTCATTTGTTGTCATTGGGTAACCGACCCTTCCATCCTAAGTTTGGACCATTTCATTTTATAAAATCAGGTAAGGATTTTTTAGCCCCAAATACTTTTTATATTTCACAACTTGGAGGCTTTTGAATCAATCTTTGTCCTAGAAGGTCCCCTTCCTAAAAACAACTTGAGAGCATGTGCATAAAACTTTCACTTAAGTCCTGATGACCTTTGTAACTCATTGCTCATCGCTGGTTTGTTTATAAGTTTACACTATGCAATAGTGATGAGTGATGAGCGGTACTTTCCTTTGATATTGCTCAACTCTATAATAGCGATGAGTGATGTTCTTATTGCTCTTATCACTCATCGCGAATGGCCATTGGAATGAACATTTGTAATGGCGATGAGCGATATGATGTTACACCATATGATCGTGGATGTATTGTAAAAAGTTGTTCTCACATTAACGATGTGCAATGAACCTTATAAATAATGTAAATTGTTCATCATTGATTGCTTGCACAATGTATGAGGAGAATTAGCGATGAACGGAGGCCTTATCGCTCATCGCAGATTTACCTTAGAACTTGAATTCTAAAATGGTGATGAGCGATGGGTGCTTTCTAAAAGGGTTTCTCTCTCACTAAAATAATATGATCATATGAGAGATGTTTTTATGATGTTTTTTCTATGCAGGTACCGACATTACATCTCCTATCGTGGATAAAGTCTTGAGAGCAATGTTTAAGTCAGTGACACATGACGAAGAAATAAATATGACTAAGAATCAGGCCATTGAACCAAAGGTTGAAGAATATCGCTAGGAAATTTGCATTGTTGATAGAGTAAGGCAGAGACAAGCTCAATCGGTGACAAGTGATGGTCACTACACGGAATAGGCCATCTAGCAAATTTTGAAGATTCAACATAAAGCAAGGGAAAAGCAGTAAGAAAATTGAGGACCGTTGATAAAGTTTTAAAGCAGGATAATCCAATGGACTGAAGATCACTACACAAATGCTTACATCAAAGATCAGGATCAGTGATGAAGTAATGAAGTGTGTAAAGAAAGTTTCCCTCTAAGATAAACTTGTCTTGTGTACTTCACTAGTATTAATGAAAGAAAAAATTAGGTTTGTGATACATGTTGATTGATAGGTTGCAACACCTGAGTTGGCATTGTTGTTTCCCATGGATGAAGTTTTAATTGTTTTAAAAGCAATGGTTCAGATTCAATCTTGAGCCGTAAGTTACCAACTTGCTCGCATGAGGAGATTTCAAGTCATTAACCTTACATGCTTCAACTTGCCCATTTATTGTAGATCACTCGAGTGATCTTTCATGTCATGATTCATTTTGCAATGAATAAGGGTCGAAGGTTGATAAGCAAGTGTGTGAGGACTGAATTTTCTTGAGAAGTGTGTAGATATTCTAAGGTAGGTGGATCTATCATGATGATCCAAAAATATGAGGGGTTGTGTTTGTTTTAGCCTAAGGGAGGTCTTGAGAATAAAGTTGGAATGCATGGAGCTTCTAATACACCAAAAGGAATAGTAGGAACCGGAAAATTCAAGGAGTATAATGCCAAAGAAATTTACCATCCAGAAGAGCAGATAGTTTTAGAAGAATTAGTCAAACATAGAGAGAAGAGGATGGTAAAATATAATAAAAGGGCATGGATGGAGGGTGAGCGTTGCAATCCCTATCCAAAGGAATGCAATTCTCCATGTAAGGTTTCTAATGTCCCTTCAGACAGTGAGGGAGACGCTAATCCGAAGGGAAATTATTTTTTCTTCTCTCTAGTACTATCGAGGAATCCCGAGGAGGTGGTGGTGACAGTTTCTCCAGTCCCACCACAAAAAAAACATGGGCGAATGTCCTCTGGGGTTGAAGACTCAGGGTGATGATTGTGCCTTTTTTTTGTTTTTGATGATACCATGCCTTTTTTGTTAGGAATGTCCTATTCAATATTCATGTGATTTCTTGTTTCATGTGCTGAGGTGGAATGAATTCGGGCTAGTGTGTAGGAGTACCAAAATAGCGAACCTTGGCAGAATGTGTATTGTATCTGGACAATATACAACTTTGTGTTGGAACTGCTATTGGAGAATCTTCTTTGGTCAACAAGGATGAGGATTCAACATGGTCACAACAAACTCTGCCATTCGAGGAGCTGGCGTGTATTCATTCAAGGAATGTGGAAGGTGGTCTTTTACTCTTCCATTTTCCTAGAATGATTACGTATAACAAACTAGGAATATCTCGAATTCTGGTACAAATGAAATGAAATGTAAGTGTAATTAAGCCTGATGCTTGTTGCTCCCTTGTTCTATAAAAGGGATTTCAGGGCTTATTACAAGGGTGGAGGATTCTGGAGTCTTAATAGAGTTTTAGGAAAAGGCGAAGTTCAGAAAAAGGAAAAATAGAATAGAATTTTGAAGTAGTCCAGTAGTTTTGTATTGGGTAAGAAGTCCTATATGTAATAGTCTTAAATGAGTTCTATAGAAATTATTGATATCGAAACATAATATCAGTCAAGAAAGTGATACTCTCCTATGTATGTCCATTTCAAAGTTATGAATGAGTAATACTAATGGTATTATCATTTGTCTTCAAATGTTTTATTTGAATGCATTACTCTGTTTTCAGCTTTAATTCAAAGAATTAATTCAATGCTTGAATAGGGTTATGAATTTTGTGAGAGATGACTTAGGATTACTAAGAAGTAGACGTTTTCTTGCACAGAGAGTTTTCGTAAATGCAAAGCAATACGAAGATAGTCTATTTCTTCCCTAGACAAGTGATTTATGTATTACTAATCCTCTTACATACTTGACTCTGTTCTCCCAATTGATTAAACACTAGTCATTTAATCATAAAATATTGTATACAGTGAACCAATAGTTTTCCTAGCTCTAGACTTCTGAGAAGATGACACTTAAATAGAAAATCTCTACAAGAGTAGTGGAATTATTTTCGATTCCTAGCAGATAGTAAATCCTTCATGGAAAATCTACCAAATCTTGAATGAAATTGATTTTATCTGCAAATGAGAGGAATAAATCTATGGATAAAATGTATCACTAATTAATTATATTGCACGAAAATGCAATTGGGATTACCCTCCTGGGTTTCACAAAGCCTGAAGTGAAGGAGTATTGACTTAGAAATCCTATGCTCATTGTGTTGGCCACTAACCTAATAGTTCTTCATTATAGGATTGTTCGGTTCTGCTGGAAAAATCACCAACAGCTTCTTACCACCCACTTTTTTTTTGTGAATATGTATTTTAATCTTTAACTTAATATAGATTAGTGCCTATTCATCAAAAAATGAAATATAATTGTCAAGTCAAGCCATTCCTAGGTCGCAAAGCGAAGGCATCACAAGATTGTGGTCATGTCGATGCATTTAAGTGGAAACAACTAACACACTTGGTGGAGGCATTGAATTGCAACCTACAACTTAAAAACTCACAAAACACTCAAGAAATGATTAGATTTGGGATGTGGGGTCCTACTAAGCGTACCATAATGTATTTCATAAAAAATGTAGAAGGTGAAATAAGGAAATGAACAATAAAATCAAATCTTATTCTACACCTAAATGTACCTCTGATTGAACATAAGAGGTGGAGCACCCAATATTGAGAAGTTTTTCGAAAGACCTCCTAACAACTCTTGTTGCACACAAAAATGTGTGGTTGTGCTCAAAATGTGTGATTGTATGTGAGTTTCTCTTCAAACTAGAGCTTGACTTTGCATTTCCCACTTATTGTTGAGAATGACTTGAACATGATTTAATTTATAAATTGAGGGGATGATTGATCAAGGGTTGAGATTTTCCCAAGAGATCAATGGTTGAGGATGTTTGAGAGATATGGAGTAAGGAGAAGCCTCCAAGTGGCACCTTGTGATCGGTGCATTTAGAGAGGGCAATAATCAAATAAATTTATATAGACAAGAATGATTTGATTTGATCAAATGATGGAGACTACAAGTTCTTACACATATGTGAGGATAACCATGGAGATGTGTGATTTTACATGTGATTAATTCCACGCATGTGAGGATTACATGGGGATGTGAGATTTGACAGGTGAGAGATCTCACCTATGTGTGTCACGTGTAAAAATAGAGGGTGAGAATTTTCTATGATAAATAGA